>CM033718.1:69117629-69693649 GCA_019671005.1 Hibiscus mutabilis | reverse complement strand
TAAATAAGGTAAATAAACAAAAGCGACCCTATTTATCTAGTCCAAAACACCTAAGGTTATCCGCATGGCTCTAACAGGGTGGGTTTCTATGTTCTCTACATGCGGTGTTGGTGCTAGGAGGTACGAATTGTCCTTCTGTTGTCCCCTACTAAGGGTAGCAAGGCCCCGATCATCACCCATTATAGGCTCCTTTCAACGGGTTCAATTCGGGGGACCCATTCGCTTATGCCCGTCTGAAGGGCGATATCCTTACGAAAGCATAAGGTACTCGAGCCCGAAGGTACTTGCTAGGCCCATACGGAGAACGATATCTCCACGAAAGCATTAGCGTTTTCCCCCACTTAAAAAGAGCGGGTTTATATGCCATATTTTAAATTTGTTAAAATAAACGCGCAATTATGACCGAATGTTAATTTAATAGTTACTTTAATCCGAATTTCCAATATTAGTAAAGCGGTAATTATTTTAAAAGCTTGACTCTCATTTGTTTTTGAAAAACAAAAATGTCCCCAGTGAGTCGCCATCCAGAGCGAATGTCTCAAAAAAAAAAACGATCGTTTTGAAATGCTTTTTGAAAGGTGTTTGTGATATTTAAAATATTTATTCCAGGTTTACAAAAAACCTCATAAAAATGGAGTCGCCACCGCCACTTAGGTAGGCGGACACCACAAAACCAGAGATTCAAAAAGACGGGGTTCGGGAGTCGGTTACGGATGGGGAAGGATTAGCACCCCACACCGCCCAAAAAATTGGTACTTTAATAATTACCGCTTTATTAATATTGGATTTCCGGATTAAAGTGACGATTATTTTAAATTTCGGTCATAATTGCGAATATATTTTAAGGGTCTCGTTATCCGAGAATAAACGCCCAACCACTATCACTACGCTTGATACCGCCCCGTTTACGCTCGGATAAAAGGACACCGCATTAACAATTTATATCTCGATATGCAATCTTAATGGCAAAAATATAAAACATGGTAAAATGTTTAAATACAATAAATATTGACATAACAGAATACTAATCTAACATAAAATGTTAAACTAAAACATACATATATACATATTAATCTAACTCATAAATAAAAATATATCTAGCATAAACAAAATACTAATATTCATAAATATTAATCTAACACATAAATAAAAACAAACTCAACATAAATAAAATACTATTCTAAAACATACATAAATAAATATTAATCTAACTCATAAATAAAAACATATCTACCATAAATAAAATATTAATATGCAACACAAATTTAAAACATATTAAATATTAATCTAAAACATAAATATACAAAATAAAAAATAAGACTAAAATTTTAAGATAACTGATACTTCATTAAATTATAAAAATTACAACACTAATAAAAAAGGGAAGAAAATATACCTAACTAGGAGCTCTAACGACGAACTCCGCCGAGATCTACCGCGACCCCTCCAAAAATTTAACTAGATCGGACCTAAAATAGGACCCCGATCGAATCGGTTAGGACCGAGAATATTACCCCGGTCCTGGGCTAGCCGAATTGGCCTGCCTTTGCCGACTCCAATTGTTGCAATTGCAAGAGCAATTGCAATTGCCAAAATTTCTCTTCAATTGGCCGTGTAATTGCTCTCCAAATGGGTGCCTATTTATAGGCAAATGAGATGGAATTGTGGGTGACGTGGAGCACCCTGCTCCACGCAAATTTCTTTTTTTTTTTGATTTTTTATATTAATTATTATTATTTTTTTTTTGATTTTTTTGCCCTTTTTTATATATATAATTTTACTATTATAATAACACTAATAACACTAAAAACCGGTCAAAAATGAGTGATTACACGGCGCCAAAAACTTGTTGTGCGTAATAAGTGCTACGCAATTGTGCAAGTATACACGTCGCAAGTTATAGTATAAAAGATATCGTCTCCACAGGGATTGGTGCCACTTCAAGAATCTAGTCTCTTGCACTGTAAAAAGTAAAAACACAAGTAAAGGATTATCGAAGTTTAACTAATTACTAATCTAGAAAGCAATAAAATAAAATAAAAGATGAATTCAATTGAGAGAGATAGGCTAGGTTATCGTGAGTTGAGGTGTGATAGCCGATTGGATTGTCTTGGTAAAAAAGAGTGCATGGGCAACTCGATTTGCCGTGGCGACTTGCACAACGGGTTGCCTTGGCAACTAATTGATGGTTGCTTGGGCGACTAGTTGGGCAACTACTTGGGCGATCGGGCAGCAACTTCAAGGTTGGCGGAGCGTTCTTCAATGGTTTCTTCTTATCCCTAAGTCGAAACTCTAGCTACTTGTGCATGCCTTGATAATACATCCTGCGTGAATCAAGGGTGAACAACAACCAATCTTGCGCTCCTCTTAGCCGTTGAAATCCTTAACTTATTCCTAAGCCGGATTAATCTTCACCATCATTGGATTGCATAAAGATCATATTCATTCGTTTCTTGAATCTAACTCTCCCGATATTAGATAAATGGATGAAATCACGAGATCCTCTCCCAATTCACTCGCAAGCAATAATAGGAACCAAGAATGAATAAACCTTGAAATAGAAAAGTGCAAACTCTTATTACCTAAACAAAAACCAATAGTTTCTCACAACCACGAAACACAATAACCATAGCCAAGTAAATTTAGTTCATGGCTAGGTTCCAAAGAAACACAAGATAATTAATCCCTAGCATGAACCCAATCGAACAAAGATGAAGGAAGAGGCTTGTCGAAATCCTCCTTGCCCTTGATGCTTGTCGAAAATTCTCTCCTCTTGCCCTACTTGGACTAGCCGAAATTTCTCTCTTCTTCTCCCCTTGAATTGTCGAAATCTCCTTGATATTTATAGGGCTAGGCCAAAGTCCTTCTTTGAGGAGGAGTTTGAGTTGGAATTAAATTATCTTTAAAGAATATAATTCTTTATTATAATTTTATTCCTAATAGAACTTCTCCTATCCTCTTGGAATTTAATTCTTCTTTAATCTCTGCATGGCAATCAAATTCCTTTGGGCTTGGACCTTGCTCCATGTCATCTTGGGCTTGTAAAATCATGAATTTCGACATCCATATTGCTTTTGGTCTTTGTCGACAAATGCCATGGCAACTGGCTTGGCGTCTCCTTCATGCACTGCCCTGGCAACTAGCTCGGCATTGCTTTGGCAAGTGATCATGCACATACATACACAAAAACACACCAAAGCAGCATCTATTTCCACAAAAATCACCAAGTTATGTAATCAAGCTCAACGATTGAAGGAAACATGGATTAATGCATGAATGGCTAACTATGCAACTAATATGAGCCTAAGTCTAACAATAATATGAGTAAAAAGGGTAAGAAAAATAGTACTTTTGAACACTTATCATTGACATTCGGAGCTTTTTCGTCCTTGAACATCATCGAAAGAGTAGTAACCTTGCTTTGCTGACCAGAGTCTGGTAGGGAAGATCACACCTCATCGTTGTCAAAACATTCATCTAATGTCACATCCTGTAATTGATATCCAGTGCCCTACAATGGCGAGAAAATATACATCTATGTGCTTTCAAGAACATTGTATGTTAAGCGAAATGCGTTCTTCATTGGAATAAAAATCAACAAACATGCCCCTTCACGAAAGATCTTTACCACCTGTGGGCCACAAGTAGTAAAGTTGATTCCTTGTATTACTTCAGGGAAGTCTTTTAACGTAGAGATATCTTTGGCTTCCTCAACACTATGCAGACTTGCCCCTCATCCTTGGTCCTCCATTGCTGGATCAGCTTCTTGATCTCCTCCAATAAATGTCTACATTTTCTGGTGGGATGCCCCGGTGCCCCCATATGGAATTCGCATGTGCTACTTGAGTCAAAACTATGGGCAGATGGATCAGGTGTCATCTTCATCGGTCCAGGAGCAAGATAGTGACCTCCTACTAAATGAGGCCATATGTCTGAGATAGATGTTCCAAACACTTCCAAATTTGCGCTCGTCCGAGGAACTTTCCTTGATGACCCTGAGGTGTCAGTATGTCTTCTTCTTTTACGGCCATACAAACCCTGGAGGTGACACTCATTGACCTCCCCGTCTTGATCTATCTTATCTTCGATTCAGTCCTTGAACTTAGACCCATATTTTCCTTCTTTGATTGCGTATTCTATCCTTTCTCCAATCGTCATGAAATCTTCGAATTTGCTTTTCGATTTCTCCAACATCACATCGGAGAAAAGAGAGGGAAGCGTTGCATGGAATAGGGGAGTTAACTCTTCTTCCGCTACAGGAGGCTGGACTTGGGTCGCCAAACATCGCCACCTTAGTGCATATTCCCTGAAGCTTTCATTTGGCCTCATTTTCTCATTCTGAATAAACTGACGACATGGCGCTAAATCTAATGCATATCTGTATTGACTCAAGAATGCATTAGCCAGGTCACCCCATGACCTAACTTGGTTTATGTTCAAACGGTTATACCACACTACTGCAGGTCCCGTCAGGCTATCTTGGAAGTAGTGGATCAACAAGTCTTCATTCTTCATGTATCCCTCCGTTTTTCTACAATACATAGTCAAGTGAATCTTCGGGCAGCTGGTTCCGTCATACTGCACAAATCTGGGAATCTTGAAATCCGGATGAATGAGCAAATTAGGGACGAGGCAGAGTTCCCTCGTATTGAAAACATTTATCTTTGCTTTCTTCTTCAGCTCTTTCTCGATCATTTCTTCTAGCTGGTCAAGCCTTGACTCTTTAGTTCGTTCTATTTTCCAACTAATTCTGCCATCGAACCCCAAGTATTAAATGATGAAGTGCCATGCGATGGTAAAACTATTAAACAATGCAAAGGACGTGATGCAAATACAATGCATAAATGCAATAAGGCATCTATTCCGCAAGTGATTTGACCCTATATGACATCTTTCATTCAGACCAAAATGTTTCATTACATCCGGTATTAGAGGTTTACAGATAGCGGTGAGCCATGACACCTAATTTCTTGACATCATTCAATAGTCCTGTCATCTTTCCTTCGTGGTCCAACGCTGGATCCATATTCTGGCTTATTGGCGCGGCTGCATCGGCTAAGTCTACTACCTGTTGAGTTACTTGTCAGGCTTGAGTCATAACGATCTTCATGTCTCGATATTTTTCTCGTATTGTCTGCTCGGCCTTTTGTAGCTTGACGGTTACTGCCTCAACACGAATCTCACTGGTACGTAAAGAAGTCTTGAGCCTCGCTATCTGTTCTTTGAGTGCTGCATTTTCCATTTGAAAGCTTGTGATTCCTCTCTTTCCTGCTGCAGACATAATTTCAGGATATCGTCTATGGCCATACTACTTTCCAACTCACTTTGGAGAACGTCGCGTTGGCTCTCAGCTTCTTTCAGCTTCTGTGACAATGATCTGACTTTATTCTGACTATTCTTGCATTTCTGCTTCCAACGTTCCACATCGTTCTTCAACTGAATCATGCCATTAATCCATTCTTCAACGGTGTCACCCAGACCGGCATTCTTGAATTCAAAGTGCAACTTTTGGTACCCGTCTTGTATACTCTTTAATTTCAGGCTTAGATCGTGCCTCTCATGCTCGAGCTGGCCGTACTTGCGTGCAAGTACATCTTCTGAGACGCTTTTATTCTTGACTCTTGAATTTATCTCGCTTGAGTGACCTACTTCTGTGTTACTCGAACCTTGGACTGGGCATTGACCCTTCTTCGATTTTGCCTCTCAGGCAATGGCTGGCTCGTAGTAGAATCGGGGTTGTCCGTCTTCGAAACCCAGAACTCTCATTCTGATAAGATCTTAAACTCTGTCCTTCAGGGCTCTACAATTCTCAGTGTGATGACTCGAATCGCCTATGTGGTAACTGCACCAGATGTTGTTGTCATAACCCTTCGGATAAGGAGGTTTCTTTGGTACAGATTTCATCGGTACGATAAGGCTCCTTTCAACAAGCAACGACAGTAGCTCGGTGTATCTCGTGGGTATAGGATAATGTCTTCTGATGTCATTGGATTCTCGAGCTTCTTCTGGTCTTGCCTTTGTTCCCTTGGTATCTATCCCAGATATGCCGCTTGCTTGTTTCTTGAGACTGATCACAAAGGGATTCAATTTGTTGTATTTAACGGTGTCGTCTGTCTTGACATTCTGACCATTTTGTTCCACATTCTGATCCTTGATCGATTCTTTTCTGAGTTCGACAGGCTACTTGCCTTTCATCATAGCATTCATCTGGTCCATCATCTCAGCCATTTGCTTCTTTAACTCTTGTCCTTCATCTTGCTTGTTACCAGAACTGACACTGCTTACCGAATTCGTTCTGGAGTCCTTGAACGATCCTTCTACTGCTGTCCCTGGCCTAGTCTCGGGATGGAACTCTGGAACTGGACCTCGTTCCTTCAGGTCAAAGAACCTTTTGTCCATCATGAACAATATTCTATTATGGGAGAAACCACTCGGGAATCAATGCCCTATATAATGCGAATGCGATGATATATGCAAAAACAAAACAAAATGAAAACAATTCAGTACCAGACAAAAACAATAAATACATAATAAAAGGGCAAATTAAATGTGATAAACAAAAAAAACAATCCTATTTATATCCCGTCTAAGACCCCTAGGTTATCCGCATGGCTCTAATAGGGTGAGTTTCTATGTGTTCTCTACATGTAGTTTTGGTGCTAAGAGGTACCCGAATTGTCCTTGTTGTCCCCTACTAAGAGTAGAAAGGCCCCCGACCCTCACCCATTATAGGCTCCTTTCAACCGGGTTCAATTCAGGGGGACACATTTCCCATACGAAGGAACGATATCCTCATGAAAGCATAAGGTACTCGAGCCCCGAAGGTATTTGCTAGGCCCATACGGGAGAACGATATCTCCACGAAAGCATTAGCGTTTTCCCCTACTTAAAAAAATGGGTTTATATGCCATATTTTAAATACGTTAAAAAAAAACGCGCAATTATAACCAAATGTTACTTTAATAGTCACTTTAATTCAGAATTTCCAATATTAGTAAAGCGATGATTATTTAAAAAGCTTGACTCACTTTATTTTGAAAACAAAAAAAACATCCCCAGCGGAGTCGCCATCTGTAGTGATGTCCCTCTCACTAAAAAAAAGTTGTGGTTTTTATTTTTTGTTTTGAAAATGATGTCTTACGTATTATTTTAGAAGAAACCGTGTTTTATTTAAAAATGGAGTCGCCACCGGCCACTTAGGTAGACATGACACCATAAAACCAGAGATTCTTAAAACTGTTGGGTTTGGGAGTCGGCTACGGATGGGGAAGGATTAGCACCCCCACACCGCCCATAATTGGTACTTTAATAATTACCGTTTTATTAATATTAAACTTTTCGGATTAAAGTGACGATTGATTTAAAATTTGGTTATAAGTGCGGGTAAATTTTAAAGGCCCCGTTATCCGAGAGTAAACGCCCAACCACCATCATTACGCCTGATACTGGCCCGTTTACGCTCGGATAAAAGGGCACCGCATTGACGATAATATATCCGAAATGCAACTTAAAAAACAAAATATAAAACATACAATTTACGTTGTCGTGATATTAAAACATAAAAATGAGAAGATTACAAAATTAAACGATACTAATAAAATACATGAACAAGAAAAAAAAACATGCTTTCAGGAACTAAAGTAATTAATCCTACCATGCGTACACATAAAAACACAAACAATATATATACATGACATGATAACAAAGGAACATCATAATATTAAACAAAAATAATAAAATACATGAACATAGATATAAATGACATGTACAAGGATCAAGACTAAACATAAGTAAAACATATACACACCAACACTGTAAAAGAAAAAGGAAAAAATATGTTTCGAGATCGAATTAACTAGACATAACATGCTTAATCACGTATATAAGAAAAACAAATGCAATAAGCATGAAACATATATATGATACTAGGCAAGCAAAACAAAAATACTAAAATATTACACTAAAACAACACATCTAAATATCTATATCAAAATTTTTCCAAATGTTAACATGATCATGACGAGAATTACACATATACCAAAGATACATAAATATGTAAATTATTTGTAAATACCTACGTACCATTTAAATAAAAAGGTGGCATACATAAGTTAATCAAAACAAGAGATATAACATTAATAGAACATACCAATAGAATTACAGAAATCTACCATGACACATGCTAGACATATTACCCTAGACTAATATATGACCTTTGATGCAAAATGATCATAGAACTCTTGCAAACCTATAAACACAATGCTAACTAAAACTAAAACGTAACATATAAACAAACGTACACAACATGAACAAATAAAATGAAAGCAAGATGTAACATGTATTAATACACACATTAAAACAACAAAAACATAATATATAAAAGCGAATACATACACAACAGAAAAGTAAAGCAAGCATGATAAGAAAATAAAGAAACAAAGGATATAAATATTTAAAACAAGAAAATGGACGGAAATGTAATGAAATAAAACAGAATGACGGAAATCAAAAGGAAATAAAACCCGATTTAAGGACGGAATTTCAAGCTACACAAAACCTGAAGGGACCTACTGTGTAATATGCCCAAAGGGCAAGCTCAAAGTGAAAAAAAAACAAAACGCGGAGGGACTAGGCCGGTGATTTTACCATTGAAATTCTGACTCCGTTTAATTTGGGGACCGAATTGAAAGAAATTAAATAGAAAAAAGGACCTAGGCTACGATTAAACCAAGGGGCGAGGCATTTTTGAAAATTTGGAAACACGGGAGTCCTTAGTGATTAATTATGCCATTTAAAAAATTTTGGGATCCTATAAAAGAAACCCACTCGATCGGAATTCAATTTTTCGTTTTGTTTACACAAACAAGTTACAATAAATGTAAATACTGCTCTTGATTTGGATATGACATTTCTGTTTTCTGTGCTTGTTTGGCATGTCCGGTGGTTGAGGGAGGGCTGTACGGCGACATGGTGGAGGCAGCCTGGTGGAAGTATGGTGGCAGTATCGCTTCGGCCAGATTCACTCACGGCCGTTGGATCAGATCTGATCTAACGACTGTAATTGCATAGGAATGAATGGCCTAGATCTGGTCTTGGAATGAGCAAAGCTGCCTCTAATCTCGACACGTGGCGGAGGGAGAACGAACGGTCTCGCCCGTGCTACGCACATGCGAGTGGAAGGCGAGCAGCCTGGAGAGTGACATCACGCGCGCCAGCGGGATCATCTTGGTCTAATCTGGACCGTTGGATCAAGACTTGATCCAACGGCCCGGATGACGGCGGCTGCAAGATAAAGGAGGGTGATCAGACTTGGTTTTTAAGGTTTTTAGATATTAAAGGGATTGGGCTGGCCGGTTGGGCCTTTATGTAAATATTTTTGGGTTTTTTAATTATTTATATGGACTGGACAATTATTATAAATGGGCTTTATAGATCTATTTTTTAATTTAAACCCAATAGTAATAATAATAATAATAACAACGTATACTCATATATTTTATGTACATACAATCATACATGCAAATTAACGTGTTTATCATATAATATTCAAATACACATATACATATTTTTGCTCACACACCTAATTAATATAAGTATACACGCATTATACATACTACAAACATACATAGTACATGCACACGCAAACCACATATATATCACATACACACAAGCACATATATACATGCATCTTATACATACAATAAATATAACCAAGTACACCCTAGTACATATATAAACTATTAAAACATACGTGACATGTGACACACATACACCGTACATAGTATATAATATACATGCACACATCCCCACATTCTACGTACATTAAGCACGTATATAATAAACATATTATATAGTATGCATACATGCAATAATTATTATACTAACATATTAACATACTATTTACAAACCGAATAAAAATGAGTGATTACAGATACAAGACGAAAAAATGAGTAATTAATATTTTAGTTGAAATAAAATAAATAAATATTTATTAAATATATTAGTGTGATTATATAATAACATTTGTTCATTAATTTTAGTCATTTGATAACAAACACAATAAAAACAAGGGTTAACTACTGGAATGGTCATTTATATTTTTTCTCAATACAATTTAGGTCATCAATTTTCAAATTTGACCGATTAAGTCATTTACGTTTTTGATCTGTAAATTTTAGTCATTTAAGGTTAAGTTTCGTTAAATGAGTGGCGTGGTCGTTAAAGGAAAATTTATATAATTACACATTTGGTCCATGCTAGTTACTTATTATATCAATTCGATCATAATTTTAATTTAATTAATAAATTAATCACTTAATTAGGTGCCAACACGTGTCATCACTTTATTAGAGAAATTTAATTATTTATTTAATAAATTTATTTTCCTCCTCCAATCAAGTGGTGACACGTGTCACCTGATTGGATGAGGAAAATAAAATAAAGAGGTATTTTGCTTTCACTAAGAATCACACCTAGGTTCCTAGGTGTAAGTGGCATAAGTTTGCCATTAAACCAAGTGAACATTTGTAATATAAAGTACAAAATACAATATATGTTTTAGTTTTTTGTTAATCGAATGTTGAGATTTTTGTTTTGATATAATAAATTGAAAATTAGTTTTGGACTAAATTGAAAAGATTTTAAAATGATTTTAAGTCCAAACAACTTGAAAATATGTTTGATGGATTTTATAAGGCTTTGGAATGATTTAAAATGTTTTTAAAGTAGTCAAACCTGAGTTTTTCAAGTAATCATACTGATACAATATTCCCCATATCGATACACCTTAGGGTTTCAGCTATAGTTTATTTGAAACTGTCAAAACCCGTACTGATACAGGGCTTGCCCGTATCGATACGGAGATGGTCTTTTCTATACGCCTCTTAGCGTTGCGATACGCCTATGTGACAAAAACCCCAACAGCCAAAACCCCCAAACGGTCAATTTTCCAACGGTCTTTTAAACTGTAGGTCGTACTAATACGCTTCTATGCATATCGATACACATCAGCTGTGAAGAGCATAACAGCTAGTTCATGAATAACCTATATCGATATGGCTGCCCGTGTATCGATACGGACAGCTCCAAAACTGCATATATTGCGGGAAATAAAGGCCCCAACGACTCCAATTCAATCCCAACGTCTCTAATGGCTAGAAGCTCAATTGATAGTATAAAAGGGACCTCCAAACATCTATAGAAGACTAATGATCCTCAAGTCAACAATCATACGATCAAAACATGTCATAGAGCTTGATTTTCATTTCTTTGTATAGACAACACTTGCGAGCTTACATTGTTATGTTTGCTCAAGTGTTTTTAGGATTGGGTGAGTGCTTAAGAGTGCAAACAAATACCTTGGAGAGGGATTTACAGGTTTGCTTTTATTTCTCTTTGTAAAAGAGGGTTTACTCAAGCTTTGAGTTAGAAATCTTTGAGTGTTAGGGTTGCCTCCTTAGCCTAGAAAAGGGGAAGAAATTCAAGAGTGAATTTGTTGAAATCCTTAGTGGGGAAGCTAAGGTAGTGGATGTAGAGCTTGGTTAAAAGCTCGAACCACTCTAAATTCTTTGTGTCTCTTTTCTATCTTTTTGCTTCCACCACCATCACCCAAATTACTTATTCTTCACCACTTGGCAAGCAATTCGGTTGAAGATATCGAGCCCAACATGGAAGGAAAAAGAAATTAATATGGATTAAGGGGGACTCGAACATAACATACTTGAGACACGTAAAAAATATTTAAACTACTGTATAAATATAATAATTAAATTAAAGTTGACAATATTTTATATATTTATATATATAATTATATTAAAAATAAAAATTATATTCGAGTGAACTTTAATTTTCTTGTTAATCTTATTTATTTCATATTTCATGGTATTGACTTTAATTTAATTATTATATTTTTATTTTTAACAAAATTTAATTTAATTAAATAACAAATTAAATTTATATTAAAAATTCATTTAACGAAACTAAACTTTCTTATGATTAGAGTTACGTGTCATGAATTTGAATTTGTTAAATGAATTTTTATTATAATTACAATTTTTTTTATTTTAAATCATGAATTAACTATTTTAAATAATATATTTCTACAATGGTTTAAATATTTTTTATGCGTCTCAAGTATGTCATGTTCAAGTTTTCTTAATCCATATCCATTTTCTTTTCCTTGCATTAACAACAAAACTAAAATATATATTATATTTTATATCATAAATGACAACTTAATTTAAAAGCAAACTCACACTACTACACCTAAGAAAATTTAGGTTTGATGCTTAACTGAGGTAAAATAATTTTTTGATTTATTTTCCTCTTGTCGGGAGTTAACCCTACAAATAGACTACTTGAACTTATAGAGATAACATTTTCTCTTTTTGATTGTACCGTTCAATGAATTTAATTAATTAAATTTTCAATGTATTATTTTATAAAATTTTCACCTTACTCAGATTTCTTTTTCAATTATAAATTAGAGTTGTTTTGATCTAATCATCAGTATTTAATTTATAATTTGATTAATTTAAATTAATTTTCACATATGTCTAATATGAGAGGACTTTTCTAATTTAATTTTTTTTCATAACTTTAAAATTCGAATATCTGATATTCTTTAAAAGACTTAATTATTTGTCCCGTTAGACTTATCGATTATAATTTTAAATTAAAGTATATTAGTTGTGAGATGGCACGCATTCCTATAAATTTTATCATTATTAAATAAATAGATCCAACTGTCGGTCTGAAAATGAATATATGAGCATCTGTTTTTGAGTTATAGACTCCATCTTCTTCTCCAAAATGGCCTCAAACAATTCCCCAGAAATTGCCCACGAGTTCTTCCCTTCATTTCCCATGTTCCGAGTTTACAAAGACGGACGAGTCGAGAGACTCATGCAAACGGAAACGGTGCCACCTTGCGACGACTCCCAAACCGGCGTTCGATCCAAGGACACGCCGGTGTCCACCCTAACCTCGGCTCATATTTTCCTCCCCGAAACCGCCTACCCCACCGCCAACATCCCGCTCCTCATCTACATCCACGGCGGTGCGTTTTGCGTAGGGTCTCCTTTCTCTCCGATTTACCACAATTACCTCACTTCCCTAGTCAATAAAGCCAACGTAATAGCTGTTTAAGTCGAGTGCAGAAAAGCCCCGGAGCACAATCTCCCCATCGTGTACGACGACGCATGGACGGCACTCAAGTGGGTCGCTTCACACACTAAAAGAGATGGTCCGGAGCCATGGCTCAACGGAAGAGCTGATTTCGACCGAGTCTTCTTGGCCGGTGATAGTGCCGGTGCCAACATTGAACATAACATGATAACGAAAGCTTCTGCTGCTGCCGATGACCTGATGGGACTCAATTTCGTCGGTTTGTTCTTGTTGAACCCGTATTTCATGAGCCGTGAGCGTGATAAGCTGATTGAGTTAATTTTTCCGACTAGTAGCGGTTCGAATGACCCGAGGTTGAACCCGGGTTGTGCCACTGACGGGCTGGCTGCTGGTCTGGTCTGCAAAAGGGTTCTGGTTTGTGTTGCGGAGAAGGATTCCTTGAGAGAAAGGGGAGTGGCTTACTATGAAGCGGTGAAGAAGAGTGGTTGGAATGGAGACATAGAGATGGTGGAGATTCAAGGGGAGGGATATGTTTTTTTCTTGTTGAAACCGGATTGTGAGAAAGCTTTGGACTTGATGAACCGGGTTTCCTCGTTCTTGAACCGTTCATGTTTGTTTTCGCTCGTCAGTCGTTTTCGACGTTCAATTAATATCTCGTTCCTGATCAAAGAGTTGGATAATCGATATTGGAGATTCAACGATCGAGGAGTGGGTGGTGGTAGTTGATTACGTGACGGGAGAGAACAAACATTTTGGATATTTTTTAGAAATCTAAAGTTTTTATAATTTTCTTTTCAAAAAATATACCACATCCACATGTATTCATTTGAAGACATAATTTTCATCTATAATTAACAAATAAACGCTCAAATGTAAGAAAATAAAACATCAAACGCATCTTCTAGTAAAAGAAATTAAATACTTAAACCAAAATAATAATAATAATTTGAGCACATTTTTCAATTAAGTCTAAATAATGTTGTATAGGGCCTAATGAGCAAGCCAAGCTACCCAGCCCATGGGCATGCGACTTTTTCCCTTAGTTTTGACATATAGTCATGGCTGCCTGATGATCCCAAAGTCGACGGTGAAAAATCCTAAGAAAGAATCGAAAAACAAAACATTCCATCTCCTATGTTCTCCCAACAGAACAACAACATCAGAGAGTTCTAGTTACTGTGCTCTGAAATGTGGGTTCATCATGAGTGCCTCGGCTGTTGAGATGTGGGTTGATTTCTTCAAATGTATGAAAGGTCATTTGCTATTGCTGCATATATATTTCGTTTTTGGTAGGCTCTGTGGCACGATTTTCATCTTCTTTGTATTATTATTTTGTCTTTGTAATAGGTCTGTGTAGCAGTTATTACAATGCACTTTCTGATCTAGCTGTCGGTCTGGTCTGCAAAAGGGTTCTGGTCTGTATTGCGGAGAAAGATTTCTTGAGAGAAAGGGGAGTGGCTTACTATGAAGTGGTGAAGAAGAGTGGTTGGAATGGAGATATAGAGATGGTGGAGATTCAAGGGGAGGGACATTTTTTTCTTGTTGAAACCGGATTGTGAGAAAGCTTTGGACTTGATGAACCGGGTTTCCTCGTTCTTGAACCGTTCATAGATGGTGAATTTTAGAGCTTACATTGTTGAAATCAAAGGGCCATCGGCAGAAAATTTTCTGTTCACTTTTCTTTTGCCCTAGTTATCGTTAATTTGGATTTGCCCTGTGTTTTTAGAATAAAATGTCATCTTTTGTTTCATGTCCTTATTGGAAAGGAAATAAGATTGACGGTGAGACTAACTACTCACCGCTCAATTTTCTTCTCTCATCTGTATGATCATTAAATTTTTAAAAATAATCAATTTGACGTTGAGTTTCCGAATTCTTTATTTTTCTAGTTGTTTATGCGTTAAATCATAATGTGGCGGCCACGTATATTAACATGGACTTTTTTTTTTTTTTGACTTAACGGAAGCCACATTTCAAAACCTAAACTTCTCCACATAACCCCCAATTATTTCAATCCCAAGTCGAGAGTCGCCTAATAAGACGACCCCATCTTCTTCACCGCGCGGTGAGATCCAAGTCATCCTCGGACCATGTTGCCGGCAAGACAACCAAGCTGAAAGCAACAACAATGGCAGGTTTAAAGTTAAACCTTCTTTCTTTTTCTTTATGGCTTAAGTGGTAAATAAGTGTCAAATTATACTTTTTTATATAAATGTTTAAAGTATTTTTTGAGTTAAATAGGTGTCGGCCATTAACGTCTGCTAATTTTTGTCATTAATTGACACATTTCAGCTTCTTAAATTTATGAAATTATATTTTAAAATAAAATAAAATATTCTCCCCACAAAATAGCCTCAAAATTTGTAATTCTTAACACCCAAAAATTAAATTTTGATTTGACCTGATTTCACCGCCATTATCTGTCGCTGGATCGTCACAACTATTTACCTCACACTTTATCGCTAAAAATTGACTTTATTTTTATTTTACACTGAACTTCAAATATTTAAGATGCGATTCATTTACAATCTTTTTACTATTAAATATAATCCAATTTCACAAAAAAATTTATATCAATCACAATTTCCCATAAAATTACCCATTAATTCTAGCAGATGCTCTTTTATTTCAATAATGGTGCAACCATTTTTGATGGACTAAATTGATTGTTACCTACTATCAACAAATTCCAACCTACACGCACCAGGACTTTTCAAAAATGATCATTTCCCTACCAAACATCACCTTAAAGTCTACTAATTGAAGTTTAGGCTTAGAGAGAGAGAGAGAAAAAGAGAGAGCATAATAATAATTATGTGGAACGGTTTTTGAATGCTTATATATTATATTAGTATTTAAAGTATACTAATATTTTTATTTTAGCATTTAAAATATTTTTTTGGTTAAAATAGGTACTTAAAATATTTTTTCGGTAAAGTAAGTATCTAAAGTATATTTCTTTGGTCAAAATAAGTATTTAAAATATTTTTTAGGTCAAAATAAGTACTTAAAGTATATATATATTTTTATATAAGTTCCTAAAAATTGTAATGAAACATTAATTAAAATGATTATTATCCTATACACTGACGATTGAAACTTTTTGTTTCTACAAGCACCTCAATTATAGGGTTTAAGGTTTTAGTTTAGGGTTTAGAGGTTTAGTGTAGGGGTTTAGAATTTAGAGTTTAAGGTTAAGGTTTAGGGTAATATGAGTAGGGATTTAGGTTTCAACCTATAAACCCTAAACTTTAACCATAAACCTAAAATTCTATTCACAACCCCTAAAATTTAAACTACTACACTTAAACCCCTAAACTTTAAACATTAAACAGAGTCTCAAACCCCTAAAATTAAGGCGCTTATGTATAGAATGATTACTCTAATTAAAAAATACATTGTGTCTATTTTAATGAAAAAATATACTTTAGGTACTTATAGGTACTTACTTTGACGAAAAAATATTTTAAGTATCTATTTTGACCAAAAAGTATACTTTAGATTCTTAATTTAACCAAAAAATATATTTTAAATACTTATTTTGACTGAAAAATATTTTAAATACTAAAATAAAAAAATTAGTATACTTTAAATACTGATACGATATATAAGCTGTTTTTGAATCACGTAATCATATATATTTGGAATGTTCCTTTTCATAGAGAATTTGGGAATCTATCTTACTGTTTTGTGGAGTACGCCGATCAACAATCATATGGGATGAGGAACTGATCAGGACTTCAAATTTTTAAGAGGCAAATCGCTGGTTGTGTGCGTGCTTAAAATTGTTTAGAGTGCCTTTGTTTATAGCATATGGACAGAAAGAAAAATAGATGGTATAGACACTGTAAATAGACAGATTTGTACAGATTGAAAGTTAATTACTTATGTGTATTGACTTGTTTCTATTTGTAAGCAGATTACTGCTTTCTTGGGCAATAATGCAAAAAAATAATTCAAAAAAAGCCTAGTAATTGACTTTGGTAAAAAAAGCCTAATAAATTAAAAGATTAAGGATTAAATTAAACACTAAAATTAAAAAATGTTGAAATGTATAATTTACTCCATTTTCGACCTTTCCTTTTGAACACGCTATCAAATTTTTAGTACTATAAAATGATCTGTCGTCCCCAAGAAATAATATCCCTTCATTTTGAGTGCCTGCTCTGCCCTCTCGTTATCTTCTTCACCGCCATGGAATCCTCCGCTTCAGAAATACTCCTCGATTTCCCTCCCATGCTTCGCATGTACAAGGACGGTCGCATCCAGAGGTTTCTAGGCACTGGAATCGTCCCACCGGGCCTCGAACCCAAAACCAACGTTGAATCCAAAGACGACGTTTACTCCCAAGAAACCGCCCAAATCGTAAGGATTTACATCCCCCCAAATGCCACCGGAAAACTCCCTCTCCTCGTGTATTTCCACGGCGGGGGCTTCTGCATAGAGTCCGCCTCCTCCCCCACGTATCACAATTACTTAAACGCCTTGGTCGCTGAAGCTAACATCATGGCCGTCTCCGTCGACTACCGGCGAGCACCCGAGCACCCTCTCCCCGCTGCTTACGACGATTCATGGGATGCGCTTAAATGGGTCGCGTCTCATTGCGACGGAAACGGCCCTGAAGAATGGCTGAACGCCCACGCTGATTTGAACAACGTTTATTTCTCGGGTGATAGTGCCGGTGCCAATATTGCCCACCACATGGCTGTTAAAATGACCAAAGGAAATATCGACGGTTTCAATCTCGTGGGCATTGTTTTAGCTCACCCGTATTTCTGGGGAAAAGAGCCGGTCGATGACGAGATCAAGGATCCGGCCATAAGGGAGAAAATAGATGTGCTTTGGCGATTGACCTATCCGACGACGAGTGGTTCCGATGACCAATGGATCAACCCCATCGACGATCCGAGCTTTGGGAGGTTGGGGTGCAACCGGGTGCTTGTTTGCGTTGCTGGAAACGATATACTGAAACAGAGAGGCTTGTATTACTGCGAGAAGCTGAAGCAAAGTGGATGGGGCGGTGAAGTGGAGCTGATGGAGGCTGGAGGAGAGGAACATGTCTTCCATTTGCACAACCCCAGCTGCGAAAATGCTGCGGCTAAGCTGAAGAAAGTTGCAGATTTCATCAACCAGGGTAAGGCTTGAAACTTGAAAGTAGTAGTGATTAAGTATTTCTTTGAATTATGTGATACTACTACCAATGGCGGATCATGCCCACCATGTAATAAAAAATGTTTTTAAATCCGTCACTTATTACTATCTACCAACTCATTTGAAAAACATCAACCATCTCTTATTATGGAAACTTATTAGATAGACATGGCATCCATTGGTTTAACTCCCAAAATCGAACATAACATCTCTTGGATTAGCATATCCACGTTGGGAGAGAAAAAAAAATTATGATTTCTCAAAATTAACAGCTTGTCCACTAACTTTGGAAAAAAGGTTTATAACCTTCAAAAGGATTAGATAGACATGAAACAATTGAACATGTCATTTTCCTTTGTCCTTTTGCTAAGGCAGCGTGGAGAGCTTCCGGTTTCAACTATAGTCTGAATTTAAATCGGCTTGCCATGTCTTTCGAAAGGCATGGATATTTCGATTGAACATGTTCATGATCGCATATGCACGATAAATACGTCGAAAGGCATTTTCATATTTCGATCAAAAAATATATATTAGATAGATATGGCTCGCCAAGTCATCTATAGTCTCATTTAATAAAATTTTTTACATGTTCTTTTTTTAAGGTAAATCTTTATATCTTTTATAATTAAAAAACGAGTAGTTATTTAAAAATTACACTGAAATAAACGAATATTATGGGATAAACTATGATTGATGTAATGAATCGAGTCCATCAAATAATTTCTCCTTACTATGAAGGTGAATAGATTAGTATTGGTGCAAGTAAAAATTCTCTACTTTTTGTGTGTTTTTATTTATGCTCTATGCTAAAAAAGTAAAATTAGGGTTTAGAGAATTAAGTATAAGGTGTATTAATATTTTAAAATTTAATATTAGAACTTAAAGATTTTAAATTTTTAGTGTCATACATTAAAAAACAACAAAAATAGACATATGAATCTTGCTAGTTTTTTTTTTTTCAATTAAAAAGCTGGTACTTGGTTATCTAGATTCAATAAATGACGTAAAATTAGTATAGTTGGGTTGAGAGCATAGATATTCGGCCGATTAATGAAGTAGTTTATCTTTGTTTTTTTGGATCATGAGTTCTATCTACTACGAGTATTTTCCTTCTTTCTTTTTAAGTAAGATTATTAGGATTAGGTACTTTTTTGGATCATGAGTTCTATCCGCTAAGAGTATTCTCCTTCTTTCTTTTTAAGTAAGATTATTATAATTAGAAATAAGATTTGTAAAAAAAATATATAATTAGGCCGGATAAATTTAAAAAAATTAATCATTTTAGATTCGGGTCATTTATATTTGTCAATCAAAGTTTTTAAATTGGGTCATTTTGGTTAGACATTAGATTTTGATTAATTTCAAATGCCATCTTTTACATTTCATTTGAATTTGAGTTGAACGGATTTGAATTATTAATTTTTAATCATAAAATTAGATTGGACCGGATTTGAGTTTAGATAAAGATTAATTATGAATTTTGAGTATGTTTTCAGATTCCTCAAACATGCTTTTACCTTCCATTTTATATTTAATGGCACTGATTATGTTATTATGAAGTCTGGTTTGGATTTAAATCGGCTTGCCATCTTCATTTAATCGTGCATTATTATCTGCATTTGACCTAAATTAATCAATTTATCTGTTAACCGTTAAAAATTCCCATTTAATAAGTTCAATTTTTTATAAAGTGTTTGTTGTATTATTACTACGACATATTACATTCTTAAAGAGAAGATTTACACGTAAATTTTAGAGTCAGTATTATTAAAAGGAAAAATCATAAATTCTAAATATGTTTCGTAAAATGATAATGGAAGATGCCAAATAAGTTTAATTTTTTCAATAAAAAATTAACAAAGTAAAACAAATAATAGATTCAAATATCAAAATTTAAATCTATATTCACAAAATTAAATGATTTTTCTGCGTTTTTCTATGCGATAGTTCTTGCAAAAGGCTAAGGCCCAACGGCCTGCATAATGGGCATGATTTTAGAAGATAAATAAATAAAGGTTAATTGCATTAGACATCCTTAAACTTTAAAATATTCTAATTAAATTCTTAAAAGGTCAATATCGTATCACTTTGATCATTGTGCCAATCCAATCATCAGTTTTGACTTTAAATTCCAGCTTGAATTTGGTGTGGAACATATTTAAATTTTTTGAATGGTTATAAAATTGCCATTAAATTTTATCAAACTGTTACATAACGGTCTTCAAATTTATCAGACTTTGTTGTTATTATAATAATGTTATAACAGTCATTGAACGGTTCAATGAATTTAATGACCGTTTTATAAATTTTAAAACTCCAATGACCAAAATAATCATTTAAACATAGTTTAATACTCTCTTAAATCCAACTTTTGAATTTTCTTAAAAAACGCGAAAAAAGAAAACTAAAGTCTCCATTTCTAAAGAAAATTTATCATTGAATCTCCTTACACAATAACTATTATCCTAGCCCTTTAGAAACTATCAATTCTAATATTTTTCATGTCATCAAATCACTTAAATAATAATTTTTAAATAATTGTTTAAAAATTAAATAAAAAAATCAATAGAGATTCACTGATTTAAAAAATTAACATTAAAACGAAGACAACGACAAGTATGATAGGAAAGATTCATAATATAAAATTTCCTATTTAGACCATTCCTTTTAAACACCCAATCAATTTTTTTTTACATTTAGTGTACAATATCTATGCTATTTGGACTTCTCATCCATAAATACTAAGATATTGAGTATTTATTTATGCTCGGTTTGAACCAACAAGGTGGAAAAGCGAATGATATTCATCCTAGGAGACATATGTTCAAATCGTTCTGTCTACAAGATAGAAAAGCAAATGATATTCATATCCTCTTGTATTTCACACCAACGACAATGCCAATCAAACTATATTTAATCAACAACACCCAATCAAAATTTTAGTATTATAAAATAATATTTGTCATTAAGTAGACCACTAATCTAACTAAAATGATAAGGAGGATCGATAATACAAATTTCCCCGGCATTTTTTTCTAAAATATTCATTTTAAATAGTTTTTTTAGAATTTTAGCCCCACTTAAAGTTATTTAAAAAATGACCTTCAAATCAGTCATGTAAAAAGACATCGCGTTTTATAGAAAGCGAGTTCCATGTTAAAAAATACAAGAAATAATTATTTTTTACTAGCTTACTCAACACGAAACTCATATTTTGTAGAAAGCGAGGTTTGAACTCGCTTTCTGTAAAAAGCGAGTTCGACTAGGTGGATAATTTTGAAGTTATTTTTCTAAATAACTTTGAGTAGAAATTCGTATTCATATGCATGAGAATTATATAAAAACAAGAATAGTCTTAGATTAAAATCGAAATAGATTTATTTAGAACTCTAAAATTCTAAGTAACTATTTAAAATGAGTTTTTTTAGATAAAAAATGTCAATTTTCCCTTTTTCGACCGTTCCTTTTAAACACCCAATCAAATTTTTAGTACTATAATCATCCAGTAGACCATTCCTTCAATTTGAGTGCTTGCTTTCTGTATCCTTTTCACTGCCATGGAATCCTCCGCATCAGAATTTCTGCTCGATTTCGCTCCGATGCTTCGCGTCTTCAAGGACGGTCGCGTCCAGAGGTTTTTAGGCACTCAAATTGTCCCACCGGGCCTCGATCCCAAAATCAACGTCGAATCCAAAGACGTCGTTTACTCCCACGAAACCGCCCAATCCGTAAGGATTTACATCCCCCCCAAACGCCACCGTCATCTCCGCCGGAAAACTCCCTCTCCTCGTGTATTTCCATGGTGGAGGCTTTTGCATAGAGTCCGCCTGCTCCCCCACCTATCACAATTACTTAAACGCCTTGGTCGCCGAAGCAAACATCGTGGCCGTCTCCGTCGATTACCGGCGAGCACCCGAGCGCCCTCTCCCCGCTGCTTACGACGATTCATGGGATGCCCTTAAGTGGGTCGCGTCTCACTCCGACGGAAACGGCCCTCAAGAATGGCTGAACCGCCACGATGATTTCAACAACGTTTATTTCTCGAGTGATAGCGCCGGTGCCAATATTGCCCACCACATGACTGTTAAAATGACCAAAGAAAAGATCGACGGTGTCAATCTCGTGGGTATTGTTTTAGCTCACCCGTATTTCTGGGGAAAAGAACCAGTCGGCGACGAGATTAAGGATCCAGCCATAAGGGCGGAAATAGATGAGGTTTGGCGACTGGCCTTTCCGACGACGAGTGGTTCCGATGACCAATGGATCAACCCAATCGACGATCCGAGCTTTGGGAGTTTGGGGTGCAACCGGGTGCTTGTTTGCGTTGCTGAAAACGATATACTGAAACATAAGAGGCTTGTATTACTGCGAGAAGCTGAAGCAAAGTGGATGGGGCGTTGAAGTGGAGCTGATGGAGGCTGAAGGAGAGGAACATGTCTTCCATTTGAACAAAACCAGTTGCGAAAATGCTGCAGCTAAGCCGAAGAAAGTTGCAGATTTCATCGATCAAGAAGGCTATTCAAACTCGGATCTCTCTAGGAGAAACAATGGTATCTTTTATCCCTGAGACCTGAGTTCACTTTGTACATTATTTCTGCGATTAGTGTAAATACGCTCGGACTTTTATTTTTATGATTACACCAAATTAGATCGAATTTAAATTTGGTTCGGTCAATGATGAGTTTGTAGTTGTATGTACTTAGGGAAAGAGAATTTTTGTTCCTTCCTACGAAGTTTGATTAGGATTGGTTTATCATATTCGTTAAATCACGTATAAATTTGAGTAATGAATATACACATCTGTTCTGAATTTGCTATAATCAGTAATTGAATTAAAATATACAATATTAAAATTCATAAAATAATAATGATAAATTTTAGGTGCAATGACAAAACATATTATACTTTTAAGGAGAGAATTCAAATTTAAACATAAGAGACTATATTTTTAAAGGGGGAGAGACACAAAGCTCGAACATAAACCATAAAATGGCTGAACTATACCAAAAAATATATGTAAACATTTGGGAAAATTGCCTTTGTTAGTTGTCTTTTCTACTTGACTTGTATGAGTGCGTAGTGTGTTTCTTTCCTATTAGTGTTTTTCTATCCGATAATATTAGGAATAATCAAATTATTGAACCACCGAAATAGATCATATCATAATAAAAAGTGAGGCTCAAAGTGTAACACTCCTACCCGGTCTAAGAGTTAAACTGGTTTAGGATATGTTACCAAACAAACATTTAAGCAAACATAAATTAACACTTTTAATTTAAATATGCCATCAGAATCATGACAAATTTAATTTTTTAACTATTTAAATAGATCAACCTTCAATAACATTACATGTACAACCAATTATGCATTCACTATACAGTCTACCACAAAATGTTAGCTCTTAACATGCATCTTATTAATACTTTAGTTATCAAAGCTTACTATATCAATTCCTCATTCCCTTAGAATTTATCTTTAATCATAGATTTCAATGTTCTTAAACAGATTATCAACTTTATGATCTTCTTATCCATTTAAGGCCCATAGATCATTACTTCACTCTTGGTATGAGTTTGTATTTAAAATTATAATTTATTAAAACATCCTTATCAAAATAGTTTAGGGGTCTATTAAGCTAACAAAGTACCAATATTTAAAAGTTCTCAAGTGTTATATTCATATCATATAGCTTCAATTATTATTATTATCAAGATTGAATATGCGTGCACTAAGAGTTCATATTCTTTTTAAAGCATTACAGGACAACTTTCTTTCCTTATCTCAATTATTCCTCTCAAGGCAATACATGTACTTATGATTTAACTAATCTTAGTTGAACCCTAAGGTTCCTTACTATAGATTTTGTATTCACGTCAAAAATCACAAGGGTTTCACATGTTTAAGGCATGGTCTCAATTACTAGATTACATTCACATAATAAACATCACTTCTCAAATATTCAAGGCATAGGTGTACATCCATAGTTAAATCATATACTAACATTCATTCATTCAGAACATGGCATCGTCTTTCACTTATTAATCAATATCTCATATATAACCATCCAATTACAATAACTTAAACCAGACACATTCATGCATTTATACACACAAGATTCTCTAACTCATTCAACATAGATGACCAATTATGCATCTCTTTTCTTAGCATTATTTTAACAATAATAGCATTAAACATAATGAGCTCATTTATGATCTCTATAGTTCATTCACCCTTCTCTTTACTTTCTGAGATTAAAGTTCATACACATATTTTAGGTCATTAGTACAGAATCACTTATCATATCAAGCAACCATATCACACATATGCATCAAAATATTAAAATCTGTTTACCTTCTCCATAAGGTACTATAAACATGACTTGAATGCACAAATATATTAACTAACCAAATACTTAACATAAACCTTAATCATGTATTGCCACCCTAGGAATTTAAAACAATTGCTACTATTCACATACTCTAATCTTAGGTCTTGTGTGACTTGCTGCCGAAAATTGACATGATCTTCGATTCACTGAGTAGCTACCTGAAAGATCAATCATTCAAACACAAGTAAGTTCAGAAGAACTTAGTGAGGTAACTAAACCAATCCAACATACAATGATACAAGGAAATGTATTTGCATTACAAGGTCCTTATGATTTAGTTTTGATCAATTTCTTTCATTTAGTCAAAGTTCATTCTACTTACACTTTCTTTAGATCATTTTATATTTAATTTATCAAGAACTATATAGCTTAAGTTCTCAACTCATGTCTTTCATGCTTCACCTAACAGTTCATATTTTTTATCTTGCAAAAACAATCTACTTATATTACAAAACAGTCCATATTTTAGCTTGCAAAATAATCTATTTGTATTACAAATCAGTCCACATTTTAGCTTGCAAAATAGTCCACTTTTTAGCTTGCAAAACAGTCCACTTATATTACAAAACATGCCACATTAGCTTGCAAATTAGTCCACATTTTAGCTTGCAAAATAGTCTACTTGTATTACAAACCAGTCCACATTTTAGCTTACAAAATAGTCCACATTTTAGCTTGCAAAATAATCCATTTTTTATCTTGCAAATTAGTCTATATTTTAGCTTGCAAAACTGCCCACTTGTATTACAAATTAGTCCATATTTTAGCTTACAAAACAATCTACATTTTAGCTTGCAAAACAATCCACTTTTTAGCTTGCAAAATAGTCCACTTATATTACAAAACAGTCCACATTTTAGCTTGCAAATCAGTCCTCAAATTGTTTATATCAAGCAATGTAACCAAAATTCAAGTTTCAAGCACAAACTACACAATCATCAATGGTTCATTCACATACTCAATATATCTCAATAATTCAAGCTTGTTTAATGATCCATAAAACATGACAAATGTCATGGCTAAACTAATTGCCATGGCAAAACTAATTGTGTCAACTTATCATCTAACACAAAAGTAATAGAGCTCATGGTTAAGCAACTTAGCATTTTAAATCATATTACAACTTCACACAAAAGCATGACAATTTATCACATGTACTATTCGAATAATTCAATTACTTAACATTAATGTCTTTTTTTCTTTGAATACACAATTAGCATGTTAAAGATTATACAACAAGCAATTTCTTTAATTTCACTATCCTAATTTTCCCCTTACTCATAAGCACATAGATGTCTTTCATATAATTTTCAAGGATCAAACATAACAATCAATACCATATCATGTTTCTTTATAAAACATATTATAACAATCTTTCATATACATTATAAGAATCACGCAAAACAATTAATATAATATATCAATTGTTATCAATACATCAATAATACAATTGACGTTTAGCAAGATTGAAGCACATTATCATATCTTAAAATAATGAGTCGAAATGGTGCTTAATTTAGTCTTACTTGTCATGCAAACAATCATTTAGCTTAGTAATTTGGATAGTGTTTCAATCTTATTTAAATTTTATAACCTTGATAATCAAGTAGTCTAGGTACTCGAATCCCTAATCAAACTATCGCCAAACATAATGTACACAAGGTACAGGTCAATCCCTCCTATTGTCGCCAAATGACCAAACCACATCCCTCCTACCGTCGCCACATAAGGATCATAGTCCATGGACTGCAGTCTTCCCCAAATACGAGCTAAACTGGACTCTATGGCATGCCAACTATACCTATAATTGACTCAAAACCAAGGCTTTGTAATTCATATCATATCACATTTCAAAAGTGAGCTTAGCTCCATATTCAAATGATCAAAAGAAGTATAACTCCATTATTTCATTTACTTGTATCATATAATCTCACATGTTTCCAAAGTTTATCAATTCATAACACGTCATAGATTCATACTCATCACAATCAAATATAAGCATTCATGATTCGCAAATCTTTTCTTATAATTCATTAGTATCTTTTAAACCAAATTTGCATAACTTACTCAAATAAATTATCATCAAACATTCAATCAAAGAAATACTAACACTCACATAACAAGAATTTATGCTATACTTTACCATATCATCAATCTATAATTCATACAAGGGCTTACCTTGAGCTTACCTATTTTTGCCATAGGTGTATCATTTGAAAAAGCTTACTAAGATATATACTCATTAATTTCCATTAAGATTTACTTTGTACAAACTATTAGTACATTCAATATCTATTTTTATTTCATTTCATAGTATCAGCTAAGTACTCAAAGCTTATCAAGTAACTATTATCTTAACTCAATTCTCAAATTGAGTTCCCAATTACTTTTCATATCTTTCATCATATTTAGTCATATTTCTTGTATATTTTGGTTATTTACTTTCTTTCTATCATAATTTATCTTTTATCTATCATAGGTTTTAAACCAAAATTGTATTTTGGTCTTAAATAAACACTATCACACAAAGACATAGTTACACTCACCTTATATCCCGAAGTTACGGGATATCCCGATCCACTAATTACATTCGAGCTTCCTCCATTCAATACTTGATTCACCCAATTCCTTTGATTTTTGAACTGCCCTTCTTGAACCTTGCTTCCTTCAGTAATATTTAATTTAAATAATCACAATACATCCATTAATATACATATCTTTTAACACACATTAACTTAATATGCATAACCAATATCATCACTCAAGCATTAACCATGAATATACTAGTCATTCCTTAATTCCATTTCCAAGTTGGATCCTTATTTCTAACTTTTGACAACTTGAGCTATCATCAAAGAACTATCTTTCTAGAACAGAGTATACACTGGAATTTAAAGCTCTTTACACATTTACAAACTAGATTCAACTACGATTTTAACGGTATAATCCTCATAATTTAACAAGTTCTATATCAATTAGGAGAATTTTTAGAAGTTTCAAAACAGAAACTGTCTAGAGCAAAATCTGCCTCCAGATTTTTTGCACTACTTTCACTTAAAAATTCATAACTTTTGATTCTGAACTCAAAATCAATCACCGTTTGCTGGAGATTAAATTAGACTCACACATGGTTCTACACATATAGAATTCATCCTCAAACTCAGCATATTCAATTTTCTATGAATTTCTAAACTTACTGCCATAATAAAGCTTTTCTGGGCAGATTGCATTTGATCTTTGTTTCAATAATTCTAAGTACTTCAAAACATGTGACTTCAAATAATTGTAGGAGTCATACAAATACCTTCCTAAACTTATATTTTCAGTATCATTTAATACTATTTCTCATAATCAACAGCAAGATTTCTTACTTTAAACAACATTAGTCCATTAAGAAAATCATTAAAACATCATTGCATTCATAATCAACTTACCGTGTGCTTTAATCTCCCTTGCATTTCTAGCTCCAAAACTTCAAATTCAACTCCAAATTAAACTTTCCTTGCTCTTCTTCATTGATAATTTTAGCCTCACCACATGGACAACTAGTTCTCTTGCATGGCCACATGGATTCCACTCATCCAAAGTGGTGGAATTACACATGCAAGAAGCAAGTTTCTTCCTTATTTCATTTTAGTCCTACAAGCTACTCACCCCACTTTATAATTTAGTCACTAGCTCTTGTATTCTTCCTTATAATTCAATCCTTAATGTCTTGATCAAAATACTAAATTAACCTCCTAATGCTCATATGTGCTCCTTCATAATCCTTGAAATATAATTATTTTACTCATTTGCTAATTGATCTTTAGCTTAATTAGCTCTTTCATTTTCAATTCCATCGACTTACTTATTCAATTGACTCAATTTGAGTCTTAAATAGTCTAAAGGTAACTTCTCCAAGCATGTGTTTGTCTTGTAAAACTCTTAGCTCAATTTTGAAGGTATTACACCAAATGCCTGCACAATGTGCATTTTTTTCTTCCAGAAAAAAGTTAATTGTACTAGACATCTATAAATATAAATAATCTAATGATGCTTCAGTCCCTGTACAAATCGCACATTTGAAACTGAATCCCTCTGCTTTCAAATCCCAGAAATGTACGAGAGTACACTGTGTGTATGTTTTTTTAACATCTACGAGGGTACTCTACAACAAACAAGTTATTAATGGGTTTAAATCGTTGATTATATTATAGTTAGAGTTAGGTCTTAGCAACAAAAATCGAAAATTGATCCAAATCATAGTGTTTGGACGACTTATGATTTATAAGTTTAAAAATTACAATTAATCGAATCAAATCGAATTTAATTTAGAATTAATTTTTAATTATTTTTGATGTGAAAAATAAATATCTTATACCTAAAGTAGTGAAATAACTTAAAATACTATATTTGAGTTATTAATTATTTTTTATATACTTGAAAAATTACTATTTCAAAAATATTTATAAAAAGGTTAAAATTTTACCAAATGTTTATATAGAACAAAAATCCTCTACCCGTAAGTATATTCCTTCATGCCTCACACTAAAAAAATACTAAAAAATTAAAATTTGAGCATTAACCCTAAAATTTAAATCTTAAACCCTAAACTATACATCATACTCTTAATTCCCAATACCCGTCCCTAGCCACTAACCACTGGCGGATCCAAAAATCTATTTGAGGGTGAGCACAAATAAAATCTCAAAATTTTAAGGTGAGCACAGACCTTAAATATTATAAAAATTTAAGGACTAATTCATAAAATTTAAAAAATTGAGAGTAAATATGTGAGCACAAACCTTAAATAAACAAATAAAATCTCAAAATTTTAAGGTGAGCACAAACCTTAAATATTATAAAATTTTAAGGACTAATTCATAAAAATTAAAAAAATTGAGAGTAAATATGTGAATTTCAAAAAGTTTAGGGTAGGCACAGGCCCACCTTACACTATACCTAGATTCGCCATTACCATTAACCTTAAACCTAATTTTTGGTGTAGAGGCATAAAAGGAGACATAATTAGGTAACAAACAATTTCCGTCCGTTCATAAACATACGATATTTTTTTATCAAAAATCAAGCACAAAATTTTAAAACTCAAAGTTAATACAAAAAGTTAAGATTTAAGAATAATCGAATCGATTATCGATGAACTATAAAAATATTTTGCCGAACCCGTATACGCCCCTAGTCGGGTGAAGCTCAGTATCCATATTGTCTATGTGTGGGAGCTTTCATAAAATCTATGGTTGAGATCATTTACTGTTCCCGAGTAATTAGGAGGCTGCTCCGCTCACTCCTCCGGCGGAAACAGCCACTGCCGGTGGTCATAAAGCCGTCATTCAACCGTGTTACAAGCGTCACATGCATGGTAATTTATGACAAGTACACAGAGTTGGATAAAAGTCCAAATTTGAACATAAATAAACGCTTACTCTATCTGACAACCTCGAACATATATTTCTTGAATTTTTGACAGGAATTAATGATTACGACACAGCATTCGAGTAATTGGTTATTGTTAAATGTTCTTTTCTTACATCCGATTTATTGAATTCCCTTCCCATCTACTCTCATTATTCTAACCATTTAACGTTGAGTCTCAACATCTCTCCTAACTCTCACCACTAGGGGGAGGAAACTAAGATGAGATAAATAGTTTAGGGACTAAAGTAGTAGTTAAACCAAAAAAATTAAAGGTTAACGTTTAATTTGAGTATTATTATTAGAGTTAATTGCACCGCACATCCTCAAACTATGACCTTATTTTAAATTAGTCCCCAAACATTTTAGCGTTCTAACTTTAGCCCCAAACTATGATCCTCATTCTTTAGTCCAAAACTTCTAAACATTTCATTTTATCCCCAAATTACGACTCTCATTCTAAGTTACTCCCCAAATTTCTAAACGATGTTAAGGGATAAGCATGCCTCATGCTAATAGAACTGTTATAAAATTCTTAATTGTTATGTAAGCATTGATGTGAATTATGTAATAATATGATGTGGTATAAACAATAATATGAGGATGTATTTGGAACGATCAAAAGTTTGAGGACCAATTTAAAATGAGAGTAATGGTTTAGGACTGAAATCGAAACATTTAAAAATTTTGAGGATCAGTTTAAAATGAAAGTCATAATCTAGAGATGAAATTAGAATGTCCAAAAATATAGAGAAAAATTCATAATTTAGGAATATGTGGTGTGAGGACCTCATAATCTAAACAGAAAGGAAATTGGAAAGCAAACCTAGCCTTTCAACCTAAAGAATATGTAGTATAATTAAAAGGTATTATGCTAAAACTTATCTTAGTCTTTGATTAAATGATCATTTTGACCTTATTCTTTTGAAGTATTTCAAACCTTAATGTTTTAGTTTTGAATAAATTAGTTTTTTTTCTGGGTGAAAATCATTTGTCGACTAATTGTATATGATTGTTGCTGACACGACATATTTATACGTGCTTCATTGCTTATATGTGATGAAATTTATATTAAGTATAATACTTATCTCATTTTTTATTAATCAATAAGTATGGCAACACGTGTTGCCTTCTTATCGAAGAGTTAATTTATTAAATTATTTGTTGCACTATGCCATGTAAACAATTAAACAAGGGTGGATATGTCATCTCAACAATAATCGTTGAATGTTAGTCAACTAACGGTTTATCAAAAAAGGAGTTAACTTGATCAAAATTAAAACATCAAAAGCGGCATTGTTTTAGAAAAAAAATAACTATTCAGTCAATCATTAAGATAAATTCTAAGATTACTAATAAATAAAAAGATTCGACAACAAACCGACATTGCTAAACAAAATTGAGTTCAATTAGAATCCAAAAGGACCCAAATGTTACATCAAATCAAACATTAGTCTAAGCAAAAGTTAACCTAAGTAGGCAACACTTTATGAGTAGACATGCATTATATGTAACTGTATATAGATAGAATTTGCAATCTTGTTACAAAGCAAAATGACAACAAAATTTATCAAAAGTGAAACACACAACTTGCATGAAGATGTTAACATGTCAAAAATGGACGTTTCTCTCTATTTAAAATGTGGTCAAATTCTGTTTTTGATCCCTCTACTATACTTGGATTTAAGATCAAGTCCTTATAGCACAAAAAAACTATGATATGACGTGAAACTAAGATCCTCTAATTGGTCTAGTAGCTAAGGATATGTTTATACTGCCTCATCTTATAGGGGTTCGAATCTCGGTATGAAAATGTAATACATCTTTATTTAATAAAAAATATGACATGGAACTTTGTCCAAAGTTTATACCTAAATTCTCTCCTTTAAAATGCAACGTGCCTTACCATTGCACCAAACTCTTGTCGATTGTATCCTATTTGTTTACTAAATATAACGGTTTGAATATTTTAAACCACAATAGATAAGATGAATAAGTCACGTTATATTTCAAATTGAATCCATATAATTTCATTAGGTCTACCACACAAAATTAACCCTTTTTGTCAACTGTTACGAAAATGACCATTTTGCTGATTTTTTGTAACCCTCATGAACCTTTTTGATATATTAAAAGTATAGAAATCAAATACGTTTACATATGGATATGCATATTTTTTATTAAACGAAGTGTTACATTCTTAAGACAAATGTTGCGATTCGAACTTATACAAGATAAAGCAACATTAACATTGTTGACCACTCAGACAATTAGTGGATATCTAGAAATGAATATTTTAAGAAAAAAAGCAAAGAACTCGATTTTTTAGGGACTAGGAGGTCATCGCCACCAAAATTTTGGGAAATTAAAATTTGAGCCCTATTTTTTTAAAAAAATAATACCCCTCAAGATTTTTAAAATTTATATTAAACTTCAAAATTTTGAATGTTTTTAATTAAATCTCCTCTCATAATTTTTAAAAGTTCTAATTAAATCTCTTGAGATTATTAAAAATTATAGTTAAACCTTCCAATTTTTTGAAAAATTTAATTTAAGCCTCCAATATGTTTTTAAAAAATTTAAGTTGCTCCCTCTAAACTCTTATTTCAAGTTCCGGCACTGTATCTATATATAACAGTTGTGAATACAAGTAAATATGGTTATTAAGGAGGGAGTTCCTAGTTAGCTGGTTGACGCAGTTAGATCATAAATGTGTATGTGGACGCCTTCAAAGGTCCGAACTGAAAACCCTTACCTGATTTTCACCAGCACTTGCAGATAGGGTTCATTGCTTAAACTTGATATTACATGCATGGGGACCATTGCTGTAAAAAACCCCCCATTGCCCAACCCAAAACAGTTAATTTCATACATACATACATACATGCATGCATGGGCGGACTTATATAAAAAAGATTAACTAGGGTTCGATTGACCCCACTAAAATGTACTTATTATATAGAAATATTAGAATTGAAAATAGTTTTTATAGGAAATAAAAAAATTGACCCCACTTAATTTGTTGGAGTATGAGGTCAACAATACTTACTGTAATTATATAATAATTTCTTGTACTCTATACTCTATTCTAATCTTATTATATGAAAATCTTGACTCCATGCGTGCACGTGCATGTGGTTGTTCTTTTTAACTAAAACCTACCCATTTGTCGACTGTGATTCTGTCGTGGCGAGTTGCAGGTGCATATGTTGGGGGCGTTTCAGTGCATGCATCAATGTTCTTATCTACCTTTGTCACTGCTATAGAAACTGCAAAACATGACTCCTACTGTATCAGATAACTGCAATTTTAAACGAGGAAATGATTCATAAAAGGGCGGTTGAAATACAATCTTTTAAATTATCAATATCGTATCAATCAAACCGGTTCAAACTTGACATAAGATGTACTTAACTTACGCGAGTCGATTCGTAATCACATTTGTATCTATTGCATAAACAACTTGAACTTTAGTGGTTACAAAAAGAAAGAGAGGAAAACTCTAAATTTTATTAACACTAAATGTTTTTTTTATTACAAATTGATCCACGTATTTTCAGTTTGCTCCATGTTATATTAAACTGGCATCTGGCGCCTAAATCAATGGTTAGATTGACAACAAAAAACATAATCCTGTGTACGTTTGTTTTACGATTTATATTTAAAGTTTGTGGGTTTTTTTCTTCTTCTTTCTAACAACACCATTATTGTTTAAATCAAAAGATTTTATTATACTGTCGTCACTTAAATCAAATATTTAATCTGGATTTGCAAATTATTTTCAAAATTTATAACCTAATCCAACCCAACACATAAACATAAATGGGTCTATTGACTCTATTCAATTAATAAAAATAAATAAATAAAAGACAAAATATGTCATAAAATTAAAGGTTGATATACAAATCGACACATGAATTTAACATTTCTTTCTTAAATCACTATCTGAACTTTTTTCATCTCAAATTGATACTTAAATTTATATAAAAAAATCATAATAATGATGTTTGGTGTTGGTTAGTATTTTGACAATTAATGAGTGTGTGTCATGTAACACTTAACCATGTTTTTATTTTGATCGATCAATGTTATGTCAATAACCTAATTAGTTCTTTAGGCAAGGACAAAATTAGGATCAAATATTTAGAGGGACAAATGTCAATTAAGCCTTTAAATTTCAAAATTAGAAGGACAAAAACGAATCTAAATATAACTACTATTTAAACTGAAAACAACATCAAATACAATTATACCAAAAAATTTGAGAATGGCATACTAGATATGGCTCTGTCCCCGTCTCGAACATCATATATATTTTGAGAGCTAAAACAAATAAAGGTTCAAGTACAAATTTTAAAAAAAATTAAAAATTGTATCATTGCTTCAAGTCTAGATATAACTAGGGATGTTCAAAATTACCCGACCCGATTGACCTAACCTAACTATCTGACGGCCCAAAAGGAAAAAGCTGGGTATTTTACTAAAAAAATTACCTAATCGGGCCGGTACCTTACTCGAGATTTTTTGGGTAGTTAGGCCGGGTTTGGGCCAAAGTTTTTTTTGGTAACCGAATACCCAACCTGACCCGATATTTTTAATATATTATTTTTTAATTTAAAATTATATTTTTATTTTAGGTTCTTTAATATTTTTACCTAAAACTATATTTGAATCTCTAAATTATTTCTATGTTTGTTTTATGTACTTTTAAGTTTTAAAATTTTCAAATATATTTTTATTAATTTGTTAATACAAGATCTGAAAAGAAAAAACTAGATTAATATTTTTAATATCTTTTTGGTGATAAACTTTAATATATATACATATATATATATATGTATATATCTAAATATCCATCTTAAAATTAATTTTTAAATATTATGTATTTATTATGCGATTTTTTTTATAATTTTTAAATTTTTAAATAAATAAAAATATAAACCAAATATTCTATTAAAATGGGCCGAGAGACAAACTGACATATGTACTATTTGAAAAAACCGGGTAATCGAGAATTAACACCACTGCATATAACCACTCATTATTATGTAAAAAGAAATATAACCGCTCATTATTAATTGAAATTTACTTTTATTAATTACTATCATTATTGTTGAAATATTTAAAAAGATATTTCAAGTTTAGATGACATGATGGCAGACCAAAGACGGTAACGGGCGTCGTTCATGCCCCTGGTCGGTCACGTCACGGCGTTAAAAATAACGGAGTTAGAACCCCCTGCAAATTTACAAAGTACAGAAAAACAAATCTCCACCGTCCAATATATCAACAGCCGCAGATAAACCATCGGTCACTTGATTGCCTTTTTTAACATTCTCTCCACCGTTAAAACCCAACAAGATGCAAAGCTAGAAGAAAAGGGAAAAAAATAGAGCAAAAATTTCAAGAACAAAAATGGATGATTGTAATTGTATGAGGAGCTATAAGCGAAGTGCAGAAACAGCGGAGATGGAAGTTTCGAACACAAGGTTATGGATCCCGAAGAGAAGAAAGAGTACTACTCGAGAATTGCAGGAATTTGAGTTAACTTCACCGGACGAGGTTATTACCACTGCTGCTGCTGCTTCCTCTAGTTCCGGTGTAGTGCTCGCCGCTGGCGGCGGGGATAAGTGTTTCCGGCTATGCTCCGGTGTGTCTTCTTTTTCTCTTTGTTCTAGTAATGAGTCATGCGGTATCGTGAAGGATAGCTTGAGACTCGTAGATCTAGAGGTGAAGTTCGAATTTCCGTTTCGTTTTTCTTCTGCATTTTTTTTTATTTCTCCTGTTTGGTTGCTGAGAAAAAAGAACTCGTATACGAAGGAAATTAAGAAAAAGAACCGTTTCGTATGAGCTTTTATCGATCGTTTTTTTAATAATTATTAGTTATTATTCGATAAATGTTTAATTAGTTTCCTGATCATAGCGTTGAAGTTCGAATTTCCGTTTCGTTTTTCTTCTGCATTTTTTTTGCTTCTCCCGTTTGGTTGTTGAGAAAAATAGCCGTTTCGTATGAGCTTTTATCGATCTTTTTAATAATTATTAGTTATTATTGGATAAATGTTTGATTAGTTTCCTGATCATATTTCACGAATGTGCTTTTGCAGGCCAAGAGTTTAGAAATTGAAATCCCATCGCGCATCATCATCAACAAATTAAGGTTAATTTTCACTAATTCCTTAATTAATGACTCATAATTTTCCATTTATTTCCACTTCCATCCTTCAAAAATTCAAGAAAAGCCGATCGTTTCCTTTCAACTTCGTGTATCCTATTTCAGTAGAGAAACAGCTCCATTATCAAGCGTGCTCAGTGGAGGCTCAGAGGAAACGGAATCGCCGGACAAAAATCCGCCACCGTCACAAGCTAACCAGAAGCCGAAAACTCCGTCGCAAGCGGAGATCGACGAGTTCTTCTCCGTCAACGAAAAGTACGAGCAAAAACGATTCATCGAGACGTAAGTGTGCGTAGGATAAGGAACGTCACCAACTAACAAACAAACAAACAAACTTCATTTTTGTGTTTTCTTTTTGCAGGTACAACTATGATATCGTCAAGGATACGCCGGTCGACGGTCGATACCAGTGGGTTCGGTTAAAGCCATGAAAGATCGGAGAAGAAGAAAAGGTTAGAGTTACACGCTGTAGCACCATTTACGCCATTTGAAAGTGAAGGGACGGGCGTGCGGTTTGTTTTTGTGTTGGTATTCACTTAATCTGTACAGTTAAGAAGAAAGCAGCCTTTTCTTGTTGGGGTAAAAAGAAAAAGAGAGATGAGAAAATCCTTTTGGGAAAAGAAACAAAAGAGAAAAGAAAAAGTTACTCAACTTTTATCCCCAATTTGAGTAACTCTCTGAATTTCCACTAAGCCATTAATGGGGGATTTGGTTCCAAATTGGAAATGCATTCTTCTTTCTTTGAGCTTCCTCTTGCTGTCATTTGAATTGATTTCTTCTTCAATTAACATTCCATTATCGAATCGAGTGTTAAGAAATTTGATTTCTGAAAAAAAGATTGAATTTGAATTTTATAACATGCAACAAGGTTTGATCCGAATTGAAATTCCTTCACATTCATGTGCCGGCCTGCCGGGGGACCACCGGAGAAGGATAAGCATCACCTGGAAGAATGAAAAAAGGTGTCATTTTTGTTTTGAGAATTTAACTTTATGCATAATAATATTTTGAAGGGTCAATTCTTTACGAAATGCTAAAACACATGTCAATCATTACAAATCTCGGTAATACAAATCACGGAGAGAGCTCATGAAAAAAGAGCCTCCATTAATTTGGTACGTTCGTCTGAAATTCCTAATACTTATTTTAGTCTAATTTTGAAATTTATTCTTATCTTTTTATTTTACTTTTAATTTATTTGAATTTGAGTTTGAATGTAATGGGTCTATGGTGAGAAAAATTAGACTGGGACTGTGATTTATTTGAATTTGAGTTCTTTGACAATGCACAAACTATTTGTAGACAAAGCGGTTTGAACTCGAGTCTCCTAAAATGAACATCATCTTCTTTTCCGCTGAAACTACTAATTAGATTCAAAAATTGAATTTTATTAAAAGTACGAAAATGTATAACAAAATATACTTCAACCTAAAGAAAAACATGGGGACTATCTAACATGTTCATAACGAAAAATAAAACATTAAAAGTATAAAAGGCATAAAGAAACAATAAAATCTTTCTTGACCAAGGACGTGTATTATAATAGTCGTTATACGAATGTCAAACTATCACAAAGAGAGACTAGGACTGTAATTTTTATTAATGTTAATCGAGATTAAAACAATACATTTTGTTATATATTACAGATTTGATTGATTTATATTTTCTTAATATACAATTTGATACAATATTTATATGAGTTATATTTTAATACACAAGTTGAGTAAAAAAATATACGCAACATTTCTATAAAATTTAAAATCTAATTCTCAAACCCTAACGCACTAAAACCTAAACCTTAAACCCTAAAACTTAAATTTTAATCATAAACATTAAATTTTATACCCTACACGCTAAACTCTTAAATCCTAATCTTAAACCTTACGTTCTCCCAAATTTCCCGGAATAAAATATTAGGGAACACAAAAGGGTTGCTTCTTTTAAATTGGTTGGTTTCATCATTGCCATTTTGCAGATTCTGTTGAGAAATATTCTCATTGTTGGCCTATGGCAACCATGAATTTTATTTTATTTCAGATTTTATTATTCATGCACTGGACAGAAGAAGGGTACAAATATTTTGGCAGGAAAATTTATTGAATAATTCGAGTCATAAAAATTTCGGTTAAGTTTAAAATTAAATTAGATTGAATTCTAATATAAAAGATAATTTTTTTCAAATGTGTTTTCATGTACAGAGAAATTATCTTCTATTTACGAGTCTCCTCAAACTTTGATTACCCTCAAGTGTACCTTTAAAATTTTAAATATGCAACATGATATACAAGTGATTGCATTTATGCGGAACATAAAAATAATCAAACTTTGGAATTCAACGAGCGGCTTCACTAGGAAAAAAATAGAAAATGATATTTATTATAAGAAATTTAAGTTTAAAGGTTTGCGTGCGGTTAAAAAAATATAAATATACTACTATATAATCATATTAATATATTAAAAAATAATAAAAATCTTGAAACCGTTGTAAATGATTAAAAATGATTCCAAATCATATTTCGATGTTTGTTGTACTACCGCTAAACGCCTTCGAAAAATTACTATGGCTCTTTGCCCGTACCGCGACGAGTGAACCACCAAGTCTCATCTATGTGCCATGTTTCAAGTACGTCAGAGTTCGGTGCTCATCCTCCGGACCCATCAACTCCGGAGATCATGTGCTAAGATAAGATATCTATCAAATTCGTCTGAGCTCGCAGCCTGATAGCTGAGCTACCATCTACCAGCCCGTCAATCGTCATCACTAGGTCTGACATGGTCTCATCAAACATCACTTCATCTACAGCTCCAAGGGATATAAATACCCTTAAGACCGGAGATAAAGGGGACGACCTTGATATCTCGATCACTCACTCTCCTCTCTCCATGACCACTCACTTTACATTGTTTGCGGCTCTCGGCGCCAAATCAACCAAGGGTGAACCACCTAATTTTACAGCCAACCACCGTTTCTTGTGGCTCTCTATCTGTCCCATGGCGGGTGAACCACCAAATTTCGTCCTCAAACTATTCTTCGACCGTTGTCTTCACCTCTTTATTTGACGTCATTTAAAATTAACATAAATAATATTAATTTAATAAATCAGGTCGTATCGAAACCAAATGAGAAGTGTTTGCAAGTGTTTTGGTGGGGGTTTGATCTTCCAATTCGATGGTCTGCTTTGGATCTGATGCGCCTTGGTTTTGGTTGTGATGGTGGCCTGGCCTGGGAATGTCGCTTATTAATTCATACGGGTAAATCCCAATTGCTTAGATTTTGATGTTTCTTATACTTTTATTTTTCTTGCTTTCTATAAACAAATCCATTACGCTCCTTACTTAAAAGGAGTTACCGTTTGATTTAATCCGTTCGAGAATCAAGATGGTTGACTTCGGAGTTTTTTTTTTAACAATTGATATCTAATTTATTGGCTTATTAATTCGAATATGATATGACAAAGGTCCATTATGAAGGCGATTCTCCCAATTTAATTTTCTTCATTTACAATCTTAAGACTCGAACCTTTAATCTTACTTAAAGAATTTAATGCCTCGTCACACTAAACCAACTAGTTTTTACTTCAGAGTTAATTTTTTTAACTATTCATGCTTCACAATACTATGTTCGACCGTCTATCAAGGAAAATATTTGATATACAGTTTACACAAGCCTTTCAATTTGAGGGTTTAGTAGTTTAGATTATAGGGGCTATAATTTAAGGTTTATGACTATAATTTAGAGTTTAGGGTTTTAGATTTAGGTATTAGGTGTTACTAGAGATTTAAGTTTTAAATTTTATAGCTTAAATATAAAGGGTTGTATAATTTTTTTTACATAACTTGTGTATCAAAATATAATTCGTATATCAATATACATGTATGCAAATGGAAACAACGTAGAGAGTTGCATAATTAGTTTGATAAAAAACCCAGAAATTGTTATTTTGGGGCTTATTGATGAACATTGACATGGGAACCAAAGTGGAAGAACAAGAGGAGCCCTTGAAAATGGGAGGAGATTGTTCATTTGATGATGAAGAAAAAACTGACCATGTTCTCATTTCTCAGGTTTTCCATCTCCTTCAACAACGCCATGTATGTATGTATGTAACATGACTACCGTGAGTCTTTGCACTTTGTTCTTATTGTTTTTCATGTTTCTTCAGCTTATAGTTTTGGTGTCTCCAGTGTTTGTCTAGGATTTGAGTATGAAAATATCAGTTGAATTAAATGCATTTGAAAAATAATTAATGGGTTTAAATGTGATACATAGGCTGTGTAAATAAATTTTACACAAGCTTGCTTATTTATACTATAAATCAAAATTAAGCCTAAATCTTAAAATCCTAACTCTAAACCCTAAACCTTAAATTTTAAACCTTACGACCCAAATCCCTAAACTCTAAGCCCTGAACTAAACTTTTGTTTACACATAGTCTGCGTATTGAAGTTTTTCTCATAATTAATACCCAAAACCAGAAAATCAGACTTGAGTCCTTTATTTTTGTTTTGCCTGGTAAGTGACCTGTGGAGCCTCCCCTACTGATGTTAATATGGATGCTTGAGCAGAGCCATCTTAACGCTAGATTGGCAGTCGGAGGAACTCTACGCATTTGAGCGGAGGCATTTCGACGCTATGATGGAAACTGGAAGTTGGTTTGATTGCGCCATCTACAGAGCCTTTTGAATAAAAACAGGATCTTCAATTGCTTTTCTTCAAATAAAAAATGACCCTCTAAGAAGGTCAAGTGTTTGGAGCTTCTTCCACTCGACCCTTCTCCGACGGTGTCGGAAATAACAACCTGATGGTATTGGACACCATTAGTGAGCATTTAGCCGATCGATACGATAGCAACGAGAAGGATCCTAGCTCGGTCTTGATGATGGTATTAAATCTTTGGCATAGCTTTGTTGCAGCCAAAGCTTGTTTCTCCATGGTCATCTTCTGGAGCAGCAATTTGGCAGCTGAAACAATTATAGAGACAATCAGCATTGGATTTGGACATAATTATACATTTAGAACGTATTTGCTTAACTCTCATATTTTCGTTGGATTGAAAGTGATCGAAAACTTATATTATATTATTGTGTAATTACAATTAATATCGTCAAACATGACATATGGAATAAAGATAGAAGTGCACTCTATCAATCAAATATATCTAGAGAACTAATTTTCTTTTCTTTTTTTGTAATTATTAGCATAGTAATTATATTTTTATGAAATTACATTTTGATGTCTAAGACAGACCTTAAACAATAACTAATGCTGCATTTAAAAAATAAATTATAATAATTAATTTAAGGGTTATATTTTGATACACAAGCATGTACAAAAATGTACACAGCCCTTTTATAAAATTTAAAACTTAAATCCCAAACCTTAGCACCCTAAAACCTAAACCTTAAATCCTAACCTAAAATCTTAAACCCTGTCTGTGTAAACTAAATAAGCTTGTGTATCAATTTTTTTTTGTAAATGATTATATTTTACCAATGAATATATAATAGAATCAGATTAGCTTAAATACTACAACTTAAATCAAGTTACAATGAATTAAATAAATATACCATATACCTTAAGATCTTAAAATTAGGGGCGGAGTGCTCTTGTGGTCTAGGGGTTTGGGCTGCTGTTAGGAGAGTGTATAATTAACTGTAACCGTTAACTGATATAATCATTACATTTTACATATTAATTAACCTAATTGTTAAAGTTAAACAATTTAGGTTAACCAAACCGCTAAAAAATAATGGTTAATAATTATGGTTACGGTTACGAATTTTGACTAATAGTTAGCCAGTATTAAATTATTTATATATATATACATTTAAAATATAAAATAACTTTAAAAAAACCAACTCATATATACAATACACGCCCCCTTTTTTCTATTCTAAATTCTATTTCTAAAGTTACCAAACTTTGATGGTGTATTGTTATAATATTTTGTGTTACAAACTTTTAAAACTTTAAACTTTAAAATATTATGAAGCTTGTGTGTTTTGTTATGTGTTGAAACTTTATAATATGTAAATATTTTTTTATTTATGGGGCAAGTGATTAAAATATCTTTATTTAAGTATTTTTATAAATATTTTAATATAATATTTATCGGAGAGATAATTAAATATAGTGAACGTGTGAGAAAAAAATGTAATAAGTTACATGTTAACCTATAATCGAACCGTCAGTTAAACGCGTCTTAACGGTTAATAGCTGACGGTAAATCGTTTCTTGACAGTAAACCATTTCTTTACGATTAGTAAAATTCAATTACCGCTATAACGGTTAATCGACCGTTTAAGCTAAACGGTATGGTTAATCTATCATGAACACCTCTAACCGCGGTTATAGATATTAAATATTTAGTAAGTTTTGATTAATAATAATTTGGTCCCTGTAAAAGATTAAATATTCAAAGTAAAATACAAAAAAAAAGTTAATTAAATAGAGCTGAACTAAATGAGGATGAGCTTTTGTCTCTCAAATTTTTTTGTCTAAAAAAAATTAGGTCTTTATAAATATAAATATTAGATAAATTAGAGATTGTCTTAAATACTTAGTAAACCTTTATATTTTTAAAATTCAACATTTCATTGAAATTTAATATTTTGGCACCTTCTAATATTTGATCTTGACTTCATCCCGACTTAAAATTCACCTTTCAAATATCAATAAAAGATAAATAAATAAGCATTCAAAACAATTATATGTTCGAGCATCACGACATCATATTTAGGGTGAGTAAAATTTGAAATGTTATTCTTTTTTACTTGACATAAAATTATTGTTTTAATTTAATTTAAATCGTAATTTTATAAATTTGATTTTAACTCGTAAAAATGAGATTTCAATAACTTGAAATTAATGATTCTTTTAACTTGTTCAAATCAAGTTTAATTTATCAGCCGAAAACAAAAATCCTAGAGCCTTAATAATCCATTAAATTTTAGTGAATCAATGATTCCTGAAGAATCGAAAACATGTCTTAAAAAAACGAAGATCAACTAAGTAATAAAAATCTCGACAACGGTAAATCAAACTATAATTTTACCCATTAGATCATCAATGCCACTTTTATAATTCACGTTTCCTGTTGTCAGGAACAAAACGAAGAACTTGGGATGAGAAAAAAAAAACACAAAAGAACAGTCCCCTAAAGACCAAGAAAACCTGAAAACAAACACCCAAAGCTTTCCCGTTGTTTATTCCCTTGTTTATGTGATTCCGGCCACTGATTACTGTGCATCTGTTTGTAAGATTTCTCCCCGGTGAAAGCCAATGGGAACCAAGACAGAGGAGCCCCAGATTTCTGAAATGTCGTTGGATCCTCCTGTTAATGCCAACCCACAAGTAAGAACACCTTGTTTCCGCCATGATTTCTTCACTTGTTGCTGCGAGATTACTGTCGGATGTTGTTGTTTCCCTGTTTAGGTTATGTAAGAATTGTTCTTGGGTTTGCTTTTGTTTTTCACTTTCTGTTCTTTTTTTTTAGCTCTGGGGTTTACAGAATTTGGGGTTTCCGAATTGTTTTAAATAGTTTGGGAGATTCAGAATAATGTGCCCCGAGAATGATTTCTGTGTTATCTGTCCGATTTCAGGACTGTCTGAGGAACAACTCTCACTCGGGGTAGCTTTAGATTTAAGCAGTCTGTTGTTGTTGAAACCAGACAGGATCGAAGATCTTTCCTAGGATGTGTGATTGTCGAATCGAAACCCTTTAGCTGCTAAGGTAGCTGATGTCTGCTGTCATCATCAATGGGAACTCCAGCATTTTTCTGCTGGTGCCTACTTAGCCATTTCCTGATTTTCTGCTTCATATACATTTCGATCCCGCAATAGGTTTTCCTTTCCCTTTTCTGATTGCCGGATAACTTTGTCGGCGTCGCACTACTGAGCTCACCTGGAACCTCAGGATTAATGAACATTGAGATAGTTTTCACACTTAGTATGAATTCTTGATAATTGTTGTCAAGTAACAACGAGTCGATTTATATGTCTATTAATGGACAGATACAAGCTTAAATGGCATTCTTCTCAGTTTTTAAAAGCATCTTGATTGGTTTCTGCACTGTAAGTTCGAATGCTAGTCTCGATTAGGATTATTGATATCGTTTCAAGTCTTGGTTAGGATTTGGCTTGTGTTAATTCCTCATGAAATGCTGAAAATACAAGAGAGCTAAAAGTGATAATCTTTGATCATGTCAAGCTTAATCTTATGGAGCGTGTGGAGGAGATTAAAGCAAATCTAGCGAGCAGATTCCCGAGCTGTATGAAGACCATGGTTCGCTCGAATGTTACCCATGGATTTTGGCTAGTAAGCGTGAAATATGTTTGCAAATATCAATCGTGCCTGAAAGTTGTAAATGTTCAAAGTTCTAACTCTTTAGTCTTATGGTGACAGCATCTTCCTATGCCTTTCTGCAAATTGCATATGCCCAAGCAAGACACAACGATAACTTTGGAGGACGAAAATGGAGAAGAATATAAAGCATCTTATATCGCACAAAGAACAGCATTGAGTGCCGGATGGAAAGCATTCTCGGCTAATCATAAATTAGTCGAAGGGGATGTTCTAGTTTTCCATTTGGTCAGTTCTTCGAAGTTTAAGGTACTAGTTGATTTAGAGCCTTATTTCGTAAATAACACATGAAGAATTCTCTTTATTTCCATCTCAAACAAATTGCTTCCATTACCTTCTTGTAGGTTTACATAGTCAGAGCATTCAAATCAAACAAAGTAGATAGATATTTGGGTTCGCTAGATGTGAATATTCATGCGAAACCGATTCGTTCAAGTATGTTCTCTTTAAACCGATTCATGCATTTTTTCCCTTTTAATAAGTTGAAAGTTCCCTAACATTGTTGTTCTAATTGTGTTCGTCTTTTTTCTTCCCGTGAATGTTGAACTGGAAACAACAATAAAAGTTCGCATGAAGCGGACAAAGAGACTCTCTAAGAAGGCTAAGTGTTTGGATCTTCTTCCGGTTAAACCTCCAGATGACAATGTCGAAAATAACAGCTTGATGGTATTAGACACCAATAGTGAGCCTTTACTCGATCAATATGATAACGATAACAAGGATCCTAATTCTGGTCTGGAGGATGGTATCAGATCTTTGGCATCCGTCATTGATTTTAAAGAGATCAAAAGCATCGACAGCTTCATCGTTATAGTGAACGGTTCAAGAATAGACTCCGAGCTTTCAGAGTACCATAGAACTAAGTACTACGAGCTTTGTTGCTGCCAGAACTCGTTTCTCCATGATCATCTTCTCAAGAGCATTAGCAGTAAATTGGCATCCAAAATAATTATAGAGACCATTACCATTGCAGAAGCTATTAGAGCCTGCAAAATTTCCACCTCTCAAGCAGATTATATGCTCTGGGACAAGACCCTGAAAGGCTTCGAGCTATTAGGCATGAACGTCAGATTTCTTCGAACTAGATTGGACCGGCTGAATACCCTTGCCTCGGAGTTACAGGAGGCTGCAGTTAAGGAGAAGTCTGAAGCAAGCCTGGAGCATATACGCATGAAAAAAGAGAAAAAATCTCTTGAACTGAAGCTTGCGAAACTCAAAGAGGCAATGCGTAAGCTCGATACTGAGATAGAAACCCTGAAGGTAAATGCCGAGAAGCACGAGCTTATGTTTTGGGAAGAGGTTACTGCCCCATGGTGATCATTGGACATCTCATTGTTTCAAAGCTTTCCCAAGAGATATAGTTTAATGTTCTCCATGACATGTCATCCAAAGTGTACCAGTTCATGTAAGCATACATAGGCAAGTTGTAGAAATATTCTGAAATTTGTATATTGATAGGACAACAATGGTGTTGAATAGTTATATTTTCCTATGTTGTATTTGTATTTAAACTATTATATATTTATATAAATTTTAATATGTTAATGTTCATTTTTTTAGTTCTTTGATAATGTACACACCTTATAAATAAACTGCTTAAATTTCGTACTTTTAAAAATAACAACATTCTCTTTTTTAATGACTCCGAAAATTCTATAAAAACATCGTATTAAAGGAACATAACACCCTTGAAGAGTAGAGTGGACGGCGCCGGCACCAAAATGGTAAAATTATTGTTTGCTCCCTTCAAAAATTATAAAATTCTTCATTAATACAATCTCAAAACTTTCTCTGTTGCTAAAGATAGATTATTCTTTATTTTTCTGTAACATTTGGGTATAAAGAGAATTCTTTTAGATATATATCTTAAGGGAAAACTACCTATTTGGTAGCCAACCTTTACCTGTGTTTTTATTTGAGTACCATTTTTTTTAGTAAAATAGTACTTAATGTTACATTTTATTTCTATTTTGATACCGTCGTAAAAAATTAATAACATATTGAGTAGGAGAGAGAAAATCACACATAACAAACTACCACGTCATTTTCTCTCTCCTAGTCAACATGCTATATGTGATTTTTTAAAATTTTAATCAATATAACATGCTGACTAGTAGAGAGAGAATGACGTGGCAGTTTGTTACGTGTAATTTTCTCTCTCTTAGTCAGTATATCGTTAATTTTTAACTGTGAGATACCAAAATAAAATAAAATATAACGTTAGGTACTATTTTATCAATAAATAAATAAAATATCAAAATAAAAAGGGAATGATGGGTACCAAATACGTATTTCTCCCTATTTTTAATTATTTGTCGCTGAGGCCTCAAATTATCCTGAAGGAATCCTTTCTTTAGAAGCAAAGCTGACAAATAGTAAAAGATTCCTGCATTTAACTTTAAATGACGTTTTCTTTTTTACCGTCGCTGTATGTCTATTTGGCTTTGCTAAACAAGGAGAGGTGTACTTTCGTCGCAAAATGCCAAATAAAACCGACAACATGATGGCATTGGTGCAAATACTATACAAGTTGCTATTTTTGTTTCTAATATATTTATTTATGTGACATGAAGCTGACTAAAAGGTTGATGTATGTCTCATTTGTGTACTTAAAAAATGTTAAAAATGTGAGATTTTTTAGTTGATCGAGTCGTCAATGATATTTATGTTATTTCATTTTGTATAAATTTGAATATGACATTTATCTTGAGAATGTAAACATATTTTTACTTAATAAAAATGTTTAAACATAATTGAAATATATTCAAATTTAAATGATTTTTTTGAAAAATTACATAGAATAAAACTCTGTAGAATCCGATATCTTCAACCGATTTGCTCCTCAAGATGGTGGAGAAGTCCAATTTTGGGTGATGGTGGTAGAAGCAAAAGAAAGAAATGAACACAAAGATTTAGAGTGATTCGAGCTTCTCAACCAAGCTCTACATCTACTATCTTAGCTTTCCTACTAAGGATTTCTAGCAAATTCACTATTGAATTTCTTCCCCATTTTTTAGGCTTAGGAGACAACCATTACACACTCAAAGCTTTCTATCCCAAAGCTTGAGTAAACTCTCTTTTACAAAGAAAAAAACAAAGCAAACTTGAAAACCCTCACAAGGTAGATTGTTTGCACAATTTAAGTACTCACCCAAACCTAAAACACTTGAGCAAATTATAACAAATTGAGCTCACAAATGTTGTCTATGAAAGAATGTGGAAATTAAGCACTAAGACTCTTTTACAATCATAAGTATGTTGGCTTGTTGATCATTAGTTGTTTTTGGTGCTTGAAGGCTTCTTTTATGTTCCCAAATGAGATTCTAGCCGTTGGGGATGAATTGGAGCCGTTGAGGATGATTTTTATGCAGATTTCCCAAACTAGTGTGGTCGGTATCGATACACGGGTGTTCGTATCGATACGAGCCTATTTTGGAAAGAGCCGTTGAGCATGAAATCACACAGCCGTGTCGGTACGCTTATGGGCGTATCAATACGACACTCCATGTATTGATATGGCTAAGCTTGTACCGGTACGGGTTTTAGCCAATGGAAAATTACTGTTTGAAAACTTAAAAATGTATTCGTACAGTGTTGTACCGTATCAGTATGAGGCTTTGAAAATGGCTAGTTTGGCTACTTAAAATCGTTTTAAAACATGCCAAAAGCCTTAGAAACATTTTCAAACATATTTTCAAGTTGTTTGACTTTAATATAAGTTTACAAAATATTCAAACAAGTCCAAAAACATTTTTCAAATTATTATATTAAAACAAATATCCTAAAACTCTCCCTCTTTTTGATATAATAAAATCAACTTAAAAAATTGTTTTTGTGATTCTCTTCTTAGAAAGATCATTTTTAAAAAAAGAGAATATTTTCAGAAATATTAAAAGCTCTTCCCTTTTTCTTTTGAAAAATCAATTTTCAAAACATTCTCCCATTTTTATTATATCAAAAAAAAGTTTGTAACTTAAAGTTCAATAACAAAAAATTGACAATTAAATACTTTTGTTTAAAAATGGTTATCCTTTACTCAAGCATCAAACAAATTGTTAGTACAAAAATTCATGATTAACTAGTTTAATTCAAAAGAAATAAAACAAGATAAACAAAAAAATTCAACTAAATTTACCACTTGAATTAAAGGTAGGATGTTAAGCCTCATTCTTCAAGTGATCTTCCTTGTGTGCATAGAGCTTTCATGGTTCATGACTTGTTGATCAATGCTCCATCACACCTTTAAAAAGACAATTAAGTAATTTTTGGTATCCAAATTGCTTTGGATCCATTGACATTAGTCTCAAAAATTTTAGTCCCCATAGGAATCCATTTTTCAATGTCATCCTTTTACTTTGAAACAATGAGTTCTTTTGGAACCCAAATGCTTCTAACACATTTTCCATTAAAAATCTAGGGAACTAGATTGTCTTTGATAAAAATTTGTTTTAACAAAATTTGATTTGGAGCATTCTACAATTTTACATTTTTGAGCATTTTTGTAAAACAAATTCTTTTTGAGGTCATCAATTTTTTTAATGATTATCTTGAACTTTTAGAAGCAAGTTTTGTAAATCAAGGTTCTTTTGTTCAAAATCTTTAAACCTTACTTCAAGTTCAATATTTGTTTTGGAAAGCAATTCAATTTCAATTTTGAAAGCAACTTTTTTTTTTCAAAAATGAAACATTGAATTCCAAAAGCAAATCATCACAGGCTTCTTGTAATTCATCAAATGTATAAGAATTAGAAATAGATGAGTTGGAAATTACCTCATCCTCTTTGAGGGTCATAAGGCATAAGTGGGCTACCTCATTGTCGGTGAAGTCTTCTTTATCACTCCATGTTTCCACATATGCTCTTTTTGAAGATGATCCCTTTTTGTTGAAGCGAGGGTAATTGTATTTGGTGCGTCTTTGCTTCTTGCATTCAAAGCTCTTTAGAGGATCTTTCATCTTTTTCTTCGATTCATGTCTTGAAAATTTTTGCATTTCATTCTTCATGAACCAAGTGAACTTCTTAAAGAGATGGATCATCTCTTCATTTTCACTTTCCTCCTCACTTGAATCATCTCATGGGTGAGCAAAGATCTCATAAGCTCATTAAGCTTGAGCTCATTCAAGTTCTTTGCTTTTATGATTGAGGTCTTCTTTAAAACTCATGAATCAAGAAGTGGGTAAATCAAATTCCTCACAAGCTTGTCCTCCATAATCACTTCTATAAAACCTTAAAGAGCATTCACAATGGTGGAAAACCGGTCCGACATAGCTTTGATGTCTTCATCCGGGTCCATCTTGAAGTTCTTGTACTCAAGGTTGAGAAGACCAATCTTGGTCTCTTTTACTTCGTTGGTTCCTTCATGAGTGGCTTCAAGCTTGTCCCAAGTCTCATTGACACTCTCGCAAGAAGAGACTTTGGCATATTTTTTTGGGCCAAGTGCACAAAAGATGATGTGCAAAGCCATCGCATTGAGCTCTATCTCCTTGTGATCATCCGCACTCTATTTCACATTTCTTCTTTGTGGAACGAACGAACCATCGAGCACAATGTCCCAAAGATGATAGTCTTTGGCTCTCATGAAGAACATCATCCTATTCTTCTAATAGGCGTAGTTGGTCCAGTCGAAATAAGATGGCTTGTCAATAGATTACGACATGGTCTCCGATTGATGTGTAGGATTGATCGAGCTTCTCGAATAATCTCAATAGGTTGTGAAACCTCTCGATTGAGCCTCATTCTGATTGTAGAACCCGATTTCCTCAACCGATTTGCTTGCCAATATGGCAGAGAAGTCTAATTTTTGAGCTTCTTACATTTGCATATTATCATGAATTCAAGCTTTTTCAAATGGATGTAAAAAGTGCTTTTTTAAATGGTTTTATTAATGAAGAAGTGTATGTAGAACAACCACCTGATTTTGTAGATCCAAAATATCCAAACCATGTTTTCAAACTTTCAAAAGCTTTATATGGTTTGAAACAAGCTCCTAGAGCTTGCTATGAAAGATTATCAAACTTTTTGATTGAAAAAAGTTTTGAAAAAAGAAAGGTGAATACTACACTCTTCATTAAAAGAAAATGCAAAGACATTTTAGTAGTTTAAATTTATGTTGATGGTATTATCTTTGGTTCTACTAATGAGTTGTTTTGCCAAGAGTTTGCTAAGTTGATGCAATGTGAGTTTGAGATGAGCATGATGGGAGAGCTCTCATTCTTTTTAGGAATCCAAATCAAACAAATGAAGGATGAAATCTTCATCAATCAAGAACATGCTCAAGAAGTTTATCTTGGAGAATGTGAAACCTCAAGCCAGACCGATAAGCTCTTATACAAAGTTTGACAAAGATGAAGGAGGGAAGTGTGAAACCTCAAGCCAGACCAATTATCTACCACTGAAGCGGAATACATATCGGCCAAAAGTTATTGTGCTCAAGTCCTTTGGACGAAGCAACAACTTTTAGATTATGGAATTGATGTACGTACCATCCCTCTTAAGTGTGACAACACTAGTGCCATATGTCTCACTAAGAATCTCATCCAACATTCTAGAACCAAGCACATAGAGATAAGACATCATTTCATTAGAAATCATGTCTTGAAAAATGATGTTGTTCTAGAATATGTAGACACATTGAACCAATTAACGGACATCTTCACCAAGCCTTTAGATAAAGATCATTTTTGGTCTCTTAGGAGAGAGTTAAGGCTTGAATTTGGTTGATCTCATTGCTTATGTGGTTTTTCTCCTATATGCATTATGCTTGTTGCTAGGGGGAGTATGTATCTATTTTTGATCATACACGATGTTCACACATCATATTCATGTATTTTGATTTGAGTATAATCGAATTCTTGAGCATCTTGTAGTAAAAAATGACATTTTTGGCTCAAGGGTACCGATACGGGTATCGAGTGTCGGTATGGGTATCATGAGACAGTTTCGGTACAGGTTGACCTGTACCGGTACGGTGTCGTGTATCAAAATGGCTAAAAACTATTTTGGTACACTATTTCGATACGCACAGGTGACGTATCGATACGCATAGCCGCTAGTCTTTAAATAAGTCTATAAAGGGGGTTTTCACTTTAATTAAAACTCTCCAAACCCTAGATATGATTTCCATCTATAAAAACCTCTCAAACCCTCTTGTTTTTTACACAATTCTTTAAAACTTTTGAGGGCTTTTAGGTTATTCATCAAACCCTAGCGAAATCATCAAGATTTGTGAATTATCATCTCCTCATTCATCCCCAATCCTAATTCAAGGTATAAACCCCAATTACTTTTATTTTCATTTTAATCTTTATTTGTTTACTGTTTTACATTAAAAATTGTAAATCTAGTATGTATATAACATATTTTCAAAGATTTTGTGAAAAAATTTCAAAACTGATTTTTTTTTCCGAATATAAAATTATACAGTATATTTTTCAACACTATTTTTTAAACTTTATTTTACCAAAAATTCTTTTTATATTTGTATATGATTTTAAACTATACTATATAGGTTTTTACAATACCTTGATCATTGGATTGTTTATTGGATCGAAAGTGATGATTTATGCATACATGTTTTTTTTTTGGTTTGATTTTGGTTTCAGGTTTTGTTATGGCTCATAGGAAACGAGCAAGAAGAGAATTGAGACGATCCTCAAATACCAATTCGGACAATGATGGTACAAAACCCAACTTCACCTATATTTTTTCAAAATTGTTTTAATGAACCTCATTTTCCAAATGCAATGGCTCACTTTAAACAATACCAGGGTTATGAAATTCGTCATGAGCGCACTATTTCAATTCATTTTTTATCTTCCGAAAGGTTTCAATTTAAATACCTTGAGCTAATGCATTAATGGAGGTTTATGAATTTTTTGAGTATACCAAGGATTTTATATCGAAACCTTGTCCTTATTTTTTACTCAAATGCCCAGTGTATTTATAACCAAGCCAAAATCGAGGTTGTTGCTATTGAATTCTATATTACGAGAAGGAAATTTCAAATTGTTTCTTCGACTTTAGCAAATGTTTTTAGTTTTGAGGATGTGGGTATTGATAATGAGGACTCGTTGGGGCATATTATTGGTGGCTTTGTGACCATGCTTGATGCTCATGATCGCATCCTTCACCTTATGATCACTTGGTGGTTTTGCCCATCCGATGGAAAATTCTCAACAATCCGCCAAGTTGATGACTTTTGGATTCATTGCTTTCGTGAGGGTAAGCATCCGAACCTTGCTCAAATTATGTTTGCCGAGATAGTCTTCCTTGTGCAACATCGCCATACAACTCTTGTTTCATCCTTTACCTATGGCACCACTTTGAGCTACTTGTTCCACAAGTTGGAGATTGATTGTTCTCATGATCTTGTTGAACCTCTCACCGAAACGATTGATGAACGCTCTCTCCACCGTGCAAAGTTCACATACTATAATGAAGAATGGGCATGTATTGCGGATCTCCCTCAAGATGCTCAACCCGTTCTGGTGGCGGCTCTTCAAGTTCCTCAAGCTCTGGTTTCCCAACCTTCCCTTGAAGCTCTCATGGCTTATCTCGACGCAAAATTTGCATCTTTGGACACTATCATGACCTCTGATTTTGCCACTATTGACACTTGTTTTACATTTTTGGAGGAGAGAGTTACTTCCATTAAGAATCGCCAAGCTTCGATGGACATATCTCTTACCGCTTTTCATGGCGAATGGCGGCAATCTCTTGAAGCCAATGACAATGATGAAGAAGAAGATAATGAATATGCTCCTTAAGCATCTTGCATATCATATCATATCATATCATATCATATCATATCATATCATATCATATCATATCATATCATATCATATCATATCATATCATATCATATCATATCATATCATATCATATCATATCATATCATATCATATCATATTAGACTTAGCATTATGCACCTATGTTATTTGTTTATTAACTCCTATGATTTGATTCATTTTCTTTGGTTTATGCTTTTAGGAATTAAGTTGTATTTCTTTATGTTGCTTTGAATTCTTAATGATAATTATGTTGTTTCCTTCATGCTTGGAGCTATTTAATGTTTATATCTTGCTATATTTATATCCTATTGATTTTGATGTAAAAGGGGGAGATTGTAAAACTTATATTTGATTTTGATATAACAAAGTGTTTAAGGACCAATTTGTAAAATTGGATAAATTTTTAAGTATTCAAAATGTCTCATAAAATGACAAGGAATCAAACTTAAAATGTTTCTAAGTCAAAAACTTAAACCCCAAAAGATTTTCTAAGTATTTTCATACTCAAATAACCAAAAAAGCCTAGGCGTATCGATACACTCTTGAGTGTTTCGATACGACTTTTGACAACTGGAATTTTATTTGTAAAATCATACTGATACGGTTAAGCCTGTACTGATACGGGGTGTTGAGATCTTCAAAATCTTTGTATTTAAAATATGACTGTTGCCTTGTCAGTTATTGGAATCACTAAACTTTGAAAATTGGTTACACCGTATCGATACGCCCCTTAGGCATACCGATGCATTTTTCTAAGGACTTTTGCCTCAGATTTCAGCAAGCAAAAATTGTACTGATACGACATATCCGTATCGATACGCATATGTTTTTACACTATGCTTGTTTTGATATACCCTCAAGTGTATCGATACTTCTTTGTACAACAACTATTTCTTCTTATGGCAGGTACCGATACGACTCCTCATGTACCGATACGGTAGATTACCAAACAACATTTATTGCAAGAAGAAAGTAGCCAAACAACTCTATTGATGATCCCAACCACCCAAACGGCCAAATGTACTTGTTATATAATAACATTATTTGATATGTTTATTTTTTAAATAATATTGTTAGTCGGAATGGTAAATTGATTAAAGTGTTATAATGATTTTCTTAAAAAACGCATATTACAACATAAAAGGAATAGCATTATTTTTTCTACAGAAACTATTGGGGGATCACAACAACTATATTTTAGAATTTTATGTTATCCAAATTTACATCTTATTTTTTATAAACATTGTTGTTTAAACTCAGGTTTATAAATCATTTTATATTATTAGAACGACTATTTAGATTAGAAATATAGTAGGAATTCTCTTATCTCATTTCGAAAGATTGTATCTCATAATTATCTATGATTGTTTATGTCTTTAGCACGGCCACTTGATTATTATTTTATACACAGGTTGTGAAAACTTTTTGTTTAGGTTTAGGGTTTTAATTTAGTCTTTAGAGTTTAGGAGTTTTAGTTTATGGGTTTATAATTTAGAGTTTAGTTTTAGAATTTAGAGTTTAAGGTTTAGGTTTTATAGTAATATGGTCAGGAATTTAAATTTTAATCTACAAACCTTAAATTTTAACCCTAAACCCAAAATTCTATTAACAATCCATTAATTCAAAACTACTACATTTAAACCCCTAAACTCTAAACTTTAAATAAAGTTTTTAAACTCTAAAATTAAAGTGTTTGTACATAAAAAATCAATAAATTGCCAAATCTGGATTAACATGGGCATAATTCTCAAAAGCCAAATTATTAACCGATTCCACCATTCTCTGAAAATGATATTGTTTAAAAATTTGCTCTCAAATCATTTCTGCAAAATCAATTGAATCTGAAAATGGGCACTTCTCAAAGCCGGGAAGATCTCATCATAGACTCAGATTGCGAAGAAGAAGAAGAAGACGATGAAGATGAAGAAGCGGAGGAGCAATACGTCGACGCTTCAGGCGATCGCCGGAATCCCCAATCTTCGGTTACTCACAAAAGCCTCGACAAAATCGATTCTAAACTCAGATCCCTGAAACTGAAATACAATCCTTCCCAACAACAAGCAGCAGCAGAACCCCAATCTGAAAAACCCAGTAAAGCTCTACCTTCACGTCGGAGGAAACACCCCCAAAGCCAAATGGGTGATCTCCGATAAGCTCGCTTCTTATAATTTCAGCAAGACATCTAAAACCAACGGCGGCGATGGCGGTGATGATGGATCTTCTTGGGTTTTGGAAGTTGGGTCCAAAGTTCGGGTCCGGGTTTCCGCTGAAATGCAATTGAAAATGTTTGGGGATCAAAAAGAGTTGATTTCGTTGCTAAAACTGTGTGGGCTTTGAAGTTTTTAACCGACGAAGAGTATAGGAAATTCGTTACCCAGTTTCAGAATTGTTTGTTTGAGAATGTTTATGGCATGGAAGCTAGTGAGGAGAATAAAGTTAAGGTTTTTGGGAAGGAGTTTATTGGGTGGGTGAAACCAGAGGTAGCAGATGATTCTGTGTGGGAAGATGCAAAGGATCATGCCCCGGATTCGACGCCGGGGAAAGCAAACAAAGAATCGATGAAGGAGTTCGAGGAGGCCGCAAATGGAGGTGTTCAGAGCTTGGCTTTAGGTGCATTGGATAATAGTTTCTTGGTGAATGATGTGGGTGTTCAGGTTTATAGGAACTGTAACCTTGGGATTCAAGGGAAAGGTATTTGTCTTACGTATGAAGGTGGGAGTATTAGGAGCGGGGAAATAAGTCGAATTCAACCCCGAAAAAGGCAATGTTGATGAGGGCCGAGACGAATATGATGCTTATGAGTCCGGAGAAGGAAGGGAAACCTAATGCTACTGGCCTTAAGCAGGTCGATATCGAGACCGGGAAGATTGTTACAGAATGGAGGTTTGAGAAAGACGGGACCGATATTACAATGAGGACATTACCAATGATACCAAAGGGTCACAATTGGATCCATCTGAATCTACATTTTTGGGATTGGATGATAACAGGTTGTGCCAGTGGGATATGAGAGATATAAAAGGGATGGTCCAGGACATTGCCAAAAGTGATTCACCTGTATTGCATTGGACACAAGGGCATCAGTTCTCGAGAGGGACGAATTTTCAGTGCTTTGCTAGTACTGGTGATGGATGTATCGTGGTCGGTTCGGGTGACGGGAAGATCAGGTTGTATTCAAAGACTTCAATGAGGCAGGCCAAGACTGCTTTTCCGGGGCTCGGTTCTCCGATCACTCATGTTGATGTTACCCATGATGGGAAGTGGGTGTTGGGCACAACTGATACATATCTGGTCCTCATTTGCACTCTGTTTACTGATAAAGATGGGAAGATGAAGACTGGATTTACCGGTAGAATGGGGAATAAAATTCCAGCACCCCGATTGTTGAAGTTGACTCCTCTGGATTCTCATTTAGCCGGGAACAACAACAAATTTCACGGTGGCCATTTCTCGTGGGTATGATCAAATCCCTGCTCCTTCACCTTTGGATTATAAATCAACTTTATTTGTTTAGCACGCATATTGTTTGATGTTTCATGTTTCAAGTTTCATGTATGCATATTTCACTTGAGGTTTCTCTATGTCCTGAAATCTCTAAAACCCATTGCCACCGTTGCATTCGTTGTTGTTGTCGGCATATTCGTTCTACTGGAAAAACCTTCACTATATCGCAATCTCTTTAGGTCACCAAGAACGGTAAACAAGAGCGTCACCTAGTTGCAACCGTGGGCAAGTTCAGTGTGATATGGGATTTCCAGCAAGTGAAGAACACCACTCATGAATGCTATAGGAATCAACAGGGCCTAAAGAGCTGTTATTGCTACAAGATCGTATTGAAAGACGAGGATATTGTAGAGAGTCGTTTCATGCACGATAAATTCTCCATCAGTGACTCGCCAGAAGCTCCGCTTGTTGTGGCAACCCCATGAAAATCAGCTCAATCAGCCTCTCCGGTGGCAAATGATGAAGTTAATGAAAAAGCTGGGACTGTTTAATTACCAAAGCTGGGACTGTTTCTATAGAATTTATTAACCATTGGTAAATGATTCAGAGTGATTGATTTGGTGTTATCTTTTATAGGCAGAGGAAGTATTTATTCTGTTTCATATATGTTTTGATTGAAATTTGATTTTGCGTGTTCGTTCTTTGAGAAATTAGGATTTATGTCAATTTGGTGTTATCATGAATCGAATTTCTGACCTTGTCTAAGGAATCTAACACTTTCTCAAATGTGATTTTTTAATAATAAATAGCATGGTTTTTAATTAGGGAAAATATATTTTTTGTTTCTACAAGCGCTTTAGTTTTAGGGGTTAGAAATTTAGTTTAAGATTTATAGTTTAGGGGTTTAAAATTTAGAGTCTATGATTAGAATTTGGGGTTTAGTGTTAAGGTTTAAGGTTTAGAGGTTAGGGTTTAGGTTTTGGGGTAATATTAAGGTTTTTCCTATAATCCTAAATTAAACTCTAAATTGATTTTTTTATAAAAACCTTAAATAATGGTTTTTAATTATTAGTTAAACTTATGTGACTGACTCAAGTGATTGACTTCAGTTTGTTTAATACATTAATTAATTTGAAACTCAATTAATTTAATCAAACAAAATTTGACATTTGACCCACTATTTGACAAGAATATATTAGTCTAAAAGTTGTGATAATTATTATATATAACATGGTATTTTTAATATTATTGGTTAAACTTATAATCAATTGATTTTAATACATAAATTGACTCGAGCTCAATAGATTTAGACAAACCCCAATTTGACATTTGACCCTAAATTTGAACAATAACAAGAATAACTCGAGCTCAATTGATTTAGTCAAAACCCAATTTAACATTTGACCCATAAATTAAAAAAATAAATTAATTTTTATTAATATTTTTTTGTCTCTGAAAGATTCTTGGTAATTAAAAATATTATTATAAAATTATTACTTTCTTTGTTACGATAGCATTCACCGTATTCTCCTAATTAAAGTTCAAAGTACCCTTATAAAATCCCCGAACGTAATAATTATATATTATAATTTTTTTTAGTTACTAGTTAAACTTATTGGGAAAAAAAAAAAAAAATTAAACTTAATTAGGTGAAAAATTAGACTCTCTCTGTTAATAAATCAATCAGCTTAGTCCCTTTATTCTAAGAATTGGTTCAGATTAGTCCTACCATTAAATGAATCAATTTAATTCTTATATTAGTCTAAAGAACCAATAGGACTCACCCTTTACAAATTTAATATTTATTTTTTAAAATGACATTATTTTTTCATTTGCAATTCAAATCTAAACAAAAGATTTTATTTGTATAACCTTAAAAACAAAGAAAATATTAACCCAAAAAACAATAATTGACATTTTAAAAAATAAATGTTAAATCCAAAAAAATGATTTTTTTATATTTTATATTTTAAAATAAAAATTGCTAGTTTTATTGAATAAAATTTTGTTTTTCCAAATTATAAGAATATGATAGTTTAGGGGTTTACATTCTCTTAAAAGCATTTATTTGAATTTAGACAAAATAAGGGTTTTAAAATAAAATATGGTTACAAAAATTAACCTCTAAACCCTAACACTAAATTATAAATTATAAAACTAAATTAAACCCCTAAACTATAAAGGATAAAAACATCTCTAACCCTAAAATTAGGGTGAATGAAATATAACAATATGGCCAATGCATCATATATTTTCCCTCTTTTTATACGTCAATTTTTAAAAATAATAGTTTGTTTTATTGGATAAAAATGTCACAAAATTATAAGAGGAAATTTTCTATAAACCATCATACTGCTCAAATTATCCATTTAAAAATAAAATATGGTCAAACAAGAAAAGAGTTAAAAATTCAACAAAACAACTTGAACAAATTATATATAAATATAATCCTAAAAATAAAATAAAATAAAAAATAAAACAATAACAAAAAAAACCGTGTCACAAAATAAGATAAAATCATCTACTATTTTAATAATTATAAACGTTTATCAAAAGACTAATTAAATATTAAAAATAACATAAAAATTATCTTGAGAAATGAAAATAAAAAAAAATATTAAATAATAAAAACAATATAAGATTTATCATTTTTATATAAAACGAAAAGACTAATTAAACAAGATGACAATTATACTAAATATTTTAAGTATTAGAAAAATAATATATGGCATATTGTTATATCAACACATGATAAATTTATTTTTTTTATTTCTTAAATTTTCGGATACAACGATGAATCGAATTGAGCACATGCCAAATGTGATTAATACTAGATGTTATCCTATTCTATTACCCCATATAAGTTGGGGGGTTTTACAGAAAAGTTTGATTTTCGCACATGTTTGAATTAAAGGGTCCCACCTACCAACATTCCCCCTTCGTCATTCTGAAAAGTGTTCGAATTTTTAGTTTTAGGTTCCTCAACAGCAACAAACTGCCACCTGGCCTGGGACAACGAAACGTTGTCGTTCACAAGAAATTCGTAGGTCCCAGCTACTCGGTTTGCTATTTGCGCGCTTTTCCCGGTCAACAAGGGAAAACTAAGGTAATTTGAATACTACAATATTTAAATTCAAATATTATTATAATACTTTGACATCTGATATTTAAATTTGTTTTACTTTGAAAAATGATTTACTTAATTTAATATTTAATTGTAATACTGGGATTAATTTGGTTAACACAAATATTTAATTGTAATATTGGGATAATTTTGATACAAAACAAACGTACAATGCGTAGAAGAAGTACGTAATACGTAGACAACGAGAAGTTACATATATTAACATTGCACTAATATTTTATCAGCCTAAAAGTTTTTTTGGTACAATAGGATGACAAATGTTGGATTCGATCCCATATAAGATTAAAAAAATGATGAATTTTTTAATCATTCGACTAATTAAAAATTTTAGTCTGAAAGATTATTTCATCGATAATCGTCTTGGTCGAAACTCAAATCGTAGAGTTGGTCCTAAAAAAACACAAGAAAGAAGAGCCGCAGGCTGCATTTTCTAACTAAAACCCACTCTGAAAAAGACAGCAGATTTAAGTTACTAGAAGCATATTAGTGAAAAGGAAACAAAAAGATGAAGTTGCAGGCTTAGCTTACATTACAGCGGATTCTGAACTGATTCAAGAACTACTGGCGTTTCTGGTGGTGGTGGTGGCGGAATCGGATGAATTGTTTTTGTCGTCGACGTCGAAATCCGTCATCATCATCCATTGTTGAATCTCATCTTCACCTATTCTATCCCAAAACTCAGTCCCCGGTCCCATTTCCATGCTCGCATTTGTTTGATCGGAAAAACAACACTTGTTGTTGCTGTCGATATCGCTGTTGTTGCTGCTGTGGTTGCGGCGGCGGCTGGTGTTGGTACATTGTCGTTGCTGGTGTTTTCTGGGAATGGGAAGTTAAGTTTAGCTCTCGGCCCGCGGAAATCGATGGCTGCTTTGTCGTAAGCACGGGCAGCTTCTCCGCCGTGTTGAAGGTTCCGAGCCAGACCCGGGTGGCGCGACGCGGGTCTCGGATCTCCGCGGCCCATTTTCCCCACGGCCTTTGCCGAACTCCCCTGTAGTTTTTCTTCCCTCGTTTCGTTCTAGTCGTGGAGGACGTGGTGGCGCCGCCCGTTTTGTCTTCCTGCTGACTTGGCGGGAAAAGGTTGCATCCCAGGCAACCGTCAAATTTGCACACGTGACACTTTTCCATAACTTCACTCGCTTGTAACACCATATCCCCGCCGGAAATATCAATAGAAGAAGAAGAAGCTCCGGCAGAAAGGGTTCGAAAATCTAAAGTCAAGTCAACAGCGGCGGTGGCGGAAGGGACTGAACCGGCGATGACGTTTTTGAGGGCGGAGACCATGACGGAGTTTTCTTGTTCGGGTGAAAGACGACGGGGTGGTGACGGTGGCGGCATCATCGTTGGCGGAGCTAGGACGGAGAATCGCCTTCGCCTTTGCTTAAGCATAAAACTTGGCGAGAGATTTTTGGTGTTAATTTAGAATTTTTTGACTTTGCAGTTTTCGGCTTCGGACAAGAAAACGAGGATGTAAGAAGGTATTTATACGAAGACTTTTGAAAGGGTGCCAACGTGGCACGCCAGCTGGGACGCTGGGAACACACGGGATATTGGGATAACCGATAATTTAAATGAGAGATTGTGTGCGCACGTGGCGGATAAATAACTTTAAAGCAGCAAATAAAACGATGTTACGTGGCTGATGATGCTATAGTGACGCTGACACTGACACTGAAAATAAATACACGCCGATTTTTTTTATTTTGATTTTGGACGGCTTTATGTAAACTAGATTTTTTAATTAATTAATAATAAATCATTCTAATTTAAATATTATTAAAATGATAAAACTTAATTTTACGAATCTATTAAATAAATATTTTATGAACCGGTAAAGGTTTTACTGTATTAATATAAGTTTACATTTGATATAGCGTCAATAAAAAATTTAATTTTATAAAGTATTTTATAATTATTTCAAATTTAATTATAAATTTTTGAAATTTTAAGCTTAAATTTTATCATACGTAAATATTATCAGTTTAAATTATGATTAAACGTGCAATGTGATACAGAAACGCTGATTTGGTACAATTATACTCATAAAATTTTGTTTTTTTTTGTTCAATCATACGCATAAAACTTTTATATTGATTTAACTATACACATTTTAAAAAATAAATACATCTATTTATTTTTATATTAGATTAGTTAAGCATTTGTATTTGCAATATTTTGCAATATGTAATCGTAAAATGATATTATGTTGAAATTTGTGATAGTATTTTGTGTAAAATAAATCAAATTAATTCATGTATATAATTGAACAAAATCGAAGTCTATGTATAGTTTCGAGATTTATTCTTAGTCTGAATCGTAATATACTAGCTTTGTCCATATTTTTTTATCCATATCCCAATACATTCGAATTGTCAATCCAATCATATTTCGTGTCAGTATTACGTTGATAGTTATTCGAATATGTATTTGTAATTGTGATTATACTTCTAGCTTAGAACAAATTGATAATAATCCTGTCACATACATTATGTGAAATCACAAAGTTTTACGTTAATTTAAAATTATTGGATGAGCGTAGATTAATAATTGAGATTAAACTCTTTTTTTTCCTTAAAAAAATTTAACATTTCAAACTTTTTAATCGGAGCCATTAATTTACATTCATCTAGTGGCCCTAAATTAGTATAAACCGAAAAGATTTTACATAGTAGTATAAAAGGATCTTATATATAAACAACATTAGGGGTGAGCGTTCGATCGAGTCGAGTCGAGTCAAAAAATTTCGAGTTATTCAAGTTGACGAGTATAATTTTATCATTCGTAATTTTTTTGAGTCGAGTTATTTGAGTTCCTATTCGAACTTAGCTGTAATTATTTATACTGTTATAGTACTAATTAATTCTAACTTTAAACGACTTTATCTAATGACATATATATTCATATTATTTTCACATGTATAAATAAGAATTATAATGTTATTTAATAAATCAAATATCATCTAAAATTATATAATATATATTTTAGCTCAATCGATAAATTTTATTAATAAAATTATATATATTACCTCAAAATTCGTTTTTTCGGATATTTGATTTTTTAAATTTCCAAACAGGCTCGAACTCGAAATCCGAAATAAAATTTCAAGTTGACTCGAATAACTCGATTCAAATAATTTAAATTTGAAAAAAAATCAATTTTTTGAGTTAAATCGAGTTATGCTCATCCAAAAACAGCAGGGAGGCGAAACCTTGTAGAGATTAGTTTAGATATCTTGAAAAATATTGAAAAAATAAGTTAAAATAACGGTGGAATTATTGTTTTGGCCTAAAAATATATAATTTATTATTGACCCTTTTAGATTTAAAATTTTGAAAGGACTCATTTAATAGTAAGGTTGAGTTTCACCATCGTATATTGGCTAGATTCTCAACTAATTAAAATAATACTCGGTCTAGTGAGATAAAACGCTAGGTCACTTAAATAATATAAGAAGTTTGAATTATGGTGTTGCGAATGTAGAAAATTAAATTAAAATTGCCCCATACTAGACTTATGTTAAACTCGATCTGAATTAATCATGTGTCGATAAAAATATATTTTTTTCTAATTTTATTTTATTTATTGTTATTTTTGGTCGGGGGAAGAGATTCGGAATTTTGTCAGGTGGTCCATTAGCATTCATATTGACAGCGGAGGCACAGCTAGAAAATTTGGAGAAACCTAAGGGACAAAAATTAACAGTCAAGTCCCAAAAACGACCGGACATAATTACACTACAGGGTCCACAACATCCGCAACCTTTTCATTTTGATCCCTTTGACTTTCAAGTTCAACCACTCCACAAAACCAAAATTAATGCCAACAGTAACAGTGGGCCCTGCTCGGATATATTTTTATTTTCGATATTGTTACATGTGGACTCTATTTGAATATATTTTAATTTTTAATTTAATCGTGTTTCGTTTTGATTAAATTTTTTTAGTTATAATTATTCGAATATGTTTTTATTTGAGATTGTTTTTAGAAACTTTTTCCAAATAAACTGATTAGTGATGAAGCCTTTGACCATTCCATGGGTCAGAGTGTGGAATCTTCTGCTCCTTAGAAATAGGAAACATCCAAAAATAAATAAATAAATAAAACAAAAAAGATTGGTCCAATTTTCCTCATCACACGAGCGGGGTTTAAACCAAAGTTAAAAACTGGCAACAGCCTGTCTCAGAACTAGTCAATACGTGGGCACTGAAAACATATGGACGGTGGCCCAACGCAAAACGCTGCGTTTTTCACTTGACATGCAAGTATAGTATTTACTATAGATTATTATCTTATACACCGGCAGTAGAAAATAAAGTTTTATAAGTGGGGTAATTTAGGTGTTTAGGGTTTAGAGATTAGGGGTTTAGACTGTATGGTTTAGAATTTATGATTTATGGTTAGAATTTAGTGTTTAGGGTTTGTTGTTAGATTTTTAGGGTTTTAAGGTTAGAAATTTAGATTTTAAATTTAGACTTGAAATTAAAGTTTTTACAAGTGGGTTATTTAGGTGTTTAGGGTTTAGAGATTAAGGGTTTAGGCTGTAGGGTTTAGAATATTTGATTTATGGTTAGAATTTAGGGTTTAGGATTTGTTGTTAGATTTTTAAGGTTTTAAGGTTAGAAATTTAGATTTTAAATTTAGGCTTGAAAATAGGCATACTTGTGTCAACTTTTTTTTACACTAGTAGTGTATCAAATATTAATTCATTTACTATTTAGAGGAAAACAAATTACAAAACTAGACTCGGCTCTAAAAAACCTAAAATTTTGTCTCGAATCAATTCAAAGAAATAAAATTCTTTGCAAATGCTTTCTTTCCATCTATTCTTTTACTCATTTATGATATCATTAATATTTGCCCCCTCAAAATATTTTCTTTTAATAAATAGTATTATAAAAATGGAAAAAACTTTGATACACAGGCCGTGTAAACTTTAGTTTACACGTGTCTTTTAGTTTTAGGGGTTAGGGTTTTAGTTTAGGGTGTAAGGTTTAGGAGTTTAAGCTGTAGGGTTTAAAATTTAAGTTTAGTGTTTAGAATTTAGGGTTTAGGGTTTAGAGTGTGAGGTTTAGTTTTGTAGGGTTAGGGTTATGAATTTAAGATTTGGGTTTTTATAGTGTAAATACACAGGCTTGTGTAAAATTAATTTTACATAGTATGTGTATCAAAGTTTTACCCTTATAAAAATATTACTATAATTTGTCATGTCATTAATTAAATTAAATGATAAATGATACATATTATACTTATCACTAATAATTTATTATCTTAATTCTAATTAATTAGATTAATATAAGAAAAACAATAAATAGGAGAGTTTAATCTTTGCATAGCACTCAAATGGAGAAATTACATTCAACCATAACTCTCTCTGTTAACCTTCTCGTTTTTTAGGGCTTTGCTCTGATTAATTCGGTCCAATCAGCATCGTACATCTGATTTTGTGAGTGAATTTTTCAATGCAAATTTTTTATATACACAATGTCTCAAACTTAAAATCTGTTTACCACTTGAACCAACATCGTTGGTTAAACCATAACTCTCTTTTTCTCATCACATTGACACTATAAAAGGTAGTCAATTCCAAGTCATTCATTCACAAGTTCCAAAAGTAGAGAAATCCAAAAGCTTTGCTGAAATATTAACCGAAAAAGAAGATTTTAAAGAATCAAAATCACATTTCAAAAAAATCTCTAAAGAATTATTCATTTTTTTCTTAAATACAGTTCAATCGATTGAGAAGAGACAAAAACTTGTTTTCAAAATTAAATTTGCAAACCCTTAAGCAAATCACCAAACTCAAGAGCAAGTATACTTGACTTTTAGATTGAAACAAACTAAAGAGAATAACCAAAAGATTTATCCAGAGATTACAACTCGAGATTTTTTCTTAATAGAATTTCCTCTTTTTATTTCGAATTTTCATATTTTTCGCGACTTAAAATTTGTGTACATTATAATCTTTGAGCATATGACATGTCATGACTCAATCTAGACCATCAGGTTGTATAGAAGTATGATTCAGAATCAGTCTCTTTTAGATACATTTATATTTTCTGATATTATTTTTGCCAAGAGAAGATTTGGTATTTGCTAAATGGTCCATTATATTTTTAAATTTGACAATGGAGACAACAGGAAATTTGGAAGAAACACAAGTCACCAAAGAATCAATCCGTCAAGTGTCAAGATTCAGGTCCCAAAAGCGACAACACATAATTACACAAGAAGGTCCCCCACATCACCTTCCTTTTCATTCCGATCCCTTTAACAAATTAAAATTCAACCTCAAACTAAACAAAAAAAAAGTATAATTAATTACAGATAATTATTAGTGATTAAGGCTTTGCCTACTTCACATGTCAAATAGTGGAACCTATTTTCTCCTTGAAAATTGGAAACTTTCCAAACATAAATAAATTAAGGATAAACAATAATGATCACTTTTGTTTTAATTAATCACTAAACTTTTAAAGATCATATTGTTTATAAACAAATTGAGGGTAAACAGTACTAATAACCTTTTTTTTAGTGATAGAGACATTGGATTTGTATTTGTTTTATATATAGATTTTTTTGGGGTGTTGGATTTTCTTGTTAAATGTTTTCAAGTTTTTAAATATATATGGAAGCTTGCAGTGGTGTTTAAGTGATCAAATGATAGTATTTGTTCATTTTTACCTCATAAATTACGTACATATCTTAAAAATAAATTGCTCGAATCACTTATTCTCTTAAAAATAATAAACTTTTTTTATTGAAACTGAATTCTTCGATCTCAATACATGTTTAAACTTGATACTCTTTAGAACATAGAAATTTGATTTGGTCGGTTAGATATCCCAACCTTGACAGTGACACCAAGGGATCAGCATCCGTAAGTTATATCAAATAACAAGTAGACAATCATGTTCGGTCCATACCTATGTCGAAATATGTATATTATTGATTCTGTCAAGACAATCTAGAATAGTTTGGAGAAATTTAGAATGAACATGACATTGAAAGACTACAAGTACTTGGTTAAGGCAAATTTGTTTGTCAGTTTTATTTCCAATTTAGTTAAATCAATTGATCCATGATATTTTTTAACTCTTTTTTCTAAAATTTTCTCTCTTGTCTTGATTTTTTTAACTTAAATTTTTGTGTCAACGTTCAGTTATTATCGTCGATGATGGTTAATTTTTTATTTCAATTTTTTTTCTTTTTCTTCCCACTTTTTCTGCTCCTTTTTGGTAGCTTACTATTATTTTTTTTTCTCTTTGTTGTCAATTCGTCGATTTTGAATTTGGACAACTTCGTTGAGAGTTCTTCTCCCTGACATTTTTGTACCATGTGAGGCCATCTTCATTCAGTAGAAAAGACCAGACCGTCATACGACGATGACCGCCGAAAAAGGGTTCTTTTTGTTTCATATTTTTTTCATGCTTCTTTTTCGTTTGAGTGTTTTGCGCTTTGTTTGTTCTTCTGCATGTGGGGTTGCGCATGGTTCGTCGACGGTTTGATCGATGGCTTGATTTTCTGAATCTGTCTCCCTTTGGTCTTTTAGAATTTGATGATCTTTGATTTTGATGCGAAAATTTTATTGGTCGATATGTCTGTATTTCCCTTAGTGTTTTTATCCTCCAGTAAACCCTGAAGTGACATACAGTTAAAGACATTGATTGTTAGCATCGTTCTTGTCTCGACTTCAAACGGTGATTGTGCGTTCTTGTATTTTGATTCGCCTATTTTATTTTGTCTCTCGATTCTCTTTTATATAGATAATGACTTCTCCAAAAAATTTAAAAATTGAACTCGATATATATATATATATATATATATATAGTTTTCCTCAAAATTCAATGTCAAAATCCGTTGCATGAATTAAATCTTCTCGTTAACTATTTCGTAAAATATATGTTAACTCGTAATTGAACCAGTGGACACAGTGCGTTGTTCTTGTTTTAGTTTTCCTTTATTTAATCGCTCAACTTTTAAAAATTAGATTGTTTATAAATAAATTGAGGGTAAACTGTACTAATAACCTTTTTTAGTGATAGAGATATTGGATTTGTATTTGTTTTATGTATAACTTTTACTTTTATTGGGGAGACACTGATCAAATGATAGTGTCTATTTATCTTTTTACCTCATTAATTACGTACACATCATAAAAATAAATTGTTCGAATCACATATTCTTTTAAAAATAACAATACTTTTTTTTATTGAGACCAAAAATTAATTCTTCGATCTCAATACATGCTTAAACTTGATACTCTTTAGAACATAGAGATTTGATTTGGTTGGTTAGATTTTCCCAACCTTGACAGTGACACCAAGGGATCAGCATCCGTAAGGTATATCTATTAACAAGTAGACAATCATGTCCGGTCCATACTTATGTCGGAATATGTGTATTATTGATTCCGTTGAGACAATCCAAAATAGTTTGAAGAAGTCTAGAATGAACATGATATTAAAAGACTAAAACAAGTATTTGATTAACACTAATTTGTTTGTCAATTTTATTTCCAATTTAGTTAAATCACTTGATCCGCATGCTAATTGAGATTAGCAGTTTTAAGTTTGGTTTTTGGGAAGGTACACTTCTGTTTTTAGCAAAATATTTTCCAGTCTAATTGTTTAAACTTGATCCTTGTTGCTTATATTATTCCAACCCGAGTGTCCTAATCTTCCTAGCCAGATTTGGGCCTTGAGCTATTCAAAAAAAAAAAAAGATTTAGGCCTTGAGAGAAAAATATCAGTCATTTGGGGCCACCATGGCTTTTGAAGAACTAAATATGTACATTTTACACACGTAGCTTTTGCATTGATAATATTTTATAGGGATACATATTTAATCGAATTGAGTAAAAGAATTTGAATTAATCATCAAATACAAAATATAAATAGTGTAACCAACATGAAAGATAAAAAAATTAATTTAATTTATACACATTTAATACATACAAATATATTATATCCACATTTAAAGTTTCATATATTCTAATTCAACCAAAAGTTTCATATATTCAAGTGTAAATTCAGATACAATAACCAGATAATTTTTTATATTAAATATGTTCAGAAATGATAAGGCAATGTTGACGATTGACGGCACAGTAAAACAGCAAAGCGGGTAAAGTATCCGATAGCTTCGGATCTCAGGCGAGTCTGTTTCAAAACCGAAACCTAACTCGATACAACTAGGGATGTAAAAAGTTGACCCGACTCAAAAACACGATTGAAGCCTACTCGAGTCAGAACCTAGTTTGGCCCGAGGACGCGATGACCCGAAACCGATCTATAACCGACTGATGTTAACCCGAACCCAAGTTGGACTTGTTATTGTAGTAACCGAACCTGACATGCATCCGAACGAGAACGACCCGAACCTAAATTGGACATGTTGCTTTGGATCCGAAACTCAACATACACCAACTGAAATGAACCCGAACCCGAGACTGACATGGCACATAACCGATATTACCCTACTGAATCGACCCGATATCTAATTTGACCCGACCTGTTAATTAACTCGACTTGTTTTGAACCCGACCTATTGTTGACCTGAACTGATATTGACCTAGCTTAATATTTTCCTTAACCTAACATGTTAATTGAGGAAGTCTATGATTTGATGAATTTAAAGTGTTAATAAATGTAAAGTATTAAGTGTTGATAAATTTAAACTATTAAATTTTAAATCAATTTAAAGTGTTAAATATTTTTGTTATATATACATATATAATCAATTAAAAATATATAAAAAGGGGAAATATTGGATTTAGATATTCATTTAAAACTACTAAGTGTAATCACTAATTTTGTCCGGAGTGTTAACCCGTTTATATGTTTTGTTAATCTTTGCAATAAAGGGCTTTGGTTATCTATTATATCTATTTTATTAATGCATTATTACTATATATTAAGTATGTACGATTATCATTAAAACTCCAAGAAACAAAAAAGATTACTAGTATTATTATCTCTATTACATTTAAGTATTATTTTGTATTAGTATTTATTATCATATTATTATTATCACTCTAAAAAAGAAATTGAAAAAGCTAGAAAAGGTTATTAAATAAATAAACCAGCCCAACTTTATTGAATAAAGTCCATTTTACATAGCCCATATAAATATATATCACCCCATATGTAAGGTCCTTACATTTAAACCCCAAAAATATACATACTATTATACCCAGCCTGTTAAGGCCCAAATAACAAAACCTTAAGCCTATCAGATAACCAAAACCCTAACTACCATCTTTTTTCGTGCACAGCCAGGTGATAGTCGTTAGATCAATCTTGATCTAACGGTCCAGATGGTTGTATCAAGAGAAACTCTAAAATTTTCCCATGTCCTTATGGCACCGCCTCAAGCAAGACCGCTGGATCTGGATCTCCATCAATGGCCTAGATTGAGTCCTTCGTGCGTGCGATCCACGTGCGACCTTTCAGCCATCCCACACGCGTGTGCGATACCATTAAAGGCTTTTCATCTCTCGACTTGCGCGCGCATCTCAGCCTCGTCTCTTCAACTGCCGCGTGGGATCCACACAATATTGACGACCTACTGGATCGCCACGTCTGAGTAACAGTCTCTTCTCCCTCTAGTCATCTCGTCGTCATCGTTCACACACATGCAAAGAAACACAAAAGAAAGATATTAGAGGCACAACAAAAATCAGAGCACACAAATTTATACTGGCAATTGAATCCAGACAAAAAGGATGTGCATTAGCCAATAAGGATTATTAGGTTTCTTTCTTTTTTAAATTCAATGTAATATTCAGATGGTATAACAAACGAAACAAAAACTATTGTAATGAAGGATTTCATTCTAAAATTTTGAGTAATCAAGAACAGAAACAAATAGAAAAAGCTTCCAGAGATATCCCATCTTTTTTTTTCATTCTCAAAGCATACATATAGAAATTAGGGTTTTAGTTTTACCTTTGCGCTGTTCGTTTCCTCTATCGTTGCAAATCCCACCAGTAATAAGCTCCCTGACCTCCATGTGGGGGTCATTTATGGTGAACCGCTCGAATTTTAGAGGAAAAGAGAGATCATTTTTTCAAAAATGGTCTTGTTTTGCTTCAGTTTTGAAAAAAGAAAGGGCCTTTCATTGTTTTTGAAACAAAGAAGGCTAGATCTGGTTTTGAAAGGAAAATGAGATTGTTTTAGACTTCGATTTAAGGTTCGCCAGCCGCTGGCGAGCGGCGGCCGACGCGGTGGAGATGGCTGAATTCTGGAATTTGCAGCGGCGAGGATGAACACCACGGTGGTGTTCATTCGAATTTGAGAGAGAGGGGAGAGCATTTTCAGGGTTTTTGAGAAATTTTTTAAAAAATTAATTTTTAGCAAAAAATAAGATTTATACTCATTTTAAAAAAGAGAAATGATTTATTTGCATTTTAAAACCCTCCGCCTCCCCTTATTCACACATGCGATCATTCCGCATTTCAAAAATACAGCCACAGACCCTTCAACTTTGCAATTTCGTCCTTCTTTAAGCTTAATCTGTTTTAAAATAGTTTAATCCCCAGTTTAATCTTGTTAATTTTAGGTTTAGTTTAATTTGGTCCAAAATCCAATGATAAAACCCCCTTGTTTATCCCTTTTCATGTATATTTAAATTTTCAGTCTTATTTACTGTTGGCGTTTAGTATTCTTGCTTTGTTACGTTATGGATATATATGTACATGATGTGGTTTCTTGTAGATATATATATGCGTTACATATTATTTCATAATATATGTTTTATATAATATATGGTTATGTAGTATATAATATAAGGTATATATATGTGTTATATAATACATACGTTAAGTATATAATATACAGTTTTAATGTATATATATTCTATATGTTTCGTATATGATATAAAATATAGTGTATATATGTATTCTATGTGTTTTGTATATAATATATGGTTTATATGTATATGTATATATTATATGTTTTATGCATATTATAATCTATAGTTTTAATGATATATACATATATGGCTACTGCCAATTTTATATATATATATATATATATATATATATATACATATGCGTATACGTTATATATATATATGTATAGTACCTTTTTACATAATAAGATGCTAATGTATGATATTTAGGATCCTTTATCTTGTATTTATTTCATGCCTTGGTTGATGTTTGTCATATTCATGTTGCTTTTGCCATGTGATCTTATTGTACATTCGAATACATTAACTGTCAACGCGGTGCCCTTCTATTCGAGAGTAAGCGCGGCTAGTACCAGTCGTAGTGGTTGTGGTTTTTTCAATTACTCTCGAATTACGGGGCGCTTAAAATTTACTCGCACGTATAACCAAATGTTGATTTAATCGTCACTTTAACTCACAAAATTTAATATTAACAAAGCGGTAATTGGTTTGTACCAAGTTTAGGCGTGGTGGGGGTGCGAAACCTTCTCCACTCGTAACCGACTCCCGAACCTGTAGTAATCTCTAGTTTTATTTTTGGTGTCCGGTCTACTTAATTCAAGTGACCGGTGGCGACTCCAATTTCTATTTCAAAACATGGTTTTTAAAGAAATTCTCCAAAATCTAATTTTTCATAAAATGTGGGATAACCTCTTATCGAATTAAAAAACGTTGCTACACTAAGTTTGAAATTTTGTTAAATAATTTATTTTTAATGACATGTTATATTATGCTTAGTAATAATTCAATATGCATATGCTTAGTACTAACTCATTCAATATAAATTATTTGTGAAGTTAATAAATTATTTTTGAAGTTAATAAGAATTAACATACTTATTATGCTTCTATTTTTACACATAAAAGACATAGTCATTTTTAATTATCTTTTGGGTAAAGTACACCATAACTTGAATAAATTTGTCTTTTTTCTTATTAACTTGACCAAATTTTATTGATTATCTTGACCGAAATTGGAGAAGATTGGAAACTCTTTGTTGATTACTCGATTTGATAAGAAATAAATGTAACTTAAAAATGTAAATGTATTACAACTTACTAAACTTACAAATGTACTAAAATTATGAAGAAATTTTAAAATTTAACATAAGTATTAGATAATAAATGTACAAACTGAAATTAAGAAACAAAATAATATTGAATTGATTACAACTTAAAGTTTTGTTGTGTGGAAATTTAAGCTCTCAGATCTTATAACAAAAATTTTACGAGGCTAAATGCTCGACTTTGCAACTAGAAATTTCCTCACCGAGCTCTCGAAAGATCTAAATGCTACAATCATGGTTAAATTATGGGTAACTTTTTACCTAAGAAACCAACATAATTTAACCAATGACAACTACTTAGATAAGAAAAAAAGAACTATAAGTCAACCAACAATCAGCAACAACAAGCAATAGGCAGCAGTCAGCCCAAAGCAACAATAGCAACATTAAATCAGTAACCAAGGGCAACTACTTAGATAAGAAAAAAGAACTATAAGTCAATCAACAATCAGCAACAACCAACAACATGCATCAATCAGCCCAAGCAACAACAGCAACATTAGATCAGTAACCAAGGGCAACTACTTAGATAAGAAAAAAAACTATAAGTCAACCAACAATCAACAACAACCAGCAACCAGAAGCAGGCAACAATCAGCAACATTAGATTAGTAACCAAGGGCAACTACTTAGATAAGAAAAAAAGAAATATAAGTCAACTAACAATTAGCAACAACCAACAACCAACACAAACAATCCATGCTTATAGATATAAGATAAAACAACTTAAATTAAGTCCATCTAAAGTTAACTTATACCATAAGCATTAATAAAAACAATCCATAAATATAGGATAAAACAACTTAATACATGAATAAAAACAATCCAAAGTTAACCAAATGAAGAAAACATGAAAAGAAAAAAAGAATACCTATTTTTACATCACAATTCACAACTTAACTGACCCCCTAAGCATTAATGTGCTTGCTTGCTGTGAAGGAACCCTACAAAAGAAAACATAATCAGAAACCACATTGAAAAATTAATAAACATTAAAAATTAGAAAACTAATTTAAATGTTTTACCTTAAACGGGAAGTAAATCTTCACCAATATTAGAGATTGAAAAATCTTTCACCATAGCAAGATAATCTTTCATCCATTTTCTCCGGTTCAAAATCATACAACCAATTACGGGTTGTTACAAATATCTCAACATTTTTAGGCAAGAGTTTAGCCCTCAACTTGTTCAAAATCTGACCCCCATGCTAAATGAAGATTCAGAAGCAACTGAAGTGATTGGAATGGCTAAAACATCTCTCGGCATTTGCGAAAGTACGGGAAAAGAAATAACTTGTGCTTTCCAATACTCTAAAATATCAAACTTAGCATCTTCAGTACGAGGGAGAAGGGGCAAATTAATGTAGGAGTCAACATCAGATTTTCCACTCCTATAAGTAGCTAAATTGGCATCAAAGTTCTAACATGAAACAAGATAAAGAGTTAATTAATAAACTGTAATTTGCAACAACAAAAATTAATAATTTGTAAAAAAATAGAAACCTAAGTGAACTTAAAAAAAATAAAAACTGACATGAAATAGATTGGATTTTCTAAATGTTCGAGGCCGACTGGAACTTGACACACTTGTACTTTGAGAGGAGTTTGTAACATCCCTAACATGGCTTAGGAGAAAACCGGCTTAAGAAGTGTTACCAAACAAACATACAAAGACTCTTGATAACTTTAGCTTGAACAACTGAGCTTTTCTTTGAAAGACAAGGTAATTTAAAACTTTTTATTTGATTACTCAAGATTCCAACTTCAAACTTTATTAACATGCCATTGCATAATCATACACCATGCATTCACACTTCTCAACAACATGTAATCATGATAGCAAACATGCGAACATCAAGATCGACTTAACTTACCTATTGAGCAGTCATATGGTATATAAGACTAATTACAAGAAGTTGATGAATACGGTCCAATATTAAGTTCAAAGTTACTTCAAGTCTCGAACCAAATCGATCAAATACATATATCTTTCGTATAGCAAGACCATGTACGTGTTCATAAACGTTAACATATCCAACTTAGCTTAACTAACCAATAGTAATTCAAACTTTGTTTAGCATAGCTTATCCAACAAGCAATATAAGGTATGAAGTCCCTTTACTAGATGAATGATAGTTGCTCGCATACAAAACTAAAATCAAGGTTACTTTAAAACTTAGCCAAACATACCCGGTCTCAAGAAATATACACAATACAATACCTTATACGAGTTCATTGACATACTTACTACTTATTTGTTGACATAATTACAGAACACCTATCATAATCACCACTCTAAACTTGCAACTACATTATCTTATTTTAGGGTTAATATATTTTAATAAACATATACATATCAACCCTCATACATATGTGACAACAAGGTGGTCTAGTAATTTAGATCACATATAAATATTTAAATAACCATTCGACCACGCTAACCTTATAAATCATATAGCAAGCAATCATAGAATAATCAAATGCCCTTTACAAACATGCTATCACTTACTTCTACTTAAATACAAACATAACCAAAAGGTAAGGCAATGCTTATGCATACAAATAATTTATGTGCCACCATCTAGGAGTACAAAAGAGAAATTACAACCATACATCTTAAACTCGTGACCCGACTGAAGCTCGAAGGCAACTTAACCAAGATATACCCTAAAAGGTAGAGAATAGATTTAATAAGTATTGTCATACTTAGTAAGGTAGCTATATAAGTTAAGGTGTTCATATTAAGCTTTGTTTCAAGGTTTGCTAGATTCAAACAAATGGCAGGTTTGATCGTATACAAGTCATTATAGCTGATTAGGATCAAGTATCATTTAAGCATTAGTTTCTTGAGGCTCAAGTCATCAAACACGTCTTCTCACAGACATGTACTACCTATCACCTAGGTTACCAACTTAATATATATATATATATCATATAACATGTCACTCAATCAAGCATATATATATATATATATATATATATATATTTGAATACATAACAACATATCATGTATGCACATCGTTTGATCAAGACATGTTCATATCAAACATAGCATATATTCACATCATTCGATTATGGCATGTACTTAACAAACATATCAGATTCTATTCATAACATATTCATAAAACTCCAACATTGTTTATACACAAAACAATCCATTTAAAACATGTATACACTTAATACATCCAAAACAATCCACTATCTTTAGTAAACACATCAAAACAATCCTTTAAAACATATATACACTTAATGCATCCAAAACAATCCGCTATCTTTAGTAAACATGTCAAAACAGTCCTTTAAAACATGTATAGACTTAATACATCCAAAACAGTCCACTACATGTATAGACTTAATACATCCAAAACAGTTCACTATCTTTAGTAAACATGTCAAAACAGTCCTTTAAAACATGTATAGACTTAATACATCCAAAACAGTCCATTATCTTTAGTAAACGTGTCAAAACAATCCTTTAAAACATGTATAGACTTAATACATCCAAAACGGTCCACTATCTTTAGTAAACGTGTCAAAACAGTCCTTTGAAACATGTATAGACTTAATACATCCAAAACAGTCCACTATCTTTAGTAAACGTGTCAAAACAATCCTTTAAAACATGTATAGACTTAATTCATCCAAAATAGTCCCTTTTCATTTTTGACTTGCTTTAAGATTCCGCCATATCCTACTTCTGACGCATCTTTCTCAACTATTTTTGGACTCAATGGGTCTGCTAAATGGAGACAAGGAAGTTCTGCAATATATTTTTTAAATTTAAAATTTCAGTTTTAATCAAATTTCCAAATTTCAGTTTTGATATTCAAAAACCATCCATCCTTTGTTTCATCCTTTTCTTTTTAAAATATTCTTTTCTTTGATGTTTGTTTCTATGAGAATAAAAATGTTTCCTGCACCATTCTTTGTTAATTTCAAAGGTTTTTTGTAAAATAAATATTTCAGAATTTTTATTTCTTCTATTATTAGTCATGTAGGAACATGTTGGAGACATATTTGGTGAACTTTAGGGGCTCTCGGTTTGCCTAGCATAAATGGGTTGAACTATATTTGAGGAGTTATCTATCCCTTGTAGATTGGTCCTTAAGGTAGTTGGGATAGAAGAGACAGAGGCTCCAGCTGTCCTAAAATCATTATTTTCTACACTTGATTCTTCTATATTTAATCTTTGAAAGGCAGTACTCGTGCTTCCTATTTTAAAAGAATGTCTTAGTGGTAATCTATTTGGCATGCTGAATATTAATTCAACTGTACCAATATTATCTTGGGTGATTTCTCTCAGAGAATTATTTTTAACAGGATTTCTTTCGATTGAAGGTGTTGCTCCTTCTAATTTCCATACATCAGGAAGGCTAATTTCATGCCAATGGATAGTTTTTAGTATTGTTGTGTGGGATCTAGTTGTATCAGTTTCTATTATAAGGGTTTCTCCTTTTGGACTTTGGAGCAAAGCTTTGGTGTTGACCACAAAGTACATGGCCTTGTAATGCAACCTATAAACTAAAGTTAAGACTTCAAATCCAGGAAGCATTTTATAATTATGAGTATGAATTTGGAGGGTTAATGATTTTAAAATATTTTTATCAGTCAAAGAAATCATAAAATTTGGGTAACAGTTGAAATGTATTGGCCCTGTACAAAGGCTTGTTTCTATGGTTCCTAATAAGGAGTCATTGAACATAATATGTCTTTGGTCTCTTAAGACTACTAATATTGAGGTATTCTTGGTGGCTTCTACGCAAAGCGGTTTGATTCCTACTTGGACAAGTCCAAAGTGAATATACTTATATATTTGTTCTCTAAGTCTTTTAACGATGGCTTCATCTAATAAATGGTATGTTTGGTATTTCTTCTGGATAGGAATACTATTTTCTTTTATTTTGACAATGTAATTACAAAAAGCATTAAAATTTTCAAAAGTTGTTCTTTTATAAATTTGGTTAATTGGAACAATCGAAATATTCCAATCGTCAATTCTTTGAGAAACATTTTCATAGTTAATTTCTTATTCATTGACAATTCTATTTGAGGATTTGTCAGCATCTTGGGATTGGTTGGAGATACAACTTGCAGAAGAATTGGTTCTCCTAAGAAATGAAAACATCTTTTATTTTAAAACTCCTACAAAAAGGGTTTTACTATCAAATTTTTCTGGATTACTAAAGTTGCCTACAAGGATACTATGACCTGAACACGCCTAACCCATGGCTTATTGGTCTATGTATCAAAACTCAACAAACATAATAATACATTAAAAGAAGATAGTTAAACCAAAACTCAGAGATTTAAAGTAAATTGATGTTTCTAAAGCTTTAAGATTACCTATTCCTCTTTGGCTCGGATACCAATCGGTCTCAGGGATCCGAGGATGGATGGATGGATGGTTTTTGAATATCAAAACTGAAATTTGGAGATTTAGAAATTTGATTAAAACTGAAATTTAAAATTTAAAATTTAAAATACGAAAATGAACAAGAAGAGTAAATTTGAGCAATCTGATCTTTATATTGAACTTGGAATTTTTTTCATACTACATTATTGGGAATCTTCACTATTTGCAAATGACACATATTTTTACATTATTGGGAATCTTCACTATTTACGAATGACACCTATTTTTAGTACACTTTTTTGAAAATTTTGCTACCATTATTGCAACCATTTGCTTTTTGCATCGGTAATCTACTCTTTTGAGAATCTTGGAAAATCTTTCCATCATTATTTTGCTTTTCTCTTTTAGCTTATTGCGTCGGCAAGATTTTATTTTTCTTTCTTGTCTTGATAATTGTGACTGTAGTATTATCATCTGCAAGATTAGCGGTTTTGATTGAAGATGACTGAGAACCCTTATCTTCGTCTTCTTCTTCTGATTTGGAGATCATTGAACTTAGCATTTCTGCCATCAATTTTCTGTATTCTTTTTTGCTCATGGCTTGGGCTAATACTGTACTGGCATTTGATTTTGCTTGTAGAAATCTTACTGTCTCTTTGTCTGAAATAAGTGATTTGTAAAGACTTGGATTTTTAGCAAAGAAATTGTTCAAATATTTGGAGTCATATTTTTCATCATTGAATTTGTCCCGCCATTTTGTTTTGAAGGTTCTGACTAACCATGGGACATTTGTTTCTTTATTAATTTCATAGCTATAACCCCAGGAAACTATCCAAGAAATACATAATTTGGAGAAAAATGGATAGTCTGAAATAGATGTTTTTTGGTATGGCTCTGGTTGGAATTTTTCGAAAAATTTATGCCAGAGAGTTTGGATTTTTTGTGGTAATATGTCAAAAGAATTTGGACCATAATATGTCCACCATTCTTGGAACTAGTTGGGAAATTTGTATTGGGATCCATATTTGAAATATATGAGCCAAAAATGTCTCATATGTGGGTTATTTAGGAGAAACACACTATACCAAGCTATTTGGTAGTCTCAGTATGAGAAATATGTGCAATGGGTACTTTTTTAAAGAAAGAAGTTGGGAATTTCATCAAAGTCATTGGGCTTTCACCCCAATCTTTGGGTCTAAGAATTTTGAGAATTTGGGTTGTGGAATGGGTTATGAATTTTGGATCTTTTGGATCAGTATAATGTTTGAAAGCTACTGATCCTATTTGAATCAAAATATTCATATAATATTCTTGGATTTTTCCTATATTTGTTGTCATAAAATGACAACTATTAAAAAGATGTTTGATTAAAAGCTGTGGAGGCTTATTCGGAAAATTATCCTCCATTGCAACAATGTATTCAACATTCTTAGTTGGAAAATATTGTGAAGATTTTTGAGTAGATGTTTGTGACAACACTACTTGTTTTGGAAAAAGCTATTGAATAGATTGTTGTTTTGAAACATTTGGGAGAGATTTTGGTTTATGTAAAATAATAAAATATTATTTAAATTAAATATTAGATTAAATATTAATTTAAATATTTTAAGTAAATATTTAATTACAAAAAATAATTTAAATAAATATTTAATTAAAATCCATAATTTAAATTATTTAAATATTAATTAAAATATTTAATTAAAATTATGGTTTTTAATTAAATATTATTTGAGTTATGGGTTTAGTTTAAGGATTCATATTTTAGGGGTATATGTTTCAATTCAAGTTGCATGTTTGGGGTTATGGCTTATGGCCTATGTATTTAGTTTAGGCTTTTAAGGATTCGGGAGTTAAGAGATTAGGCTTACATTTTAATTATTAGAATTTGCAAGATTTAGGGTTTGAGGTTTGGGGTCAAGGGTATATGTATCAAGTTGAATATTTATTGTTATGGGTTTAGTTTAGGGTTTCAAGGTTTAGGGGATTGGGCTTCCACTTTAATTATTATTGATTGTAAGGTTTAAGGGCTGAGACTAGGAGATTTGGCTTCTACTTTAATTATTAGTGAATATTGGATAGTGATTGTAATATTTAAGGGTTTATGTTTGGGGTTTAGGGGTAAATGTGTCAAAAGGAATGTTTGGGGTAATTGGATGAGTTTAGGGATTCATGGATTTATGTTTGGGGTTTAGGGGAAATATGTCTAGTTGATTATTTGGGGTTATAGGATTAGGGGTTGAGATTATGGGATTGAGCTTGCATTTTAATTATTAGTGAATAGTGCTTGTAAAATTTAGGGGTTTTAGTTTAGGGATTAGGGGTAAATGTGTCAAGTAAGGTGTTTTGGGGTAATAAGATTAGTTTAAGGATTATACTTGCACTCTAATTATCAATGAATAGTGCTTCTAAGATTTAGGGATTTATGTTTGGGGTTTAGGGGTAAATGTTTTAAGTGGAATATTTGGGGTAATGGGATTAGTTTAGGGATTTAATGGTTGAGGTTAGGAGTTTAGGGGTATAAACAATACATGTGTTAAGTTGAGTGTTTGGAATTGGGGTTACGAGATTAGTTTAGGGATTCAGTGATTAGAATTGTACTTTAATTATTAGTGATTATAAGATTTAGGCGTTGAGGTTAGGGGTTGAGCGGTAAATGTGTCAAGTTAAGTTTTTGGATTATAGGATTAGTTCAGGGATTTGGGGTTTTTTTTGTTCATATTAATCCCTATTTTTTAACCGAATTGACCCCAATTTATTTCAAAATTTTCTAATATAATCCAATGTTTTAAATATGATGATATTTTTGTTCATTCTAGTCCCTAAAACTTTATTTTTAGCCTAAATTGACTCATATATATTTCTATTTTTGGTAATTTAGTTGAATGATATTTTTGTTTATTATAGTCCATACAATTTAATTTTTAGTCAAAATTGTCTCATATTAATTTATAGTTTTAGCAATTTAGTCCAATTTATTCTAGTCCCTAAATTTTAATTTTTAATCTCAATTAACCTTTTTTTGTAATTTAGTCTAAAGTAAAAATAAAAACAACAACCATTTTTTAGGGATTCAACCCGCCCAAATCCCAAGGAACGGTCAAGTTGTCACTTGTCAAGTGTCAACCAACCAATCCGACCAAATCCAATCTAATCCTCATCTTTCAAGTTTCAATTTTAAATAAAATTGATTAATTGAGTAAACAATTAAGTTAACAAACGGGGGTATTTGCACTTTAGGTCATTACTAGTTTAGGAGCTTTATATTTTTTTTATTCTTTAGTTTTAATTTGATTCATTTTAGTCCAAATTTTAGTTTAGTTTCCTTAGACTTTTACTTTAGGTTCTTTTTTAATTAGATCCTCGTTCATAAAATTATTTAATAATTAAACCTTTTAAAGGCCCAACTTATTTCGGTTGTACCCAACCCAAAACAACTAATGGAGACTCCAAACGTTTGACGGGCTTTTGAAGGCCTAATTTATTTTGGCCTGAAAAAAAAATATTTAGGGTTTGAGGTTTATGGGAATAATATATGTTTTAAGTTGAGTGTTTTGGGTTATAGGATTTGTTTAGGGATTAGGGGATTCAAGGATTAGGCTTGCACTTTAATTATTAGTGAATGTAAGATTTACGCATTGATGTTTGGGGTTCAGGGATAAACCGTAAATGTGTCAAGTTGTGTGCTTGGTTGGGGTTATGAGATTAGTTTAGGGATTTGATTTGCACTTTAATTATTAGTGATTATAAGATTTAGGGGTTGAGGTTTGTGGTTTAAGAATTCAAATTCACAACTATTTATTTTTAAATTTTCTAATATAGTCAAATATTTTTAATATGATAATATTTTTGTTCATTATTGTCCTAAAACTTTATTTTTATTTCAAATTAACCTCTATCATTTTTTGTAATTTAGTCCACTGTTTTTAATATAATGATGTTTTTATTAATTAAGTCCTTAAAATTTTATTTTTCACCAAAATTGACCCTTATTAACTTTTAATTTTTGTAATTTACTCCAATATTTTATATATGAATCATTTGATGATATTTTTGTTTATTCTAATGCCTAATATTTATTTTTAATGTGATTCGTATTTGTGAAATCCAAAAGGCGATAAATAATTCACTCGAAATGACCCAACCCAAAGTCTATCGAATATTTGTACTAAACTTAATACGAATTCGAAACCCGATTAACTCGACCTGAAATGAAACCGGCTTGAAATTATCCGACTTGAAATGAATCCGACCTTAAGTCTACTCGAGCCCGAATTAACCCATCAATTAGCTGATTCAGACCCTAACCGCTTTAACCCAACCTGAAATAAACCCGACCCGCACCTGACCTGTTCGAAACATCAAATCGACTCGACCTAACAAGACCCGACCTAAAACCCATCCGATTACCTCTCCTTTAATTCTTAGATACAGCCTTTAAGCTCCCCCAAATCGTCGCTCGAGAAGCTCTGAGACGGGCGAAGACCACCGCCGTGGCTTTCCTTCCGCCTCAGCCACGCTTCGTCTCGCTCCACGTCAGGAGACCATGAACGCTGCTTGTACAAAGGCCGCAGTTGTTGCTGAGGAGGTGGTGGAGGTGGAGGCCGATTAAGTCTCGGCACCGAGTTTAGAGCCGTCGCTGGACGGTGTTTTCACGCCGGCTAAGGTTTTTAAAGAGTTACTACGCGCTCAAAGTGTATTTGCATATATATGGTAGTAATACCCAGACACTGTTTGGTGTTGTTTTAAACTTTTGGTTTTATGTATGATTTAGCCCTTGAACTATATATATTTTCTCAATCTAGTACCTTTTTTTTTTGCTTTTGTACTTTCGAAACAGTTTTTTAGAAAAATCCAAGACGAATGTGAAATGTGGTGATTCTTATTGGACGCAATTAACATTTTGAATAAATTATGTTGAAATGGAAGTCTAAGTATAGAAGTGGGTACACAAATTTACGTATCAAAATGAAAAAAAAAATGATATAACTTAAGAACTAAATCACAAAAAAGCCTTTGGGGGTCAGAGAGGATGGGGTCTTTTTGATATTATTTTATTTCCTTCGGAGGCGTTATGTTTGCAATTAATCATTTATGGCCCCATGGGTAAAGCTGTCATTGTCTATAAATTTAACTAAATTCTTGTTTTTTTAATAGTCTAAAGGTGATTACAAAATAATATATGTTCATAGATATTCTTAACCCTTTAACATGTTTAAATTTACATTATTTTGAATGTTACAATAATAATTATATCAACTGAACTAAAATTAAGTCGGAATGTGCAAAAGGTTTTTGTAGGCTTAAAATTAATATTAAAATTGTCAAATTCATGCATCACCTTAAAAAAACACAAGTATTATACTAGAAAAGGTGTCGAATTTTAGGTACCAAAATGCATAATATTTGTCAATTTCAAGTATTAAATTGGAAAACAAAAGACACAAGTCTGTATGATGGTGATCCCTTTTTTTCTGTTTCCATGTTGGCTTGAACCACCGTCCAGATAAGCACATGGACCCCACTGACATTCCTTCCAAGCTGGCACCTTCTCAGTGGTCGAACTCCTATGACCAGACTCGGCGTGAAAAGTTAACACAAACACGATACAAATACACGAATGTCAGGCAATCTATACACAAACACATGTAAAGCTAAACTGCATTCCCCATAAAGAAAGCACAAAGGAGTAATTAGACTTCAGAAATGACAAAAAATGGTGAACTTTTTTATTAAGTCATATCGGTTAGCATATTTGAATGGGTACATGAAGCTGCAAAAGTATTCATTTTCCATTGGTATCACCCGATACCCGGTGCAACTCGATTTGGATGCATGGTTTCCTGATAATCAATCCAAGTTCCTGGCCTCCAGCTCGACTGCTTCTGCATATAAAGTGTAATCTGTTATTGTTGTTTCATCAATTGTGGATTCAAGTTACCAATAGTCACCGCAAGAGCAAACCCCGTCTTTGAAATGATGAAAACGGTTTGAATCCCGCACGATGATCTCTCGCTCGGTTATTTTAGATATGTATTTGGTTGCGTTGTGGCAATCACCGCAGACTCTCAGGTTCTTGAATATTCGGATTGCGGTTTTAGGAGGGGTGTTAATAATTCCGAAAGCAATCGCCAATCTCTCACTATGGCTCATAAGGATATGCTCCTTCTCATCGTCTTCAACATCCTGCAAAACAAAACTGTAGTCCGGAACATAACCCAGGCTTTTCATTTTAGCATTCAAACTCCTCAACTCCTTGTATATCTCCTCGCATTTTGGATGGCTTTGATTTCCGGTGTAAAAGACATCGACCTTGTTATTCGCCTCGATCGAGCTCCATCCAGGAGTCTTCCTCAATCCCATATCTCTGGCATGTGTTCTTACTTTATCCACTCCCTCCCATTTCCCGACATTTGCATAGATGTTAGACAACAGAACATAGTACCCAACATTCTCCGAATCCACTTCAAACAAGTGTTTGGAAGCAATGGCGCCCAAATCGACGTTTCCGTGAATTCGACAAGCACCAAGAAGGGCACCCCAAACTGATGCATCAGGCTTTACTGACATGTTTTTTATAAAATTATATGCCATTTCGAGATACCCAGCTCGACCAAACATATCTACCATGGAACCATAATGCTTCAAAATAGGCTCAATCCTGTACTCTTCCTTCATCACATTAAAGCACAACCGACCCTCTTCGACCAAACCTGAATGGCTACAAGCTGAGAGCAGAGATACAAAAGTTATGTGGTCCGGCTTCACTCCCTCTTCTCGCATTTCTCTAAATAGTTTAAGAGCTTTCTCAGCATGCCCATGAATTCCGAGACAAGATATTATGGCATTCCAGGGGACGGAGGTTGTTTTAGGTACTTCGCTGAACAAGGACATAGCATCATCTAATTGTCCACATTTCCCATACATGTCAATAAGGCAGGTCCCTACAAAGATATTCAAATAGAGAGACGTCTTAATTGACAGCCCATGAAGTCTCATCCCTTGTCGCAGTGCGCCTACACTAGAATAAGCAGGTAGAATGCTGACCAATGTTGCTTGATTTGGTGCCACCTCCTTGAATTCTTGCATCATATCAAATGCTTCAATAGCCTCGCTTGCCAAACCATTTTGAGCATAACCGGTGATTAAAGTGTTCCAAGAAACCACATCCTTAACCGGTAGGGCTTCGAAAACTGCACGCGCAGAATTCATGTCACCCAATTTACCGTACATGTCAACCACAGAATTTCCAGCGATGACATCTTTCTGAATACAACCTCTCCTCGTAACAAATCCATGAACGGACTTAGCACTCCGAGAATCACCTAATTGAGCAACGATAGAAGATAGACTCAGCAGCGTCAGATGATCGGGACTAATCCCAGTAAGCTGCATGTTGTAGAATAAAGCTAGTGCACTGTCCGGATCATCATTTTGCTCATAGGCAGCAATTATCGAGTTCCAAGAGACCACATCCCTTGCTACCATGTTATCAAAAACATTCTTTGCATTTGCCAACTTACCAAATTTGGCGTACATGTTAATCAAAGCATTAGACACAAACAAGTCGAACTCCAACCCATGTTTTATAGCATATACATGAATCAACATTCCATTTAAAATATCATCTAACTGTGCACAAATTGGAAGAATGCTAACTATAGTAACTGGATCCATTATTACCCCTTCCAATCTCATCTCATTCAGAACATCTAATGCCTCTTCCGCATTGCCATTTTGACAGTATCCAGAAATCATTGCATTCCAACAACCCATATCTCGTACCGGCATATCATCAAACAATTTACGAGCATAGCTGAAAGCTCTGAACCGGGTATACATATGAACCAAGGAAGCGGTGACAAATACATCCCATTCGAATCCGAGTTTTAGCACCAAGCAATGTATCCTCATTCCATCAAGTGGATTCTTACAAGCTTTTAACACAGGAGCAAAAGTGTAGAAATCAGGACGAAGATCAGAGGTCAAGAAAAACCGATAGAAACAATCTACAGCTTCCCGAAAATGACCAGTGCGAACATAAGCAGAAACCATCGAATTCCAGGTATAAACATCTTTGTTGGAGATATGATCGAATGTGCGACGCGCAAATGCAACATTGCCAAGGTAAGCATAAACATTAACAAGCTTGCCAGAGAAAAATACACTTTGAGCTTTCCCCGAAACAACAACAAGGCCGTGCAGGAGCTTAGCAACGTGCAATCGGTTGCAGGATTTGAACAGGTGACTGAAATCGACCCCCTTGGCAACGCCTCCATCTAAAAACAAGGTGCGATGAGCTTGAAGCGACGGCAAACTTTTCAATATACGCCTACTTCTGTAGGTAGGCACCGATCTGAGTAAAATAGATAATGCATAAGGCATACTGCAAATTGGGGAAAGATTTAGAAACAAAAAAAGGGTCTAACTCCAGCAATTACAAAACACAAACACCAGTAGATATCAACAACGAATTTTTCTGATATAATTAACATGAAACAATAACTCAGTATATATTGTATGATTCACTATGATATCTAATTAGAAAATCCCAGTTTTCTAAACCCGAAATTAAGTATCGTTAAACTAAATGCAAGAGAATTCATGAAAATCCCTTAACTACCCAGAGATTTAAATTGAATATAAAAATAGAAAAGAGAAAGAAACTCAGATAATCGTACCTGAACATACATGTAGATCTTGAGGGAAATGAGTGTAAATTCGAATGATGAATGCTAATCTGAGTTGCAGGAAGGAAGGTTAGTCCTATTAGGGTTTAAGAATTATTGGGAATCGAAGTCATTTTGGAGACGGTGACGAAAGGGTTTAGAATTGGGCCTGGACATGGGCTAAACGAGTTAAGGCTGTTCTTGAAAAGTACATTTCTGGGTCTGGTTATTGCAATCTGGTCCTGTAATTTCTTTTGGCATAAAGCAACATTTAGTCCCTGAATTTAGTTTTTTTTCTCTCAAACTGATCCCTGATTTTTCTAGTCCATGTTAGCTCCCGAACTTAGAAACTTCTCCCATTTTTGGTCACTTTAATGAAGCGACGATATGAGATTAAGGGTGTGCATAATTGACCATAACCAACAATTGATATAACTGTTATATTTATAGGTATTAATCGAACCATTAAGACTAAACAGTTTCAGTTAACCGAATCATTAAGAATGATGGTTAATGGTTAAACTATAGGTTAATCATTATTAAATTATTTATACATATAGTTTATTCACGAGATTATTACATTAATCTCGAGGTCCTCTTATAATATAATATTAATATAATCTTTAGCATATATATAATTTCAATATTCTCAAAAGAAGCAGTAAACATTTGAAAAAATATGATAGGTTATAGGTTAATTTGTAACCGTTTTTTAACGGTTAGGGTACGATTCAATAACCGCTATAACGGTTAACAGGTCGTTTAGGTTAAATGGACCTTGAGATTGTGTCAAAAATTCAAAAATCTAAAAAGATTATAGATCAAAATAAAAAAATCTAAATTCAGAGACCAAATGTTGTTTTATCCCATTCCTTTCGATAGTAATTGATCTTCAATTAAAGTAAAATAATTAACTAGTTAGTACTTGGTGTTATAAAAAAACTAGTGGTACTTGACTTTCATAATCCTTCCCAAGTTTTACGAAAAATTACTAGTTAATCTTTTTTACTTTAATATCTCAAAATTACTTTAAGATTCGGATTAATCTTACCCATCCTGGATATTTTGCTCGAGATGCAAAGAATTTGGAGTTGCTTTTTGACGTTATTGTTTGGAATTTGTAGCTCCAAAGAAATGTTGTAACATTTGACTCAGATTTGGAGAATCGTGACTCGGTGATTGAGCGCAGGCGCCGGCTACTGTAACCCCTAGACCCGCTTATGCATTACACCTAAATTTAAGAGGCCACATTAAGATCACAAGGGCGACCCACAGTAAAAATCTATATATAAAAAATATTTTTCTTTAAATACATTAAAAACTGTAAAACAAACTTTTGTTTAAATACCATTTCAGGAATTCATATAAACATACAACGGAAGTTCAGAAAACATATTACAGACTTTGACATAAAATAAAACACGACATACGTGCCCACTAACTGTACCAGTACCAGTACCATACTCTAAAAGCAAGGCCGAGAGAACTCCAAACAGTGATGTCGGTCACTATACCATAATAAATTTTTTCTAACCTGCGATGGTAAAAAACAATGTGAGCTTAGAAAAGTTTAGTAATACAGAACTACCAAATGATGTTGTAAGTATATGCATGTCTAAGGTAAAGCATAGCACAAACATAAAGATCATGAATCAACAGGGTCTCTTTACTTAGAGGCAGCATGATTTTTCAATACTTGAACTTCTGATTATCAAATGGGCATTCTACAATTCAGAAGAATCGGGAAGGAAATATATTTTGCAGAAATTAAGCTAGGAGCTTTGGTGTGTCCCAACAAATGCAAACCAAGAAGGATCAAAAGAAAGTGTCAGACAACATAAGAATTTTTACAGGGGCAAAGAAAGAGACAAGAAAATTTTGGTATTAACCTAACTACCCTGAAACCGTACTCTAGTATGCAGTTCCCCAGAACTGCATCTATACAGGCGTTAACCCACGCTTAATGGGCATAGGTACCTACCTAAGGGGTTACGTTAGGTCTCAGGCAGAATTACCCTAGCTGAAGCATAGGAACCAAATACATGCGTTAACCTAGGCCCAATGGGTGTAGGTACCGACCTAAGGGGTTACCTTAGGTCCCAGGCAGAATTACCCTAGCCGAAGCAAGGAACCTAGTATGGGCAGAATTACCCTAGCCGAAGCTAGGAACCTAATACGGGCGAAATTACCAGCCTGATCAGGGCTGAACCTACAGTCTTCAATCAGTATCCTAATACCAGTAAAACAGTTTTGAACGGTAGCAATTAATTCAATATTCAGTAGCAGTATGTTAGGAATTAAGGATACAAACATATGTGTAATCGGTAGAACCAAAGTATCATGAACCATGAATCATGTATACTTTTATCAGAAATCAAGAACCAGAAGTCATGTTTTTACTTCAGATAACAGGATCACTTAGGATCAAAATGGATAGACTAGTTTCCAATCAGGAATATTATTCATATAATCATGGGACACACAAAATGGTCCAATTTATTACTTAGGAATCCTTGTTAAATACAGAAAGGAGACACTGAATTATAGTCCATTCTAGACTGACTTTAGAATCGTGAATCATATTTGAAGGAATTCGTTAATTATCAACTTCATCTACGTATTCAGAAATTACACTTCAAGATCATTCAATATTACCAGTATATCATGATTAAGCAGGAATTTAGACATATCAGGACAGATTTTAAGAGTTCCGGTAGATCAAGATCAATCAAGATTCTGGATATATCAGGAGAGTTCCAGTAAATTTTGCTCAAAGGGCAATTTGGTCATTTTAACACTCAGAGGCAATTTCGTAGTTTAACCCCGATAGGGTAAGTCAGTGACTTGCGGCGCTGAAGATTGCTAACAGTTTGCCAAGCTTCCAAGACCTTTCCTTTATACTCATCTCATCAATGCATTACTTTCCAAGCATTCAAATTGGTACACCTTATTTGTGTTCAATATTTAGTTCTGGTTGCGTTGTACATCTAAATAGTTCAATGTCACATATTATCTCAGAACAAGCCTCGAAAGTTTGAACATGTATTTATGCAATATTCTTCCATTATTGTTATAATGTTAAGAATAACTGATTTACATAAGTCATCCCTCAAACCTACATGGGCATTATAGTCATTTGTAGTCTATTAGAAATTTCATGATTTTCTAATCTTCCACTTATCTTAAGTCAAGAGGGTATTTCAATCATTAAGGCACTTGATGTTAATTCAGTCATCTCGATCTTTTCGGTTCTTCCAAACCATCAATTTATTTTAGGAATCGGGGGCATATATGTCATTTCAGTTAAATTAGAAATTCCAAAACTCGAGGACATTTTGGTCATTTTCCAATTCGACCAAATCAGTATTACTAATTATTTCATTCATTTCAGTCATTACAATCAATCTCGTATTTTCTGACAGTTTGATTAATCTGGACATACAAAGAGTATCCTTTAAATTTATCCTTAGAGATTTATTCATAATTTAGGTTAAATCCAAGTACTTATCATTCTCGGAGGTTTAAGTCGTATTACCGTATCTTTCCAAGTACAACGAGGTTTCTAGATGAATCAAGAATAAGTGTAGATTTCCATATCGATATTCATCAATAGGGGTATTATGGTCATTCTTACACCTCAAGGGTATTTTTACAATTTTATAACAGACTATTTCAGGCATTAAATCCTTCAACACTATTAATTAATTCTGGAGATTTACAATCTTATTCACAATTATGGCACTCAAGATCTTTTCGATTTATTAAATTTCTCATTAGGATATTACGATCTTATCTAGATTACCATTCTTATTTTTCTTAATCGATTTACTTAGTCATAATTAACAATACTCGTAATCATATTCATGCATGCATTAACCAATTACCCACATGTCTTATAAAGCATGCAAGAGGTAGTGATGTATTACCTTGAATACTTGCTATATCGGTTAACCCTTGAAATGAAATTCTAACACTCTCGAACCCGAATTCGACGTCCTCAACATCTTGGATACGAATTTTTGTAAATACCTTCAATTACACAAATTCCAAATTCAGTCCTTAATCGCATTGCTCTTAATTGAATAATTAAATATATAAGCAAGTTCAGTTCAAGGTCAGATTCAAGGACTTTTGGGTTAGAATTTTGCAAAATAGACTTCAAAATCGAACTCAGAATGTTGAAAACCCCAAAATATGAATTTTTAGAAAAGTTAACTTTTGGTCAAAGTCAACGATCAAAGTCAAATGTCAGAATTAACTGAGTTGACTCGGACGAGTTAGCTCAGACCGAGTTTGGGTCAAACGGGTTAGACGGGCTAGACTCGGGCTCGGACCGAGTCAGATATCACGAGCTTAGGCTTGGGTTATAATGGGCTCAGTCTGGGTTCAGTTAATAGACTCAGACCGGGTTTGGTACAGACCGGGTTTGTAATAAATCGGTTCAAGCCGGTTCAATCCCACTTACCCCTACAAATCTGTGCTCACTGGCCGATCACTGAAAAACCTCACCGGTGACCCCAAAGGTCAATTTTCTACCAAAAAGTTAAACATATCATTCACTTAACTCGACCAAGCAGAAAATTCACCATAATAAATTGGAATACACACAGAAATTACCTAAATTGTAACAAAAAAATGGTAAGAGAAAGCATAGCTCCGACGAGGACCCTAACGATGATGGATCGACGATCGGCCACCAGGGTTTTACTCGTCTCAACACAAGGAGCTTAGATTTGAAAGCCGAGTCTCGAAGAACGTCGAGGGTGGCCGAAAATACAAAAATTAGAAGGTGGTTTGATGAACCTTTAACCCTCGATTCCCGATGATTGGGATGGTGGTTGCATGTGTGGTTTGAGGGGTTTTGATCAGGACACGTCGGCCGTCAGTTTAATGGTGGCGGTGAGGCAGATCGAAGGATGGCCGGAGTGGAGTTGGTATGAGGAGCTAGAGGTTTCTGGAAATTCAAATCTATTGAAACTAATTGGGTAGGTAAGGAGTCAGATGGGTTATTAAATCTTACTTGAAATACTTCCCAAATTAAACTCTAATATTATTTTAGGTAATATATGATAGAAATGAGCACTTGGCTTAGATGGTTAAGGTTGGCTTTATCAAGCACAGGCCATGGGTTCAAAACCCCATGGTAGCATATAACCCTTTTTTAACCCAATTCCTCCCCTTTTTAGACTTAATTAAATTATTTAGGGTGTTACAACTCTCCCTCTCTAAAAAAATTCTTCCTCGAAATTTACCATAGTCGGAGAAATACAAAAACTACTCTTTTATTCCTTTTTGTGCTGAAACTTATCCATCAAGGTATCCTTGTTTCTCCGAACTCTCGGATGGTCACGAATCAAACTGGTAGTGTCCTTAGTCACTCGGACTGACTTGGGATCCAAAGTCATCCCATCATACATCTCAGACCAACTAATTAGAATACAGTATTTGGGTCCATACCGAACTTCAAATGGTGCCAAGCAATCACCTGTCTCATAACTTTCATTATAATCGGTCTCAGTCAAGGATAAAAAACCTTCCCAACCACCACAGAAGTCAATCATACGACCTTGAAGTATCTCCTCTAGAATCTGAATTACTCTAGGTTGGCCATCAATTTATAAAATTTCCAGACAATTGTTTCTTTCGTGTATGATAGAGTCACCATAGAATTTACACTTTCACCGGGTTCACAGACATCTTTCTTTTAAATTCATAATACTTTTATCAAATTTCTATCAGAATATTCTTAAATATAATCATTAACACCGAATAGCCTTACATGTAATCTTATATTGGTTATCTCACATAATCAAACATTTATTCTCAATCTAAAACAACTCTTCAATTTCAGAAGCATCAACCATCTCAGGTTCTTTATCCAGGTTCACATCCACCAGGTTAATCCAAATCACAAACGAACGTTACATGCATTCATTGCAAGTACAGATCAAGCTATGGAGGAAAGAATACTTAGATTCACTTATTTCATGTAAAGGATTCGATATCGGAGTTCTGGCTTGGAGGAGTATAGTTAAAATCTAAGGGCATACATAGACAAGACACCTTATGACAGACGATCGACCGATCTACCCAAAAAGACGTAACTCTAAACTCTGAAACCACTAAATGTAACCCCTTAGACCCGCCTATGCGTTACACCTAAATCTAGGAGACCACATTAGGGTCACAAGAGAGACCCGCAATAAAAATCCATATAAAAAATATTTTTCTTTAAATACATTAAAAACTATAAAACAAACTTCTGTTTAAAATACCATTTCATGAATTCATATAAACATACAACGGAAGTTCATAAAAATATTATAGATTCTAACATAAAATAAAACACGACATACATGCCGACTAACTGTACCAGTATCGTACTTCAAAATCAACACCGAGAGAACTTCAAATAATGATTTCAGCCATTATACCATAATAGATTTCTTCTAACCTGCGATGGTAAAAACAACGTGAGCTTGGAAAAGCTCAGTAATACAGAACTACCAAATGATGCTGTAAACAAATGTAGGTATAAGGTAAAGCATAGCACAAACATAAATATCATGGCATCAACATGGTCCTTTTACAGTATAGAAACCCATATTACGCCATACTTAGAGGCAGCATGTTTGTTCAATACTTGAACTTCTAAATATCAGACGAGCATTCTACAATCCAAAAGAATCGTAAAGGAAATATATTTTGTAGGAATTAAGATAGGAGGTTTGGTGTGTCCCAACAAATGCAAATCAAGAAGGATCAACAGAAAGTGTCAGACAATAAAATAATTTTTGACATGGGCAAAGGAAGAGACAATAAAATTTTAGAATTAACCTAACTACCCTCGAACCGTACTCCAGTATGCAGTTCCCTATAACTGCATCTATACAGGCATTAACCCAGACTTAATGGGCGTGGATACCAACCTAAGGGGTTACCTTAGGTCCCATACAGAATTACCTTAGCTGAAGCATAGGAACCAAATACAAGCGTTAACCTAGGCCCAATAGGCGTAGGTACCTACCTAAGAGGTTACTGTAATCACTAATTTTGTATGGGGCTAACCTTATTTTATTTTATTTTTCAATAATAGGTTTATATATGTTTATCTTATTATTAGGTGATTAAAGTGGGCTCATATGTGTTAGTATACATATAAAGTCTATATCTTAAGTATGTGTTAATTAGGAGTGTCTATTTAAAATATGAATGTATGTGTTGTTTGCCCAAATTGCATGTAATATATGTATGTGTTATGAGTATATTATGAATGTTTACTATTTCAGTGTGAATGTGCATATATATGTATTTGTTATTTTGATGCCATTATTACTTAAACATGGATGTTGTATATTGCATATGTGTTTATATATACATATTATGTGTGTACTATTGTTCGTATATACATGTGTTCATGTATGTGTAATATGTATACGTACATGTATATTATATGTTAGTATTAGTATTATCTTAAAAATATGATAATAATAAAATAATAAAAAAATGGATCATAATTAAAACATAAGCCCAAATATTCATAAAAGTTCAGGTCCATTACATATTTAACCAAAAAAATGTGTAATAATACAACAAAGGCCTATTTGACCCAAACCCAATTCTAAAACCCTAACAATGATCTGATCCCCTTTATTCATTTTTGCAGCCGCCAGCATCTGGCCGTTGGATCATCCAACGGTCCAAATCAAGCCCCAGATAAAGCCGAGAGGCCTATCAGCCTTCCCACGCGCGTGTGTTTCCCACGGTCGCGACCGTTCGGCTCTTACGCGCTGACGCGTCAAGCCCTTCATCTTCCCCGATCACGTGGCCCTGTCACCGGAAATCTCGCTCATGCCGTCCTTTTTACCGACTCTCCACCCATCATGCAAGACAAAAAATATTAAAGTACGTCAGAAGCTAATCCTAAGCATCATCAACAGTTTTTTTAATTAAAGTTTGCTTAAGATTGTAAACAAACAAATCAGATATAAGATGTAATCAGCCACTTTTTGTAACCCCAAGTTTCGAACGAGGAAAATCCAGAAGCAAATAAATAGCAAAACCTTTCAAGGTACTTTTTTTCTCTCTTATATGTATTCGAAGCATGCATAAACATATATATATATATAACGAAAACATATTAGGGTTTACCCTCTCGTCGCCGTAGCTCCGCCGTTGATAATCTCAGACATTTTCCAGACCGAATGAGTGAAATAGTGTGAACGTAACAAGGCTGGGGATCTTATTCTGGTTTTGATTTTAAGGTTTCAGTCAAAAGCAGGATTTTTTGGGTCAGTTTTGGTTCGCCGGTCGACACGACCGGAGAGTGGCCAGTTTCTGGAAAACGCGGCAGAGTAAGCCACCGGAATCTGGGTTCATGTTGAACCCAGATGAACACGAATAATGTGTTCAGAGCGTTTTGGGGGGGTTGTTATAACAAAGAAAAAATGACCAAAAAAAGCAAATATTCGGACGAATGAGGTATATATAACGTTATAATTCTAAAATGGCATAATACCACTTTAAGTCCCTCCGCCCTAAAATAATCACGCTAGAAGGGCTTCCGCATGGTCCAATTACACAATTAGTCCCTCCGTGTGGGATAATTACCATGGGGAGCCATTCCGCCTTTTTAAATTACCCCTGGGTCCTTCATAGTTTTTAAAATTTCAATTACATCCCTGTTACTTCTTTTAATTTTGTCTTGGTATTTTATTTTCTCACAGCTAGGTCCTTTTTCCAGTTTCAAATTATGTTATTTTACTCACTTATTTTTATGTTTTTTAGTTTAAATTCTGCATATTTATGTTTAATGTTTGTAATTTAATTTTACGTTATTCTGTTAAGTTGTGATAGTAATTTTAGGTATAAAATTAGTTCGAACATAATGTATTTTAGGAATTTAATATGTACTTAGGAATTTAATACTTTTAAATAATAGGTTTTTTTTATATATACATTTTATAACTTTAATTCATAATTTATTTCAATACATGTTTTTTAAATAATATTTTTATATACTATATTATTTTAATATAATGTATCTTAAACCTTTTGGCCTTCCATTAAATAATAACAATTTGGGCCTTGGTTTTTTTAGATTAGTTTCAATAGTTTGGGCCTATGGTTTTGTCTTAGATTGTAGAACTTAGTTAGTTCCTTTTAGGCTTAGATTAGGAATAGTCAAATTAATTCGAACAAATCGAGTGCCTGACTTATAGGGGCACGATCGTAGAATTAAATTAGTCTTAGTCTTTTTAAGACTTTAATTAGAATAATGTTCGGATTAATTTAGTGAATTTAAATTTATCCTTGATTTATTGGGGTAAATGTTAAATTCATTAAAATAATTGAACATTTCTTAATTACTTTAAGGGAAAATCGATTTTAAGCCTAACTTAGCACTAAAATACAATTTAGCCCCCATAAATTGAGCTTTTTAATCCTTTTAGGGGTTAAATACATAATTGAGCTACATATGTCAAAATTGGCCTTTTATTTGTTTACATTTATGCCCTTGATTGACATACCATAATTGACATTAATGTATTCTTTAATCTTAGATGCATCGCTAACCAATCTAAATTATAAATGGAGAGGTATTTATTAATTCAAATATTTGTGTCGTAAAAGTCCGGCTTGAAGGATGTTGACCAAATATTCGGATTAATTCTTACCGTCCTGAGGTAAATGGATTAAAAATTAATAAAATCATCATATCATACTTAAATGTTTGCATCATGCATAAAGGTGACGTACGGGGGTCGAATCATAAATTAATGCGGCAGTCGGACTTATTCGATGTCGGTTTAATCTATGGTCAGACATATCGTCAACCTTACTAATTAAATGTTCAATTAATTTGAGTCCACCAATTTTATAAAGCCCATATAGTCAAGGTTAATTTTCATCTATGAACTTCAAATTAAACTCAATCTAAATTTCAATAACTTTCATTCTTTTAGGAGCAACAAATTTCTGGTATCGATCTCCAGGCGTGATGGAGGTGCTAATCCTTCCCCACACGTAACCAAATCTCAGACCCTTTTCGTAACGAGTCTATGGTTTTATGGTGTCCGGTCTACCTCACCCAAGTGGCCGGTGGCTACTCCAAATTTTCATCGTTTTGGAAATTTTAAAGTTTTTAAAAGAAATTCCCAATCTCCCAAAGGATTTTCATTAATAATTTAGGGGATAATTAGTAGCCGACTTATTTTCTAAATAAACTCCCTTAACATGGCAAAATTTCATTTTTCAAAAATGAAGGAAAAAGGTCGCTACAGCTTGGCGACTCCACTGGGGAACGTTTTGCAGAAAAAAAACAAAAGAGAGTTAGGCCAAAGAGAAATTGTTGTGTTTAAATAATGAAAGTTATTGGGATTTTAATTGATTTAAACCAAGAAGATACTTATTTGAAAATGTGATCAAGATTTTATGGGCTTTGATAATTGGTGGACCTCGAATTAACTCTTCATTTAATTTCTAAGGAGTCACCGACATGTGTTGCATCATATCATTAAGCTCTATACCCGAGCTTTTTCCCTTAAGTGGGAGTGAAACACCACATACCCATGTGAGTAGCCCTCCACGGGTCAATAATTTACTTCCGGAATCCACGCTTTTCGAAATGTAAGCAGCCCTCCACGTCATCAGGCCGTGCTTTCCCTCGAATCAAAACCAATTCGCAAGCTTATAATGGGCCATAATTGGGTTCTTGTTGCCTTAGTAGGCAATAAGATAGGTTCGGGTACCCTTAATTAGAACCAAGCCCATGAGTGAGAATTTAAGAAGCCCACCCCTATTAGAGCCATATGGACAACCTTAGCGAACTAGAATTCATGTGGTTAAGTTTCTTTCCTATTGTAAATTGTTTGTCTTTTCTTACTTTCGTGTTTTTATCTTACGACTAACTATTTTCTTGTCTTCATTGTTGTTCTTTTGCTTTGCACATTATTGTCATATCATAAAGAGCACATTGAGCTGGAAATAGTCTGAAGTTAAAGGCTAGAATAATGGGAGACCTAGTTCGCAATAATGATGAAAAGAACTCTGATGTACAGATATGGTCCGAAGGGGAACAGTTGCATAAGGGAGACAGTATTCCTGCTGGGTTTAGGTCAACATTGGCAGCAGAGACATTCATGAATACAAAATACAATGATACTTCCAGGCTAAAGACAATGTGGAATAGTTGGGACTTGGAAACAAGGTGCATTTTCATAAGGGAATATGGTGACATTGCATATTTGCTAGATGCTCCACTGGATCAGGTACTGCTGCAAGCCTTGTTGAGATTCTGGAACCCCGCCTATAGTTGTTTCATGATCGGTAACTCTGGCTTGACTCCTACGATTGAAGAATATCATGACCTTTTAAATTGTGAGAAGATTGATGAAACTTGGGTATATTTGAAGCCTAGTAAGAACAAAGCCTTCCGGGGCAAGCTCAAGAGATTCTCGGATATGTTGGAATCTTGGGTCGAGCATCAGGTCATTACTTGGAACGGTAAGGAGTATCTCAGATGGGATGGGATTCTAGCCATGGCTTCTTTACATTCGGTAGGCCGAGTTCAACGTGATCTTTTTGCATTGTTAATTTACGGGTTAGTGTTCTTTCCCCGGGCGCGAGCGCTAATTGATTTGGAAGTCTTTGACATGTTTGACCATTTGAGTGGTAAAACCAATCCTGTCCCCGTAATTTTAGTCAAAACTTTCGATCTCTGAGGTTTTGCTAAGAGCACAGTGGGGGTCGTTTCCATGGTTGCTCACGGCTTTTGAAAGTCTGATTCTACAGCCACTTGTGGTCGGATGCTAATATCTCGAAGCCTACCTACAATGGTAGTTTCTCCCCTTTGGATGAATTTCTGCGAAAGGAAGATTGGCCCACCAGAAGATCTGAGGAAGTTTGGGTAGATGTTCTTAGCAACCTGAAAGAGGAAGATATAGTTTGGAGGGCTCCGTGGCTTTCTGCAAGGAGTATCCTCTACAGGTGCAGGATACACTCTTGGGTGCTATTACTTGGACTTTGGGGGCACACTGCTTATGCTCCTCTCATGGTTTTGAGATAGTATGGCACGAAGCAGTTTGTTCTGACTACCAAGGGCTTGAATGAGTTCAACATGAATTATGAGAAGGAAAATGGCTACAAGGCAGTGATGTACAATGTTTCTTCGTCCTAGAACAACGTGAGACGGGTCAGAGTCATGAATGCTACCCACATGACTACTCCCGAGTATGAGGCATGGAGATTCAACCGCGTCAATAAAAATATTCCCTAGTTGAACCCCGGTAGAAAAACAAGACCATAGAAGAGAGATTTGCCACGCTTTCTACCGAAGCCGAGTTAATGAGAAAACAACTTAAAGAGAAGCATGAGAGGTACCTCAAGCTTGAGGAGAAAGCACGCCCCAAGAAATTCGACTTTGAGTTGGAAAAGATACAGTTTGAAGGAATGGTTAAAGGTTTGCAAAAGAGAAAGGATGAATTAGAACTCAAGCTCAAGTTAGAAAAGGAAGAGATCCAGAAACTCAAGAGGCTAAGCAAAAGCAAAAGAATTGTAGAAGACGGATCAAGCGAATGGATGGAGCTCTGATTTAGGGATGAGAAAGCGAGAGCCGAGAATTATAAAATGATGTATTGCAAGAACAGAGACCATATGATCACTTTAACACAAGAAATGAAGAACTTGCACACTTCTCACTCTAAGCAGCTCAAGAAAGAAAGTCGTCAAAATGAAGCCTTGAAGGATCATGTTAAGTGTCTGAAAAAGTCTCTTTTCAAGCACAAAGGTTCGACTAGCAAGTTAAAATAAAGCAAGACGGAGAACTAGGCTTTAGAGGCTCGCATTAAAGAGTTGGAAACCGAGGTTCAACAGCTTAAGGATCATGTGGCAAGCTTTAGGGGAGCAATTCAAGTACGCCCGATGCCGAGTTTGGAGCAACTACAATTTGCTGCCTACATCATTTGGAGACAAGAACATGAGTTAGCGCAATGGATGGTTTGGTTGCAGGGAGTTGCCCAGAAGATACAACTCTTGGCAGAAGACGCTACTGAACTTCACGATTGTGTTGACGATGACTCTGAAGAAGGAGAGAGGATTATTTGGATTTTGAGAGAAATCATCGACCTCGATACTACCCTAAAGTTATATGTTTAGTTGGCTTTCTTTAGTTATTGTACCAAGACTATGTTTCTATTAATAAAATTGTTTAACGATGATATTTGCCAGACTCAGTGTTGCTCATTGCATGTATGTATATTTCATTTATTTGCGTTCCTTGTTTCGTTAAAAAATAACTGATTAAAAAGCTTTCTATTTCAAAAACAAAAAAAATACATTTTGGCTCTTTAAAATTACCATCATTCCACATCCATATCATACTCATTTACGAACAAAGCAAATGGAGGAAGGTTTTGCGAAGCTGGAAGCCGATCTGCGTAGTCAAATGGAACGAACCCAACAAGAATTGAGGGAAACCATTCTCAAGTCCCAGCAAGACATGATGGGGGAGATATCACAACTGTTGCAAGCTCAACGAAGGCAAGAGTCAAGAGATAAGGGTACCATCGAGAGCCCTGCCCAGAACTCGGGGGATCGCTTTTATGCCCAAACTTTCAGGAATCATTTTCTTATCGATCCTTCGTCAAACCCTACACAAGGCGCATCTTCTTCTAATGTTGGTGTTGTAGCTCAAACTCAATAGAGGTGACCTTCGGGAATCCCGAGGTTATCGAAGATGCCATCCCAGACTTTGATGAATTAGAAAAGCTGAACCAAATGAAAGCGGAGTTCACTAAGCAACTAGAAGACACTTGGAAAGACCTAGAAGAAAAGCTTCGAGTGAAAGAAGATGAGGATGACCCCTATGGGTTAAGTGCTAGAGAACTCAGCCTAGTTCCAGACGTGGAGATCCCATACTTTGAGAAGTTTGATGGAAGTACCTGCCCATCTACTCATATAGTGATATTTTGCCAGAAGATGACCGGTTTTACCAGCAACGAGAAGCTGTTGATTCACTATTTTTAGGATAGCTTAGTTGGGACTGCTTTAAGGTGGTATAACCAACTGACCAGGGCTCAGATCAAGTCGTGACAAGATCTGGTGAAAGCTTTCACTGATCAGTATAAGCATGTAACCGACATGGTTCCCAACCGGCTAATGTTACAAGGCATGGAACAGAAGCGCAATGAGACCCTTCGTGAATATGCTTAAAGGTGGCGTGAAGTGGTAACCCAAGTCTAACCACCGCTTCATGAACATGAGATCTCCCATATGTTCGTGGACACGTTAAAGGGGGCACTTTATGATCGATTAATCAGTAACACTATTAGTAACTTTGCAGAGATGGTCATGACTGGCGAACGCATTGAAGTGAGCATCAAAATCGGAAGGATCGATGTAGTGGATCATTCACGGAAATAGTTTAATAAGAAAGATCATGAAGTAAACAACACCAACGCTTTTGAAAAGACCAAGAACTTCACCATTTCCCAACCGCAGGCTCCAACAGGGAATTCCAGAAATTTCAACAATAGATAAGATAAAGGACCTAAGAAGGAAATGGATGATAGGTCTTTCAAACCTTTGCCAATTACCTATAAAGAACTCTACTCCCAGTTATACAAGGCCAATCTGGTCTGACCGTACCATGTTACCCCTTATAACCCACCGTACCCGGCTTGGTATAACCCTAAAGAGCGCTGCGAGTATCATGCTGATGTCCCAAGTCACTCAATCGAGAATTGTATAGCTTTCAAAAAGTTCGTTTAAAATTTGATTCAAACTGGGGTGCTACAGCTAGGGGAACCTAGTACGGCTAATAATCCATTGTCGAACCAATGGGGACAATGTGTAAATGCCATTGAAGACAAGTGTACTCAGAAAGTTAAAAAGAGCGTGTCCGAAGTCTAGTCTCCCTTGAGATGCGTCTTTCAGCAGTTATGCATGGCATGTCTCATCAATCAGGGAATGGTGATAGTCAAAGAAGGATGTGGCATGTACTGCGAGTACCACCAGTCAGGAGATCATGATATTTAGCATTGCGAGGAATTTCATCATCTGCTTCAAGCTCTAATAGATAACAAGGAGATTGAGTTTTTTAAAAAAGAAAAAAGGGAAAATGAGTTAAAGTTTGTGCATCAGAGAGTCAAGAAACCAGTTACAATGCCAATAGGCCACTTGTCCTTGGTCTTAGGACAAATGAGGCAAATGAACCAAAAGTGGCTCCTAAAATCATAATTACTACTCCAAAGTCTTTTCTTTTTAAAGACACCAATATGGTTTCCTAGAATTACGCCGCGAGCATCACGATTCCGGGATTGTCTAGTGTACAAGAGAAAAAAAAAGACGATGGAAACAGAACCTACTCAACCAAGTAGTAGAGAAGCAAACGATGTGGCACATCTAACAAGAAGTGGTCGATGCTACATCCTAGAAAACTTGAAGAATCCAAAGGAGAAAGTCCAGGAAGCTGGAGCAGGACCAGAGAAGTTGTTTGGAGAAGACCCACCTGTAAAGATCAAGGAGTCCGTCACAGAAATGAAAGTACAAGAGTTTCTGAAATTTCTAAAGCACAGTGAGTATAATGTCGTCGATCAACTCTGAAAACAACTAGCTTGCATTTCAGTACTCGATCTGTTTCTGAATTTAAAAAAACATCGAGAGGCATTGTTGAAGGTTTTGAATGAGGCCTTTGTTGCAAAAGACATTTCTGTTGGGAGATTGGATCAGATCATCGGTCACATTACTGACGTCAATCACATTACTTTCAGTGATGAAGAGATTCCAAGGGAAGGCACGGGGTCTGTCAAGGCCTTGAACATTACTACCCACTGTAAAGGTTATATGCTGCTGGGTGTATTGATTGATAATGGCTCTGCATTGAATGTCATGCCACTGGCCACTCTACAACGGCTACCAATCGACAGCTCGCATATGAAGCCATGTCTTAATACGGTACAATCTTTCAACGGGACTCAAAGAGATGTGGTCGGGAAGATAGAAGTACATCTGCTCATTGGTCTCACTGAATATCTGGTCAATTTCATGGTCATGGATATCCAACCATCTTACAATTTCTTGTTAGGAATGCCTTGGATACACTCAGTCGACGTCGTTCCATCCTCGATCCATCAAAAATTGAAGTTTGTCACCGATGGAAAACTAGTAACAGTGAATGCAGAAGAGGACATCATCGCTTCAGTGACTCCGCATACATCATACATCCCTACCGATGGAGAAGCAATGGAGTGCGCCTTCAGAGCCTTGGAACTTATCAACACTACTTTTTTTGCCGAATGAAGCAAAGTTCCCCACTCCAAACTATCAAATTTCACTAAGATGATGGTGCTCGAAACCCTGGGAAGAGGAGCAAGAAAGAATAAAGGTTTAAGGAGGAATCTATAACGGCGTCTCTGTCCTATTAGTGTGATTCACAAGGTGGACCACTTTGGAATTGGATATAAGCCTAACTTTTTACAAAAGAGGTAAGAGTGAAAAAAAAGACAATAATAGAGGAAAGCTGGGTTGAGGGATGAATATATTCCCTGGGCTCCCATAACCTACTCAAACTTCAAAGGTATCTTCATATATGGGGGATCCGTAACTCGGATGAGGATATCCAAAAGGCAAACCAGGAAGGTGAAAGACGCCTTCAAGAAGAGCTGATCAGTGAAGCTTTAGACGAAATGAATGTAAACATGATCGGTGACGGGAGCAAGCCTAACCGGTTTTTAGCCAGAATTCGTCCGTGCCTCCCAGGGGAAGAGCTCAACAATTGGACCTTCAGGGTCGTGCCAACACTCAATAGGAACCAATCAAATTAATGCCAAGAATCACTTCGTTACTTTGGCCCGAAAGTAACAGACATCTTCTGTAAAAAGGGCAACTATGTCATGTTCATCTGCAATAAAATATATCTACCTTTTCTTTCTCTCAAATGGCAAACATGGAATTTATTCCATTCCATTCCATTCCATTCGTTCATTATTTATTTATTTACCTATTTATTAGTTAATGATTTATTTATGTCATAAACTACACCATTCTTTTCCCAATATGCACTTCTAAAATCGTGCATGCCCTTTAATATAAACTGTATGAACAATATGGAACCTAATCCCAAAGTAGACTTCGAACGACCTATGTACTTGGCAGAGGTAGAGGAAGAAAATGATAAGATTTCCGAAGAACTGTTAAGAATGATGGCCGATGAGGAAAAGCAAATCCTTCCGCACCAAGAGAAGCTAGAGATCCTAAATTTGGGAACGGATGAAGAAAAGAAAGAAGTAAAGATCGGGGGCACCCTGTCACTAAAAATTAGACAAGGGTTGGTGAAATTGCTTGTGGAATTTAGAGACGTATTCGCATGGTCATACCAAGATATGCCGGGCTTAAACACAGACATTGTAACTCACAAGCTTCCCATTAAGCCAGAATGCAAGCCCGTTCAGCGAAAGCTTCGAAGAATAAGAACAGACATGTTACTGAAAATAAGGGAAGAGGTGAAGAAACAGTTTGAGGCTGGGTTTTTGAAGGTCTCTAAGTACTCAGAATGGGTGGCCAACATCGTGCCAGTACCAAAGAATGACGGGAAGGTGCGTATGTGCGTGGATTATAGAGGCCTTAATAAGGCAAGCCCCAAGGACAACTTTCCTTTGCCCCATATTGACACTTTAGTAGACAATACTGTGGGGCATACTTGGTTCTCGTTCATAGATGGCTACTCGGGGTACAACCAGATCAAAATGCACCCCGAAGACGTGGATAAAACCACTTTTATAACCATGTGGGGCACGTTTTGCTACAAAGTGATGATCTTTGGATTGAAAAATGTCGGGGCAACTTACCAAAGAGCCATGGTAACCTTGTTTCATGACATGATGCATAAAAAAATCGAGGTGTGTGGATGACATGATAGCCAAGTCTAAGATTGAAGAGGAGCACATCCAGAATTTACGGAAACTCTTTCAAATGCTAAGAAAGTATCAATTAAAGCTCAACCCAGCCAAGTGCACCTTCGCAGTCACATCAGAGAAGCTCTTGGGCTTTGTGGTAAGTCAGAGGGGCATCGAGATCGACCCCGACAAGGTGAAAGCAATTCAAGATCTTCCGCCTCCGTAAACAAAAAAAGAGGTCTGAGGATTTTTAGGGAGGTTAAACTACATATCCTGGTTCATATCCCAGTTGAATAATAAGTGTGACCCTGCCTTCAAATTGCTCCGAAAGAATAACCTAGAAGTCTGGGATAAAGATTGCCAAGAGGCATTAGAAAAGATCAAGAAGTATCTAACTGATCCCCCAATCCTAGTAGCACCAATGCCAGACAGACCGTTGGTCCTATATCTGACGGTCTTTAAAAATTCTATGGGTGTGTACTTGGACAACACGATGACTCAGGTAAGAAGGAAAAAGCCATCTATTATTTGAGCAAGAAGTTCACGGAATGTGAAACCCGGTACCCGCCGATTTAGAAGTTATGTTGTACCTTGGTATGGGCCACTAAGCGGTTATGACAATATATGTTGTATCATACCACCTGTCTAATTTCCCGGATAGATCTGCTGAAGTTTTTGATGGAAGCGCCAGCATTGACCAGGAAGATGGCCTGTTGGCAAATGCTCCTGTCAGAGTTTGACATCGTTTACGTGAGCCAGAAAGCGGTAAAAGGAAGTGTCGTGGCAGATCTTCTGGCATGTCGCGCCTCGAATAACTATGAATCGTTGGATTTCTATTTTCCATACGAAGATTTGATTTGTGGTGTAACTGAAGGGAAATATGTTGCCGATAAAGAGGGTTGGAGGCTCTATTTCGACGGGGGCATCGAATGCCCTAGGCCATGGAATAAGGGCAGTATTAATTTCCCCTGAGGAGGACCGCTACCCTTTCATCAGTAGGCTAGAATTCTTTTGCACCAACAATATAGCCGAGTATAAAGCTTGTGTCATAGGATTCCGAGCAGCCATTGAGAAGAAGATCAAGGTGCTCCAAGTTTTCAGAGATTCTTCTTTGGTAGTCTACCAACTTCGAAAAGAGTGAGAGACCAGGGATCCAAATCTGATCAAGTATTACGATTTAATCCAAGATTTGGTCAGAAATTTTGAAGAAGTCAGTTTCACCTACTTGCCAAGAGAGGACAACCAAATGGTTGACGCCCTGAACACTTTGGCTGCCGTGTTTAAAGTAAATGTGACAGCCGAGATGAAGCCTGTCGAGATGCAAACTTTTGAGGTGTCAGCCCACTGCTATAGTTTGGAAGAGGAAAATGATGGCAATCCATCATAGTACGACATCCTCCAATACATCAAATACCAAACTTACCCAAAAGACGCCAACAATAATGAGAAAAGAACTATCAGAAGGTTGGCATCAGGGTACATCCTTGATGGAGAGGTTTTGTATAAAAGAAGCAAAGATCAGATACTGTGGAGGTGCGTCAATTCCCGATAGGCCGAAACTATTTTAGTATAGGTCCATGGAGGTTTATGCGAAAGTCACGCTAGCGGCTTCTCGATGGCTAGGAAAATCATGAGATACAGCTACTTCTGGTCAACAATGAAAGAATATTGCATCAATTATGCAATGAAGTGTCATAAATTCCAAATCTACGCCGATAAGGTATATTCCCCGCCAGTACCACTTCACGTCAAGAACTCACATTGGCCTTTTGCTACCTAGGGAATAGACGTCATTGGTCAGATACACCCAAAACTTCTAATAGGCATCGCTTTATCTTAGTAGCCATCGATTACTTTACCAAATGGGTAGAAGCCGCTTCATATGGAAACATCACAAGAGCGCCAATTTGCAAGTTCCTCAAAAAATAAATTATATATCGTTATGGTCTGCCCGAAAGGATCATCACTGACAATGCTTCCAACTTGAATAACAAAATAATGACTGAGGTGTGTGAATAGTTCAAAATTGTACATCATAATTCTACTGTTTATTGCCCCAAGATGAACGGAGCAATGGAGGCGGCAAATAAGAATATAAAGAAGATCATAGCAAAAACCACGGAAAAATACAAGGATTGGCATGAAAAGCTACATTTTGCCATGTTTGCTTATCGAACCTCTATGAGGACCTCCATCGGGACAATACCATACTTTTTGGTATATGGCACGGAGGCGGTATTACCATCGAGGTGGAGATTTCGTCGCTCCAAATTTTGAACAAAGTAAACTTGGACAAGGCCGAATGGATACGAGCCAGAATTGATCAATTGAACCTCATTGAAGAGAAAATGTTGAAGGCTATTTGTCATAGCCAAATGTATCAGAAAAGGATGATGCGGGCCTATAACAAGAAAGTTTGCCCTAGAGAGTTTCAAGAGGGGGATCTGGTGCTCAAAAAGATCTTACTCAACCAAAAGGACTCTCGAGGGAAATGAATGCCTAATTGGAAAGGGCCTTATATTGTAAAGAAGGCCTTCTCCGGAGGAGAGTTGATCCTAGCCGAAATGGATAGGAAAGAGTTAAGCAACCCAGTAAACTCGAACTCGGTAAAAAAGTATTATGCCTGAAAAAGAAAAAAAGAAAAAAAGAAAAAGAAAAGAAAAAAGAGAAAAAGGGAAAAAAGAAGAATGATGGTTTAGGGCAAAAACCCTAAAATGGGCATCCTAAAACCAATAGGTGATCTGAATTGAAAATCTGAACAGGACGGTTCAGATGTGCGTGAATTTTGGCATATGACTGACAGACTTCTTTAAAGGACAACGCTTCAATCATTAGGTCCTTACAAGTTGTAACCCAAAATGGCGAGTAAAATGTCTACTATGGTCGATGGGTTCTCATTGTTCATGCAGTCGACGTTATTTGTGTCTTTTCTTTTTCATGTTTGCCATGACTTTCAAAATTTTGTTAATGTTTCTCTAAGTATTAATAAAATATTATTTTTTATTATCTGTCTCGTCATCATCTCGCAGATGAATTGGCATAGGTCACGAAAAGCAAAAGATTTCTTGGTATTACTATGAGTTAACCTACTGAGTACAGGTTATTCTAAGATAGATGGGGAATCTACCAAGGTTAAGGAAAAAAGGTCATTGGGGTGAAATTGACGAGATTTACCAAATAAAAACAGTGAATACCTCACTTATTATTGAGGGAACTAAAGGCAAAAACTCAGAAAGGCGCCCGAAAGAAAAAAAAAAGAAAAAAGAAGAAGAAAAAAAAGAAAAGAAAGAAAAAATTGAAGTGAAAACCCGTAAAGGGCACCATGGAAGTACAAGTCCAAAAGTGAAAACCTGAAAAGGCACTTTAGAGCAAAAGAATCAAGAAGGGGTATAAAGGGTGAACCCGAGTGACAAGTGGGGCATCGCTGTCACAAGAAAGAAAGAAAGAAAGCAAAGAAAAGTCGAAATCAAGGGACCAAGAAGAAGAAATGTCCGAGTTAATTATTGCTATCCATGCATAATATTTAGTTAGACATTACTAGGTTAGGAGCATGCTAACTCATACCATCGCATCATTTTGTCTCTTTTTACAGGATAAAATGGGAGACCTCTTGAGAAGAGAAGCAACTATCAAAGTGGAAATTGGGAGAGAATTTCCAAGCAAAGGATTTTGAAAACATCACTTCCCGGTGAAAAAGGCTGGATGATATAACCTTTTGAAAAGGGGAAGAAGAGGTTAGGCTATCCGTTTAGGCTCACAACGAGTGGAAGCCTTCATGGAACCCTCTTTTGAAGAATTTCAATTTGTTCGTTGTTGCTTCGGATGGACATGCCATCTTTGTCGGGTTATGTCTGTTGCCGTTTCGGAGGGACATCCTGGCTTTACTAGATTGCTTTCGACCGCTTCGAGAAAGTAAAATTATTTGGATTCATTCAATACCGCTTCGGAAGAATGAGTCGTTCGAGAGATATTTGGATTCGTTCGCTACCGCTTCAGAAGAATGAGTCGTTTGAGAGATATTTAGAATCGTTCGCTGCCACTTCGGAGGAATGGGTCATTCGGTAACTGCTTTGTCCAATGCCAATCGGGAAAGGCATGCCAGTACTACCCGCTTGTTTTTTGTCGTTTCGGGGAAACAAGTTATCTCAATTTGCTCGTTGCCATTTCGGAAGAGCAAATCATCCGACAGGGAAGTAGGACAAAATTAGTGCTTATGGTCTTTGCTTTATTATTGTTTCACAAGTATAAGCAAAGAAGGGCAGCTGTAATCACTAACTTTGTCTGGGGCTAACCTTTTTTATTTTATTTTTCAATAATGGGCTTATATATGTTTATCTTATTATTAGGTGATTAAAGTGGACTCATATGTGTTAGTATACATATAAAGTTTAGATCTTAAGTATGTGTTCATTAGGAGTGTCTATTTAAAACATGAATGTATCTGTTGTTTGCCCAAATTGCATGTAATATATGTATGTGTTATGAGTATATTATGAATGTTTACTATTTTAGTGTGAATGTGCATATGTATGTATTTGTTATTTTGATGCCATTATTACTTAAACATGGATGTTGTATATTGCATATGTGTTTATATATACATGTTATGTGTACTATTGTTAATATATACATGTGTTCATGTATGTGTAATATGTATACGTACATGTATATTATATGTTAGTATTATTATTATGTATTATTATTATTTTAAAAAATATGATAATAATAAAATAATAATAAAAATGGATCATAATTAAAACATAAGCCCAAATATTCATAAAAGTCCATGTCCATTACATATTTAACCCAAAAAATATGTAATAATATAACAAAGGCCTATTTGGCCCAAACCCAATTCTAAAACCCTAACAATGATCTGATCCCCCTTATTCATTTTTGCAGCCGCCAGCATCTGGCCGTTGGATCAAATCTGATCTAACGATCCAGATCAAGCCCCAGATGAAGCTGATAGCCCCATCAGCCTTCCCCGATCACGTGGCCCTGTCGCCGAAAATCCCGTTCATGTCGTCCTTTTTACCAGCTCTCCACCCACCATCCAAGACAAAAAAATATTAAAGTATGTCTGAAGCTAATCCTAGGCATCATCAACAGTTTTTTCAATTAAAGTTTGCTTAAGATTGTAAATAAGCAAATCAGATATAAGATGTAATCAACCACTTTTTGTAACCCCAAGTTTCGAACGAGGAAAATCCAGAAGCAAATAAATAACAAAACCTTTCAAGTTGCTTTTTTCTCTCATATGTATTCGAAGCATGCATAAACATATATATATAAGGAAAACATATTAGGGTTTACCCTCTCGCTGTTGTAGCTCCGCCGTTGATAATCTCCGACATCTTCCAGGCCGAATGAGTGAAACGGTGTGAACATAACGAGGTTGGGGATCTTATTCTGGTTTCGGTTTTGAGGTTTTAGTCGAAAGCATGATTTTTTTTGGGTCGATTTTGGACCATGGGGAGCCATTCCGCCTTTTTAAATTACCCCTCGGGTCCTTCGTAGTTTTTAAAATTTCAATTACATCCCTGTTATTTTTTTAAATTTTGTCTTGGTATTTTATTTTCTCACAGTTAGGTCCTTTTTCCAGTTTCAAATTATGTTATTTTACTCACTTATTTTTATATTTTTTTAGTTTAAATTTTGCATATTTATGTTTAATGTTTGTGATTTAATTTTACGTTATTATGTTAAGTTGTGGTAGTAATTTTAGGGATAAAATTAGTTCGAACAGAATGTATTTTAGGAATTTAATATGTACTTAGGTTTAGCATAAATCAGAGGCGCGATGTATAACTCTATGTCTAATATTAATTTTTTGGTAAATTAGAGATTAGTAAAATATTGTGAATGTTTTAATTTATGATACGCTTTAGGATAAAAATGGAAATTTATAAGAAAAATAATGAAAATAAAAAATGTACTAAAATATAATTGATATTTTTAATGTATCATTGTTTTGTTTTTATATAATAGATACTTTCAATATAACAGTTTAAAAATAAATAAGATGGGATTTTGTAAAAGATATCATATATACTAAGACCCATAACAAATAGTTTTCAAAGTACATAATACACTTTTGTAAAATAACACATACATGTTTTTAGAAATAAGGCACAGTTTTTTAAGTATAATTTTGAAGGATATAATGTATACATTCTTTGGTACATAAAAATACATATATAGTTATTAAAGCGTATAATGACGTTATGTAAAAATGAAATATATATATGTAATTTATGGTTTAAAGTATATAGAAAATTTTGGTAAAATGAATAATACATATTTTTAAATAGTAGGTTTTTCTTATGAATGATATAACTTTCATACATAATTTGCTTTAATGTATACTTTTAAATAATAGGTTTTTTTATATGTACATGTCATAACTTTAATTCATAATTTATTTCAATACATGTTTTTTAAATAATAATTTTATATACTATATTATTTTAATATAATGTATCTTAAACCTTTTGGGCATCCATTACATAATAACAATTTGGGCCTTGGTTTTTTTAGATTAGTTTCAATAGTTTGGGCCTATGGTTTGGGCTTAGATTGTAGAACTTAGTTAGTTCCTTTTAGGCTTAGATTAGGAATAGTCAAATTAATTCGAACAAATCGTGTGCCTGACTTATAGAGGCGCGATCGTAGAATTAAATTAGTCTTGGTCTTTTTAAGACTTTAATTAGATTAGTGTTCGGATTAATTTAGTAAATTTAAATTTATCCTTGACTTATTGGGGTAAATGTTAAATTCATTAAATTAATTGAACATTTCTTAATTACCTTGAGGGAAAAATCGATTTTAAGCCTAACTTAGCACTAAATTACAATTTAGCCCTCATAAATTGAGCTTCTTAATCCTTTTAGGGGTTAAATACATAGTTGAGCTATACATGTCAAAATTGGCCTTTTTATGTGTTTACATTTATACCCTTGATTGACGTACCTTAATTGACATTAATGTATTCTTTAATCTTAGATGCATCGCTAATCAATCTAAATTATAAATGGGGAGGTATTTATTAATTCAAATATTTGTGTCGTAAAAGTCCGAGCTTGAAGGATGTTGACCAAATATTCGTATTAATTCTTACCGTCCCGAGGTAAATGGATTAAAAATTAATAAAATCATCATATCATACTTAAATGTTTGCATCATGCATAAAGGTGACGCACGAGGGTTGAATCATAAATTAACACGGCAGTCGAGCATATTTGATGCCGGTTTAATTTATGGTTTGACATATCGTCAACCTTACTAATTAAACGTTCAATTAACTTGAGTCCACCAATTCGATAAGGCCCGTATAGTCAAGGTTAATTTTCATCTAAGAACTTCGAATTAAACTCGATCTAAATTTTAATAACTTTCATTCTTTTAGGAGCAAAAAATTTTATGGTACCGATCTTCGGGCGTGATGGGGGTGCTAATCCTTCCCCACACGTAAGCAACTCTCGGACCCTTTTCGTAACGAGTCTCTGGTTTTATGGTGTCTGGTCTACCTCACCCAAGTGGCCGGTGGCGACTCCAAATTTTCATCGTTTTGGAAAATCTAAAGTTTTCAAAAGAAATTCCCAATCTCCCAAAGGATTTTCATTAATAATTTAGGGGATAATTAGTAGTCGACTTATTTTCTAAATAAACGCCCTTAATACGGCAAAAATTTCTTTTAAAAAAGAAAGGAAAATAGGTCTCTATAGTTACCTTAGGTCCCGGGCGGAATTACCCTAGCCGAAGCTAGGAACCTAATACGGACAGAATTACCAGTCTAATCAAGGTTGAACCTACAGTCTTCAATCAGTATCCCAGTACCCAGTAAAATAGTTTTGAACGGTAGCAGTTAATTCAGTATTTGGTAGCAATATGTCAAGAATTCAAGATACAGACATATGTTTAATCGGTGGAACCAAAGTATCATGAACCATGAATCATGTATACTTGTATCAGAAAACATGAATTATAAGTCATGTTTTTACTTCAGATAACATGATCACTTGGGATCAAAATGGATAGACTGGTTTCCAATTAGGAAGATTAATCATGTAATCATGGGACACACTAAATGGTCCAATTTATTACTTAAGAATCCTTGCTAAATACAGAAATGAGACACTAAATTATAGTCCATTCTAAACTGACTTTAGAATCATGAATCATATTTGAAGGAATTCGTTAATTATCAACTTCATTTAGGTATTCAGGAATTATAGTTCAAGATCATTCAATATTATCGATATATCATGATTATGAAAGAATTCAGATATATTGGCACATGTTTTAAGAGTTTGGGTAGTTCAGGATCAATCAAGATTCTAGATATATGAGGAGAGTTCTAGTAAATTTTGCTCAAAAGGCAATTTGGTCATTTTAACACTCAGAGGCAATTTCGTAGTTTAACCCCGGTAGGGTAAGTCAGTGACTTGCAGCACTGAAGATTGCTAATAGTTTGCCAGGCTTCCAAGACCATTCCACTATACACATCTTATCAATGCATTACTTTTCAAGCATTCAAATTGGTACACCTTATTTGTGTTCAATATTTAGTTCTGGTTGCGTTGTACATCTAAATAGATCACTGTCACATATTATCTCAGAACAAGCCTCGAAAGTTTGAACATGTATTTATGCAGTATTCTTCCATTATTGTTATAGTGTTAAGAATGACTGATTTACATAAGTCATTCCTCTGACCCAAAAGGGCATTACAGTTATTTTTAGCCTATTAGAAATTTCATGATTTTCTAATCTTCCACTTATCTTAAGTCAGAAGGATATTTTAATCATTAACGTGCTTGATGTTAATTCAGTCATCTCGGTTCTTCCAAACTATCCATTTATTTTAGGACCCGAGGGCATATTTGTCATTTTAGTTAAATTAGAAATTCCAAAACCCGAGGAAATTCTGGTCATTTGCCAATTTGACCAAATTAGTATTACTAATTATTTCACTCATTTTAGTCATTATAATCAATCCTGTATGTTTTGAAAGATTGATTAATTTGGATATACAAAGAGTTTCCCATAAATTTCTCCTTAGAGATTTATTCAGAATTTAGGTTAAATCCAAGTATGTATCATTCTCGGAGGTTTAAGTCTTGTTACCGTATCTTTCCAAATACAACGAGGTATCTAGATGAATCAAGAAAAAATGTAGATTTCTATATTGATATTCATCAATAGGGGTATTATGGTCATTCTTACACCTCAAGGGTATTTTCACAATTTTATAACTGACTATTTCAGGCATTAAATCCTTCTACAATATTAATCAAATTTGGAGATTTATAGTCTTATTCCCAATTTATGGCACTCGAGATCCTTTCTATTTATTAAATTTCTCATTAGGATATTACGATCTTATCTAGATTACCATTCTTATTTTTCTTAATCGATTTGACTTAGGCATAATTAACAGTACTCTTAATCATATTCATGCATGCATTAACCAATTACTCACATGTCTTATAAAGCATGCAAGAGGTAGTGATGTATTACCTTGAATCCTTGCTATATGGGTCGATTGAAACGACATTCGAACACTCTTGAACCCGAATTCGATGTCCTCAACATCTTAGATACGAAGTTATGTGAATACCTTCAATTACACAAATTCCAAATTTATTCCTTAATCACATTGCTCTTAATTGAACAATTAAATACATAAGCAAGTTCGGTTCAAGGTCAGATTCAAGGACTTTCGGGTTAGAATTTCGCAAAACAAACTTCAAAATCAGGCTCAGAACGTCAAAAAACCCAAAATATGAATTTTTGGAAAAGTTAAGTTTTTTGGTAAAAGTCAACGATCAATAGCCAAAGTCAACGGCCAAAGTCAACAGTCAGAGTCAACTGAGTTGACTCGGTCAAGTTGACTTGAATCGGGTTCAGGTCAAACGGGCCAGTCTCGGGCTCAAATCGGGTCAGATATCACAGAATTGGGCTATTAGGCTCAGACCGGGTTCTGTACAAACCAGTTCAAGCTGGTTCAATCCCACTTACCCCTACAGATCTGTGCTCACCGGCTGGTCACCAGAAAACCTCGCCGGTGACCCCAAAGGTCGATTTCTTACCAGAAAAGTGAAAGCCCATCATTCCCTTAACTCGACCAAACCGGAAATTCACCATAATAAACCAAAATACACACTGAAATTACCTAAAATGCAAAAAGAACGGTAAGAGATTGTGTAGCTCCGACGAGGACCCTAACAATGGAGGATTGACGAACGGCTACCGAGGTTTACTCATCTCAGCATAAAGAGCTCAGATTCGAAAGCTGAGTCTCGAACGGACGTCGAGGGTGGCCGCAAAACACAAAAATCAGAAAGGTGGTTCGACGAACCTTTAACCCTCGATTCCCAATGATCGAGACGACGGTTGCGTATGTGGCTTGAGGGGTTTTGATCAGGACACGCCGGCCGTCAGTTTGATGGTGGTGGCAAGCAATACGAACCGGCGATGAGGCAGATCAGAGGATGGCTGGAGTGAAGTTGGTAGGAAGAGCTAGAGGTTTCTAGAAATTCAAATCTAACGAAATTAATTGGGTAGATGAGAGTCAGATGGATTATTAAATCTGATTTGAAATACTTCCCAAATTAAACTATAATATTATTTTAGGTAACATATGACAAGAATGAGCACTTGGCTTAGATGGTTAAAGCTTGGCTTTATCAAGCATAGGCTATGGGTTCAAATACTTCTCAAATTAAACTCTAATATTATTTTAGGTAACACATGACAAGAATGAGCACTTGGCTTAGATGGTTAAAGCTTGGCTTTATCAAGCATGGGCTATGGGTTCAAAACTTTATGGTAGCATATCACCTTTTTTAACTCAATTGCTCCCCTTTTTAGACTTAATTAAATTATTTAGGGTGTTACAGCTACAGACTGCCCGTGGCCGTATCTTGATTCGAGAGCATGCCCAGGCGCAAGGTCTTGGCCAATGGGTCAACCAAATCAAGGTTGGAGCCCTCATTGCATGGGTTGGTTCAAGCTGAACTGTGATGGATCGCTGAAGAGTTCTGTTGGCGTGGTTGCATGTGGGGGGTGATTCAGAATCATGAAGAAAGATGGCATCAAGTTTTTGTGTGTTTTATTGGTATTGGTTCTATTATTGAGGCCAAGTTAGGGGTATTCATTTAGGCATGGAATTCGCTTGGCAGAATGGCTATTGACGTTTGGTGATTGAGACGGATTGTCAAGATGATATTCGGCTTATCCTACGGAAAGATTGTAGAGATGGAGCTCGATCCCTTCTTCTTCACATTCATGATGCGTGTAACCGACAATGAGAAGTTGTATTTCAGTATGTTCCTAGAGACAGTAATAGAGTGGCCGATGGTCTTGCCCGATTAGCTCAGTCAGTGAGCATGAAAGGTGTTTTCTATTGTGTCCCTCCAGATGCGATTATCCCTATTCTCTAGGCGGATGGTCACCCGTAAAGCCTCTAGGCTTGTGTTCTTTGATCCTTGGTTGTTTCTATTGTCTTTCTGATCAAGTCTAGCTCGTGGTTTATGTTGTCGAGTTTAGCTTGTCTGCTACTTTGATGTATTTCATTATTACCATGTGTAATTTTTTTCTCTATTTAAATTTATGGAAATTTTTAATAAGGCACATGATAACAATCTCCCCTTTTATTTAGATAAAATAAAATAATTAACTAGTTAGTACTTGGTGTTAAAAAAAAAACTAGTGGTACTTGATTTTTCATAATCCTTCTCAAGTTTTGCGAAAATTACTAGTTAATCTTTTTTTTCTTTAATTTTTCAAAATCCGATCTTTATACTTTATAGAACTTTACAAGTTGGTCCGATTAAACAATAACATTAAACTTTATCACAGAATCGATAATTTAGAATGGAACAGTTCAATTATTTATCTGTAACATTTTTTAAATTTAACAGTTGAACAATTTATATACAACAAATGAAAAAAAATCAAATTCATATGTTTACCGATAATTCTTTTTTTTTATTTTCATAAAGTTTAAAAATCAAATCCCGACAAATAAAATAAAGATATTGTGCCCTTCATCCTGTATGTTTTGTACTGCAAGTGAATACTTGCCTAATTTGAGTTGTACTACTAATCCATAGTGAAATCAAATTGGATAGCTTTTATTCCACGGCTCATTTCCGGTGCCATTTGTTCGGACAATCTATCACAAATTTCTAGGAGTGTAAATAAACACAGCTTGACGAACTATTCGTGAATTATTTTTATAATATTCTTTTATGTTTGTTTATTAAGTTAAATATACGAGTATAAATAAACTTTTTATGTTTGTTTAATAAACAAATGAACACGAACAGATGTGTGTTCGATTTGTTTATGTTCACGAACAAGCTAGTTTATCGACTAATTTACCGGTTCTCTTTTCCTCTCTTTTTTACATTTTAAATATTGATGAAGATAGGGACTCGATTGAACACAAGATAAAATTTAGAGTTTAAACTATGAAACCTAAGGAGCGTAAGAACTACTGGTGTAGTTTCACCATTTTGGCTATAAACAAACATGTTTGCTAAACGCTAAATAAATAACACGAATACATTTAAAAATAAATAAACGAACATGAACATTGCCTTATATGTTCAAGCACAATTCATTTACACCCCTACAATTTTCTAATTTATTTTACAAACAATATACGAAATACAAAGGCTATACTTAATTTAATTAAAGAGATAATTATCAACAATCTCTAGAGCAAATGGTAAAAAGTTTTTAAGTTGATACTTCTTCTCCCTTAGACTGTAAGTTCTAAACTCAATAAGAGCAAATTTTCTATTCGCCATTCTCTAAGCAGGAACTGTACAAAAATTAAAGAGGTAATTAGAATTAAGTCGACCCATAGGCGTATAGATAAATATAAACTTGTAAATACTTCCTTTTATACAGTATGAGAAATTCTTTAGAGCACATTTTAATTGAGTGCTCTTACAATTTATAGCGTCTTAGGTATTGGATATATACAAATATATATATCTGAATTTTTGAAGTTATAGATTTGAATCTTATTTATTATTCGTAAATTGTACGTAAGTTTTCTTCTTCTTCTTTTCTGAATGGATAAATTTTCTAAGGCTTAAGTATACATTTGGTACTTAACTATATACATTTTTTTAAGTTGGCATTTAAAGAAATTTTGTTCTCAAGTTGGCACTTAAATTGTGCATCTTCTTCTAAATTGGTACTGAAACAATTTTTGCTCTCAAGTTGGTACTTGAACTATACACATTATCTTAAGTAGATACTAAAACTTATATATTCTATCAAATTGATCCTAATTCGAAATAATTTAATAAATTTAACCCTCCATATTTAAAAATCTTATCAATTTACTCTTTGTTCTTCTCTTAAATTGTTTGCTTTTCTCCTATAGATGTTATATCATTTTCCTAGTATAAAAATTTTAGCGGTAAATTAATGTTGTTTTATAGTGGAACGCAGTTATCTCATTGTTGTTTTGATCCGTTAGGCTTGTTTGATTTGACAATATCACAAAAAATGACTAAATTTATGGTGTTTCTAAATACACATAGTTAGATTTATTGAATTATTTCGAGTGATGACCAAATTGATAGATTGTATAAGTTTGAGGACTAAATATGTTAATAAAATATCAGAATAATATACGAAATTAAAGTTTGGGTACGAAGATGGGAGAAAAATTTCTTTATATCAGAATAATATACGAAATTAAAGCTTGGGTACGAAGATGGGAGAAAATTTTCTTTAGATGGCAAATTGGGAGAAAGTATCAATTTGGGAATAAAAAAGTTTTAGATACCAACTTGAGAAAAATAGTATAATCAGGTACCAAATATATATTTAAGCCATTTTATAATTAGTTCCGGTAACTAGGGAAAATATTTTTTCCTTTAAAATTGAATAATTTATTCCCTTTTCATTCAGAGTTGAAAAAAAGTTTGATACGCAGTCCGTGTAAACAAACGTTTACATGTATTTTTCAAATTTAGGAGTTAGGATTTTAGTTTAAAGTTAAATATTTAGGGATTTAAGTTGTAAGGTTTATAATTTAAGGTTAGTGTTTAGAATTTAAAATTTATGATATTAAAATTAAAAATTAAAAATTTATATTTTATAAAATAAAACACAAATTTATATAAAATTAATTTTACACAAATTATATATTAAAATTTTACTCTTCAGAGTTCAGATTCAGTGAGTTGCAACTTGCAAGTGCATGTAGAAACAGGGAAGATGACGTGAAAGTGGGAAAGTAAGATTACATAGGTGCGGGCCCACCATGATATGACGTGGGTGTGCATACGGAGGAACCATGCACGCCTTGCCGGAAAGCATATCTGACGGTTATAAAATACCCATGTGTCTCTTCCCAATTCGGTAGACGTCAAGTCGAAAAAAATCCCAATTCCCACTTTTATTGGTTCAGGTTGCGCCATCTCTACCTCTAAAGCAATACATTCAACACAAAATGTTATACTACTAGAGGTCTAATTTAAAACTCATCCCTCTATTTTTTAAAATCTGAGAATTTAGTCTCTCTATTTAAATTCATCAGAATCTGATCTCACGCTGTTCAAAAACTAAGAAGTTAATCATGTCATCGACAAAAGCATAAACTCAAGGGGTTGCTCTTTGCTAACTTGTAGCGTAGAAGTTATTGAACTACTGATTTTTACTAATTTATTCTCGCATATAAAAGATTAAACTATTGATTTTCAGGTTAATAATTTATTGATTATGTTGAAAAAAAATTATATCAAAAACACTGACGGTAGGAACTAACACAAATACCTTAGTTTTAGAGTATAGAGATTCAATTTGGAGTGTATGATTTAGGTGTATGTATTTAGAATTTAGGGGTTATTATTAGGATTTATGATCTAGAATTTAGGGTTTAGGTTTTAGAGTAATCTGCTAAGGATTTAGGTTTTAACCTATAAACTATAAATTCTATTCACAATCACTAAATTCTAAACTACTAAACCTAAACCCCTACACCCTAAACCAAGTCCATAAACCCTAAAGCTAAGACATTTGTAAAAACTAAAAATTTTCGTCGCCAGTGTATTAAATAATTATCCTAAAAATCGATAATTTAATTGCAATAATTTATAGGTAATTATTTCCAGCACATGCGATGGAAACAAAATGTTTACATAATTGTCTCAGTTTTAGGGATTAGGGACCTTGATTGGGGTTTAATATTTAGGGGTTTAAGTGTAGGAGTTTTGAATTTAGAGGTGCAGTTAGAATTTAAGGTTTATGTTTAAAATTTAATGTTAATAGGTTAAAACCCAAAACTCTAACCGTATTACCCAAAAAATAAATCATGACCTCTAAACCATAAATTTTAACCTTAAACTATAAATTCTAACCATGAATCTTAAATTATAAACATATACACTTAAACTCTTAACCCTAAACATTAATATAAGTCCCTAAGTCAAAAAACTAAAAGTGCTTGTAGAAACTTTTTACTTTTATAGCCATTTTATGAGATATTTTCTCATATTTTATAGTATTACCAATCGAACAAACTTCAAAGCTTTCATAAAGTACGAAAACCAATTTAGAATGGAAGGACTATATCCTTAATTTTCTTAAAGTAAAGGGGTGAGATTTAAATTAGACCGGTAACTAAATCAGCCCGTGTAGAGGCGGCAGTAGACACCTGTCGTCTCCACAAATCTAAAAGCTTACCTTCCAAGTTCTTTCTCTCCAGAAAAAAAAAAAAAAAACTATCTCTATTGATTTTTAACGTATTTTTTATTTTGTTTTTAACTCAAAAAATTTATGGCGAAAATAAAATCAAAAGGTAAAAACAAAATCAGCAGTCTCTTTCTTTCTTCATTCTTTGTGTTTTTCTTAATCAAGGAAACTTTTTTGAATGGTTAAAGCTTTGAATTTTGTTTTTTTTTAATGGTTAAAGCTTTGAATTCTGGGAAATATCTGTTTGACACTTGTTAATTTTTGATTGGTTTTCTAGCTCCAAGATTGATTTTTTTTTCCTCGTAGCTTTATTGGATCTGGGTGTTTTTTTAATAGAAAAAAATGTAGTTTTTCAGCTTTATCTTATTGTCTGCATAAATTGGATGGATTTGCAGGAATTCGTTTGTTTATGTGTATGATTGTACATTTTTTACCATTTGTTAAAGTTTTAATCTTTATTTTGGTTCCAATAGATGGTTCAGATTCTATTGCTAGTTCCATAATTTTGGTTTAATGTAATTGGGAATGATTTGTAAGATTGATACCTACACTTTTGACATAATCATCTCATCTGCTTAAGTTTATGGATTTATAGGGCAAATTTGTGGAAAATAATGGGGTCTCATCCGAATTTGAAGAACTTTGGTGATGGTGGTCCATTGGCTAGGCAGTCATCTATATACTCATTGACCTTTGATGAGTTGCAGAACACCTTTGGTGGGCTTGGGAAGGACTTTGGATCAATGAACATGGATGAACTGTTGAGGAATATCTTCACTGCCGAAGAGACTCAGGCCGCTACAACGGCGGCTTCAGTTCCTGTAGGAGAAGGAGGTGTTGTTCCTGGTGGGAATTTGCAGAAACAAGTCTCGTTAACGTTGCTGAGGACTCTGAGTTCGAAAACGGTTGATGAAGTGTGGAAGTACTTGATGAAAGAAACCGATGGTGCTAATGATGGAGAGGCGAATTTGCCGCGGAGGGAACCGACTTTAGGAGGGATGACACTGGAGGAATTCTTGTTGAGGGCAGGTGTAGTGAGGGAGGATATGCAACATATTGGAATGGCAAACGATGGTGGATTGTTTGGTAACAACTCTGCTTTGGCTCTCGGATTTCAGCAGGCAAATTCGAAGGACGGGTTCTTGAGTAATGGAGACTCGGTTCTTAATCAGACACCGAGGCTACCATTGAACATGAATGGATGCAGATCATCATCACAGCAACCGAAACAACCGCTCTTTCGCAAGCAACAAACAGTTGGAATTGCTCCTTCTATGCACTTAGTAAACACTACACAGCTTACTAGTCCGGGAGCTCGACGTTCGGTTGTTGGAATTGGATCCACTGGGCTGCATGGTGGTGGGATGGGGATGGATCGTTTAGATTCTCCTACAAGCCAGATATCTTCAGATGGGATTCCGAAGAACAGTGTAGATGCTGCTTCGTCGTCACCAGTTCCTTACATATTTGGCCGGGGAAGAAAATGCAGTGTAGCTTTGGAGAAAGTAGTTGAGAGAAGACAACGGAGAATGGTTAAGAACAGAGAGTCGGCTGCGAGGTCACAAGCTCGCAAGCAGGTAAATTGGGTCGATTACCATGTATGATGTGTACCATTATGTTCTGATTATTGTAGTTATGGTTTGCATTTCAATTGTACAAGACTAGATTGTATCAACTATCAACTATATTGAGTCTCTTGTAGGCTTATACATTGCAACTCGAAGCCGAGTTTGCTCAACTTAAAGAAATGAACCGAGAATTGCTGAAGAAACAGGTTTGTGTTACTTGCCGAATAAGATTCCGTTGTATTGTAAACGTTGGTCGATGTCGATGACCTATCTTAACTGTACTTTGGCTTGTGCAGGAAGAAATGATGAAAATGCCGAAAAACCAGGTAATGCTCCTTTCATCCGTTTCCACTCTGCATTTATATTAGCATTCACAAACAGAAAACTAGATTTTAGATGTGTTGAAAAGCCTAAAGAAACCGATTTCAAACAGATGCTAGAGAATGTGAATCGACCGTTGGGAGGTAAAAGACTATGCTTGAGAAGAACAGCGACAAACCCTTGGTAGAATTTCGAACCGCCGATGGTGGAAGCATTCACTTCGCCTGGTGGTATGATACGAGGATTACATCGTGCATGGTGCACCGATTATCTGTATGTATAGAAGAAGCAAAGGGTTTTTGAGATGTAAATTATGAAACCCGTTTCACTCTGTATATTAGATTTCTCCCATTGTGTAACCTTGGATAAAACAATGGCTTGGATGAAATTCAGCTGTATTATAAAACTTGGTAAGTTTCTAACCTCCATCTTTAAGCAAAGATTTCTTTGTCCAAAGATTGTATGTACACATGCATGCATGTGTTCGAGTTCGATTAAGTTCAGAGTCGAGTCTAACCGAACCCGATTTCGGGTATAAGTTTTCATAACCAGAGAATAAAGACGTGCACATTTAGCTTTGTAGAAAGTCAAAAGAACAAAGGGCTCAGCACCTTTTGTCTTGTTCCACAAAATGTTGTAATCTTTTACACAACTGGAACAGATTGTAATGAGCTCATCCTCCTCCGAGGAAACCCTTCTATCCAACCGACGTGGATGTTTCATCTCGGCCACTTTTTCAATTCGATTTGGTCCCTCAACAGCACAAAAGTATTGATTCTTCGAATCCACTAGGGACTAAAAGAAACTATTAAGGACAATGACTGGGAAAAAGAAATGATGTCTGGTGGAAGTGAAACCCAGGTAATCCAAAAGTGCTTGTTCTAAATAATTAGATTATTTTTAACTGACATGTTTAATGTTATTGAAGGGAACCCAACATGATTATGTAACAATGGAGAATTTGCAGCTTTTATTTGTTTCCCACACACACACACACATATATATATATATTGTATTACTTTATTCAGATTCCTGGGAAAAAGAAGTCCTCAATGTAACTGGAATTTCCTGTTCATGCCAGGGTACACACATGATCTACACTAGAGTCAACAGAGTTTGCCATTGGTCCAATTTTGTGTAAATTTTAGGGGTATTGGAAAATATGTACTAAATTCATAACTTGTGTACAAGGCTGAGTATTCGATCGAGTGGGGTCGGATAAAAAAAATTTGAGTTATTCGGGTCATTATGCAACCCAAAAAATTCAATAAATTAAAACTGAATTTAAAACTCTGAAATTTTAGTTATTCTAACTCGGCAATTTAATTTAAGTACTGATCCAACCGATTATCTATAGTATTTGTAAATTTCATGGACTAAAAATCCAAACAATATTTTTACAAGAAAGTGTGTACTTCATTTATTAAATTTTTAGTTATTTTTACACTTTTATTATACCCAAACAATATTAGATTTATTATATTATAAAATTTGATATTTTAATAAACAAAATAAAAAGGAAAAAACTTTGATACACAGGCGTGTAAATTTTAGTTTACACGTGTCTTTTAGTCTTAGGGGTTAGGGTTTTAATTTAAGGTTTAAGGTTTAGGGGTTTAGGTTGTAGGGTTCAGAATTTAAGATTAGTGTTTAGAATTTAGTGTATATGGTTTAGTGTTTAGTTTTTTAGGGTTAGGAATTTAGAATTTGGGTTTTTATAGTGTAAATACACAGGCTTGTGTAAAATTAATTTTATACAGCAAATGTATCAAAATTTTACCCAAATAAAAATACTATTATCTAAACTGAACTAATTGTTATTATTAACCGATAAATTAATTATTCAATTTGAAATAAAAATATTAAATTTATTGATTAATTAAAATAATTTACTAGCAATTAATTAATCCCATGAAGACTTATCTAGATAAAATCTCCCTCATTAGTCAAAAAAAAATCTCCCTCAAATCAAAACCTTAGTCCATGAAGACTTCTCTCTTATTTTTGCTTTCACCGGCGGCTGTTACGGTTGTCAGACTACTGATGCGACTTGTCGGCCATCTCCTCTCCTCTTTTTATTCTTTTGATTTTTCTTTGCGCCTTTTCTTAGTGAATATGGTAGTGCGGTAAACGGCGGTGATAACTGAATTGAGCGGTTCACGAATAATTGGAGTTTGATTTATCGAGTCGTATTAAACAAGGTCTAACATAACTCAATAAATTCAAAAATCGCTTGTTAGTTTTTGTTATAATTATAACGACCCAAATTTTCTGAGTTAACGGGTTAGTATTAACTCGAATCTTTGATGTGGGTTTGGGTTAGATGTCCCTTTTATTGGGCCTTAGAAAGGTTTGTGGGCTAGTTTTAAAGCTGGGTGTAAAAGAGGGAGAAAGGGGGACTACGTGGGTAATTTCCAAATGAAAAAAATAGACAGTCAATCCTCTTAGTTTCAAGTTTGAAAAGGAGGCCCATGATTTCATCACCCTCATAATTCTCTTATTCTTCCTCCTAACAATCTTATTCTCTACCCAAAAGCCATAGCCATTGAAATGTGAAAGGTTCAAGCTTTATCTCAACATTCTTATATCCCCTACCTAAATTTTAGGTATGTTTATCTCCGATCTACATTTTGAGGTAGGAATCCTTGAAAATAGTGGGAGGTGGAAAATGGGTATTTGAATGGGTTTTAGTTGGAGAGTGTGTTAAGACGAATTTCATAAGTTCAAACCTAATCAAGGCTCCAATTGATTAAATTAATTAAATAATCTATGAAAATTATCAAATTTAAGGGTTTATGTGATAACACCCAAATAATTGGGTATTATCCATATTAAGCCTGAAATTAATAATATTCCTAATTATTTAATGATTCTAACTATTTAAACCTAGCCCTAATTTAATTTTAATTAAATTAACTATGTGTGATTACAATGTTCTAAGTTTAAATGAATACTAAATATTCAATTAAAGAGCCCCTTTGGATAACATCTCATTACAATGAGGCATTATCCAACTTAGGACTCTAAAATCTCACTTTTGATATCCATTTATTTTCTACAATTATCTATTCTAATTCAATTATTCAAATTAATTAAAGGACCTAATGTTAAGGCTCTAATAATTAATGATCTAGGTTATTTAATTATCTAAACAATTATACTATATGCCAAGTTTTAAAATCATGCATCAAACAATATAATTTAAAGCAATGAAATTAGATTAACACTGAAATTGGGGACCAAATTGAATTAATTTGCAAATTACAAGCCAAAATGACTAAATTTAAACAAATGCAAATAAAAGAGCCAAGACGCAAGGCCCGCGAAAGTAGGGTGCAGGCTCTCACGAGGATTCGCGGGCCCTGAAGCTCGTTCTCTCGGGTCTATAAAAAGACCAACTCAAACCACCATTTTCCTTTTTTTCCTCATTTTTTTTTCGAATTCAGACCTTCCATAGACTCTTTCAATCCCTAACAACAAAATTCCCAGATTTTCCCCCATTTTGAATCAAAACCCTCTATTCATCCAAAACTCATATTCTATTTATCATTTTTTTCCCGTTTGACTCTCATAAACACTAAATCCCTTTGTTTTTCTTGTTTTTTTAGATCAAACTCCCTTAGTCACTCAAAAACCAAACCTTGTTCTTTCAACTTTCCTATCTGATCTTTCACCACCCTCGCAGATGAGCCCTGACCTATTTCTCGACCGCTAGAGGCGACGCCGACCACTACCAATTGTCGTCTCCAGCCAAACCTAAACCCCAACCACCATCTGGTTCGTCTCCGGTGACCGGTCACCATCGCGATGTGATTTTTGGCCGCCGTCTGAAACCTTAAAAACACCCATTTTTTTGATCTTTTGACCCAAAACCTTAGATCTACTCGGATTCGATCGAATCCTGCCTTCATCTCCCATTTCCTAGCCTATCTACCCAAAACTGAGCCCTAATCTACCATTTTCAACTCCTCTAGTGTTGTAATCTTTCGGCCAACTCCAGTGACCATCCAAACGCCCTTAACTCAATATAAGGCATTCTGATTTCATTTTTAGATCTAAGTTTAGGTTTTAGGTCTATGTTTTTTTACGTTTTGATGCTCAGATCTAATATATATTCTATTTATTACAGGGAAATAAAATGAAATTGAAGTATACCTTTCGATGTGATTTTGATGAAGTACTAATTCTGATGGCAACGTCGATCTCCTCTTACAACTGTTGAACTTTGGCGACATTCTAGCTTCCGAACTGTTCAGCTTATTCGAGCAGGTAAAATTCTTTCTCCTCTTTATTTTTCTATTAATGATCTGATAATTGCCTCATTATTGCCCTCATTATTGATTGTGATAACACTTTATCTCTCTATTTATAGTAAGGCATTAGGGTGATATCATCGAAGTGGTTATCCGAGTGAATCCTGAATGGGCGAACAAAAGAGTGCCATGTGGCACTTTTGGCAGGCTGAGAAATCACACCAAGCCCTTTTTTTTGTTTGAGACTAATATTATATAATTTGGGCGGGAAAAATTGGACTTGGGCTTGATAATTTGTATTTTTGGGCTTATGGATTTTTGTATGTAAATGGACTCATATGTATGTTTAAATGGATGGTGTTTTGAAGGATTTTTGAAAGGTGTTTGGATATAAAATATTTATTCCATGGGGTTTTAAAGAAACCTTATTTTTGAAAAATGGAGTCGCCACCGCCACTTAGGTAGACCGGACACCATAAAACCAGAGATTCAAAAAAGCGAGGGGTTCGGGAGTCGATTACGGATGGGGAAGGATTAGCACCCCACACCGCCAAAAAATTGGTACTTTAATAATTCGCTTTATTAATATTGGATTTTCGGATTAGAGTAGCGATTATTTTAAAATTCGGTCCTAATTGCGAATAAATTTTAAGGGCCCGTTATCCAGAGTAAGCGTCCAACCACTATCACTACGCACGATCATGGCCCGTTTACGCTCGGATAAAAAGCACCGCATTAACAATTTATATATCATATGCAACTTTAGTGACAAAAATATAAAACATGGCAAAATATTTAAATGCAATAAGTATTGACATAATGAGAATACTAATCTAACATAAATAAGATACTAAACTAAACTAAACATACACATATACATGTAAACTTAAAATACGAGTGCGTATGAGGGATATATAATAGGGCAAAAGACTACATCAACATATACGATTATAATATCTGAAATAAATATTTACATGAAAATAGGATTTGAAATGAAAAGAAATAAACATCGGTGTGTGAAATTAAAGGATAATAATATGCAATTTAAGGACGAAAATGCAATCATGATCAAACTTGAAAAAATTTGGAACTGTAATTAGACCAAAAGGCGGACCGAAATGAAAAATTCAAAAAGCGGGATGGTTAAGGGGGTAATTTTACCATTTAAAATCTGAATTCGGCTAATTTAGTGATCAAAGCGAAATAAAATGGAAAAGAAAAGGACGAGAATCGTGATTAACCCATGCGGAAAACTCAAAACGAAAATATAGGGGACAAGGGAGGATTTATGATGTAATTAGACCATTTTTATTTTATTTTAGGTCTATAAGACCCGATAATCAGACCCCCACTTTCATTTTTCCTTTCATTTTTTTTCTTCAGAGCAAAAGCTCTCGTTTCCTCTCTAATATACCAGAAAAAACCCAAGCCCCGACCCTTCAGCCGCCATGGTTCTCGAGGCCGGTGATGGTCCGGCTACTCCGGCCACCACCCTCTACGCTCTATCGGTTCTAAGACCTAACCTCGACCCCTCTTCGAGAACAAAAACTCCATCTTTGAAAGACCGAACCCCAAAACCCTCACAAAAACCGTCACGCTTTTATTTTGAGACCACCAAAATCTTAGATCTATGGTATTTCGAAGCTAAAGGACAAAGAAGAACCCCCTTTTTTGTGGCTCACTCCTCAGAGCTTATCGCCGGCAAAGGAAAGGTTCTTTCTTTTTACGTAAACTCTCCATTTTTTATGCATGTAAGTAAGAAAGAAAGACAAAAGTTTTTTTTTCTTTTACCACTGAACTTGCGTTGCTTTCTTTGTATTTCTGAAGACTTTGGTGATAATACAACAATTTTTGGATTTTCTCTGCCCTTTCTTTTTTAGCGTCTATTACATTGAAATATATATCAGATCTGATTTTTTTGGTACTGACAATCCCTCTTTTTGGTGCTTTTGCACGTCCTCTCGGCGCGGTGGTTGAAGCTGGCGATGCGGCGGAGTGGTGTCGGCATGGGAAGTCATGGTGGTGGTGTCTTTGCGGATCTACTCACGGCCGTTGGATCGGATCGATCCAGCGGTTTGTGATTACATGGGGATGGCGGCCTAGATCGAGCCTTGAAATCGTGGTACTTCTTTGGAGATGGCGACACGTGGCGGAGGGTAATGAGCGGTCTCGCGGCGCGTTGCGTTGCGCGCGAAGTGAGCATTCGAGCGATGCGGAGAGTGACATCACGCGCGCCCGGTGGATTATCTTGGGTGATCGGACCGTTGGATCAAGACTTGATCCAACGGTCCAAATATAATGGCATTTGCAAGATATAAAGAGGGGTATCGGACTTAGTTTTTAGGGTTTTTAATATCTTTGGGTCGGACCAATATGGGCCTTGTAATATATTTTTGGGTTTTTGTAATAAATTGGATTGATACATTAATTAATATTTGGGTTTTATATTTTAAATTTTATTTTTTACACTAATCCAATAATAATAATAATAATAATAATAATAATAATAATGATACAACGTTACATATATCGTACACTTGCACACCCATATATAAGTGTAACATACGAATACACATGCAAATATTAATGTAACATACTAACATAACATCTACACACATTAAACAAATACGCTCGTACTCTATAGATACATACGCGACACACATACACCATTAGTACGTATACATACATAGCTTATAATATACACACACACCACACCTTATATATACTAGTAACACTCATGCAAATAATAAACATATAATATAGTAAGTATATATGCAATACTAATATGTATTAGTGAAAATGAGTGATTCTGATTTGCCCTCTTTGCTTGTTCTCATGGAATGAGAAACAAAGCAAAGATTCATAAGCACTCATTTTATCAGACTTCCTGTTTGGTTTGCAGCCTTGGAAAAGCTTTTTTTTTTTTTTTTGACATCTCCGCTCTTCCTTGATTTGAGTCCTTAGGCTCGTAAGTTCTTCTTATATAGAACTTCATCACCTTCCGATCTTGGAGCTACAGGCTCTTTTCGACCCAGAACCCTTCGCTCTCATTGTAGCTTTGGAAAAACAAATTCTTTTGGACATCTCCGTTCTTCCTTGGCTGAATCTTGGGCTCGTAAGTTCTTCCTATATAGAGCTTCGTCACCTTCCGACCTTGGAGCTACAGGCTCTTTTCGACACAGAACCCTTCGCTCTCATTGTAGCTTTGGAAAAACGAATTCTTTTGGACATCTCCGTTCTTCCTTGGCTGAATCTTCAGGCATGTAAGTTCTTCCTATATAGAACTCTTGGGTCGAAGTCTCGAGCTGCAGAGTTCTTTCCGACCACAGAACCCTTCACCCTAAGACAATGAAGCTCGGAGTCTTTCCTATATAAGACTCTTTGCTTTTTTGACACAACATGAGTTTCCTATATAACCCTGTGTCATAGGTGAATTGCTTTATTGGGAGTTCTTCCTATATAGAAGCTATGAGTCTTCACCTTGGAGCCATAAGTTCCTCCTATATAGAACTTTTTGGCGTCTGAAGTCTCGAGCTGCGAGGTTCTTTTCGACCACAGAACCCTTCACCCTAAGACAATGAAGCTCGGAGTCTTCCCTATATAAGACTCTTTGCTTTTGACACAACAGGTTTCCTATATAACCTGTGTCATAGGTGAATTACTTTTATTTGAGTCTTCACCCTAGAGTGTCAGTCCTTCCTATATAGAACTTTCAACACGAAGCCTCGGAGATGAGGGTTCTTCCTATATAGAACCTCTCTCGAGCTTGAAAACATGTGCCTTTATGTAAAAACATTGTCCCCTCATTTGGGATTCACATCGTGATGACCCTCGATGTCTCTTCGGGATCTGCGGATACATGCGAGACAAAAACGAAATGCTATGACAAATGAATGAATTGACATGCTCCTAATCCTAGTGATGTCGACTATTCATGATGCATGAGATTTAATATCTTGGTGGGCTTGTCTGGTCCTTATTTGATCTTGATGTTCGCTTTATCCTTTCTTACGGGCATCGATACCCGCTTCTTTGCCAAGTTCAACCATCTCGACCTTTCTCTTTTTCCAATCATGATTTGGAATTTTAAAAGCGCCCTTTTCGGGTTTTCACTTTAGATTTTTTTTTTTGAGATGGGTGCCCTTGGTTTTCACCCGGAAATTTCTTTTGTTATCTCGTATGCCTTTCTGAATAGATATGACATGTGCCATTGGTTATTCTACGGGTTATGCGAAGCTTCCCGCCTTCTCTATCGGTGAGTCATTATGTAGGGAACTAAAGGGCCGGAGTTAACATCGTCTTCTTTGATCACCTGCATTTCCAAGGTCAAATCATAGTAATGCTCGAAATCTCTTGTTTCATTATAAGCCTATGTTATCTTATTTGGTGAAATTGACAAGAAGGCAGGAATGGATGCTCAAAAACACGGTTTTATTATGATTAAGGGTTTGGGATATCTTAAAAGAAAGGTATGACACGTATAAGTTAAATACAAGATCTCTCATTATCTTTGATATGAATGATACATGATTCATCAGTGGTGTAGAATTTTTTTTTTTTGCTGAAGCTTCCTCTTCATGATGCTCATGGGGATACCCTTCTCTCGGATATTCAAATTTTCAATTTACCCAAGCCGCCCTTTACGAGTTTTCAACTTGGGTCCTTCCTTTGCTTCAAGGCGCCCGATTTGGGTTTCGCCTGAGCTCTCCATTTTTTTAGAGATAGTATTTCTTGCGGCATCGAATTTACGGGATTTTTTAGCTCGTCCCGTCCATTTGTTAGGATCGGGGCTCCTCGAGAAGGCCTTTTTACGACGTCACGGTCCTTCCCGGTTGGGAATCCATTTTCCCGAGAATCTTTTTGGATAGGGAGGATTCTCTTGAGTACAGATCCCCTTCTTTGAATTCTCTTGGCGCACCTTTTTGTTGTAAGCTTTGCACCATCCGCTTTTGGTACATCGACCATGACAAATGGCCTTTAGTCTTTTTCGTCAATGAGATTTATTTGGTCGAATCGCTGCACCCATTCGGCTTCTTCAGTTTTACGCCGTTTAAGACCGGAGGGATGGAATCTCTACCTCAATTGGGAATCTTGCCTCGGTACCATACACCAAGGAGTAGGGTGTTGCCCCTGTTGATGTGCGAATGGGCGTCCTATAGGCGAAAAGGGCAAAAGGCAACTTCTCATGCCAATCCTTGTAGGTATCCGTAGTCTTTGCTATGATCTTCTTTATATTCTTGTTTCTTTGCTTCCTTTGCTCCATTCATTTTAGGACGATAGGCTGTGGAATTATGGTGTGTTATCTTGAATTGAGTGCACACGTCCTTCATCATCTTGTTGTTTGATTAGGCGTTATCGGTGATGATCCTCTCGGCAATCCGTATCGACAAATAATTTCCTTCTTTAAGAACTTACAAACTGTAGTCATGGTGATATTGGCGTAAGACGCTGCCTCTACCCATTTAGTGAAGTAGTCTATGGCGACCAAAATGAAAGCGGTGCCCATTGGAGGCTTTCGGATGGATGCCCGATGGCGTCCATGCCCCATCTTTGCGAAAGGCCACGGAGAATTCATGGTGTGTAGAGGTGATGGGGGTGCATGAATCTTGTCGGCGTAAATTTGGCATTTGTGACATTTCTGGCGTAATCGATGCAATCTCCCTCCATGGTCAACCGAAATAACCGTACCTCATAATTTTCCGGGCTATAGACAGCCCGTTGGCGTGCGTTCCACAGATCCCGTCATGTACCCGGCTAAGATTTCCTTCGCCTCCCGGGCATCCACATCTCAGCAATGTTTGATCATGACTTTTCCTATATAGGATTTCCCCATCTAGGACATATTTTGTTGCCATTTTTAAAGCGCTTTTTTTGTCATTGTCGTTTGCCCTTACGGATACTTTTGAAGCTTGACATATTGCGAGGATATCATAGTACCATGGATTCCGTCAATCTCTTCTGTACATTACAACAATGAGCAGGCTTTTCAAATGTACGCATCTCAATGGGTCTCATTTACGCCCGGTGTTTGTTTTAAACATGGACGCCAAGGTTGCCAATGCATCGCCATCGATTTTCTTCTCGGGGTAGGTAATTGAAGCTGACCTTTTCGAACTCTTTGTGAGCTCTTGGATCCATTCGTGATATTTGACCAACCGGGTCTCTGGTTTCCCACTCCCCGCGCAATTGGTAAATGACTAGGGACGAATCTCGAACACTCGAAGTTCCTTAACCTTTCTTTCGATGGTGAGTTCGGTCCCATGATGCAACCGTATTCAGCTATATTGTTTGTGCGAGAAGAATTCCAATCTGCTTTGGTGAAAGGATAATAGGCGTCCTCGGGTGAAATTAGCCTTGCCCTATATCCGTGTCAGGGCGTTGGAGGCTCCATCGAAGTAAAGTTTCCATGACTTGTCATCGAAATCTCTTCTTCGGTTGTAATGCACATCAAGTCTTAAATGGGAAACTAAAGTTCAATGTCTCATAGTCATCCGAAGCCACGACTAGCGGAAATCCGCTCGGCGCTCCCTTTCTGACTTTACGATTAACATATACGATGTCGAATTCGGATAATAGCATACGCCATCGAGCCATCCTTCCGTTAGTCTTTGGCGCTTCCATTAAGAACTTTAATGGGTCTAGCTTGGATATCAACCGGGTAGTATGGTACAACATGTCTTGTCGAGAGCCGCAGTAGCCCAAACTAGAGCACAACACACGCTACTCTGCCTTTGGCGGGTACCGTGTTTCGCAATCATTGAATTTCTGCTCGGGTAATAATAGATGGCTTGCTCCTTTTTCTTGACTCATCGTGTTGCCCCAGTACACATCCCATTGAATTCTCGAAGACCGTTAAGTAGAGAATTAGTGGTCGACCAGGTACTGGTGCGACTAAAATTGGAGCATTTGTCAGGTACTTTTTGATCTTTTCTAGGGCTTTTTGACATTCTTCATCCCACACGCCAGGATTATTCTTTCTAAAGTCGAAGACCGGGTCGCATTGATTGGTTAATTGGGAAATGAAACGAGAGATATAATTCAGCCTCCCCAGGAAACCGCGGACTTCCTTTTGCGTGCGGGGTGGTGAAAGGTCTTGGATGGCTTTCACTTTATCGGGATCAATCTCAATCCCTCTTCTGCTTACTACGAACCCTAGGAGTTTTCGAAGTAATGTGGCGAAGGTACACTTGGCAGGATTGAGCCTCAGTTGGTACTTCCGTAGTCTTTGGAATAGTTTTCTCAAGTTCTGTAGGTGCTCTTCTTCCGTTCGGGATTTGGCAATCATGTCATCCACGTATACTTCTATTTCTTTGTGCATCATGTCATGGAAAAGAGTCACCATTGCTCTTTGGTATGTTGCCCCTGCGTTCTTTAGCCCAAACGGCATTACTTGATAACAAAAAGTGCCCCACATGGTTATGAATGTGGTTTTCTCCATGTCGTTAGGATCCATCTTTATCTGGTTGTACCCTGAGAAGCCGTCCATAAAGGAAAACCATGAATGTCTGCGGTGTTGTCAACCAACGTGTCAATATGTGGCAAAGGGAAGTTGTCTTTAGGGCTAGCTCGGTTGAGATCCCTATAATCTACACACATACGAACTTTCCGTCTTTCTTTTGGTACAGGTACAATGTTTGCAACCCATTCGGGGTATTTGGCTACCTCTAAGAATCCAGCATCAAATTGCTTTTTCACTTCTTCTCGGATCTTTAACAACATATCGGCCTCATTCTCGAAGTTTTTTTTTGTCTTGGTTTGCACTCCGATTTTGTTGGCAATTTGTGCACCACTATGTCGGTGTTCAATCCCGGCATATCTTGATAAGTCCAGGCGAAGACATCCTTGAATTCCTGAAGTATGGCTATCAGTTCATGCTTGGTTTTTGAGAAATAGTCCTTCTATTTTTATTTCTTTTTCGCTTCTTCGGTCCCCAAGTTGACGATTTTTGTTTCTTCTTGGTGGGGCATAATCTGTCTTTCTTCGTTGTCCACCATTCTCTTTAACTCTTCAGGGACCTCAATTTCTTTTTCATCATATCCTTCCTCAATTTCCTCCGAGACCTCAGGGCATTCGAAATTTACTCCAGGATTGGATCCGGTATCATTCATATCGTCAATCATGAGCGACCTGCATTAAACGAGAATGAATTGTATTGGGAAAAAGATGGCTTTACATGAAGGGAATGAATATGAAGAATGCATGAATGGAATAAATGAGACTTTGGTCATTTTTAAGAAAGTGGGGATATTTTCATTTCAATCAAAAAGTTAACATAGGTGCCCCATACAAGAGATCCCCATTGTTTATGGGCAAAAACAAAAGGTTGATTCGGAGCATTACTCTGATCTATTCCTAAAAACTACGGGTAGATCAATGCAGCTCCAGTTATCGAGTGTTTCCCCGGGATGGCAAGGCGGATGTTGGTCAACATTTTCTTTGCCCTTGGTCCTTTTCAGCTACCATGTTGATGTACATCCCTTCAAATGATTCTCTGAGTACTTCCTCTGGTTAAGTTCATCATTTTTCTTCATTGCCTCTCCAATATCTTGACTTTGGCTGGTAGAACCCTCCGGACACAAAAGTGGCTTTCAAACTAGGAAAGGGTATCGGTCTCCATGGAATGTCTTCTCCTTTAGATCGCTTTTCTTTGTTCTTCCTTCCTCTTATATTCCTCTTTCTTCTTGTTGGACACTTGGTTGGTAACCCAGCCCGAAGCGATCCTTCTTGGTTGTCATATTCTTGGGTCTCGGGTTTCCTTGTAATTTCTTCCCCAACCCTTTTCCTATTTTGGCTCCTCGGCCCCGAGTTTCTGCGACGGTCATCTTGGTACAATTAGATAACTGGGGTAGGGGATCCGGTTTCCCTACGAAGCGAATGTGGCATTTACTAGTTCTAATGCTCGGGCGAGCATTCTGCAACATCTTCATCATTTTGAATGTAGGGGGTGTCGATGTCACGGAAGCAACAAATTCATGCTCTGCTCTCTCTGTGACCAATTTGCCTTCAACTACAAATTTTAATTTTTGATGCAATGATGATGGGACAACTCTGCGGAGTGGATCCACGGTCTTCCCAACAAGCGGTTTGTAAGATGGTTTTATGTCCATCACCACAAAATCGATCACATATTGGTTGGTCCGATCAATAGGGGTATCTCAATTTTCCCCATTGTTCCTTTTTGCGTACCATCGAAAGCTCTTACCGAGTTGTAGCAAGGCTTTTAGGTGCGAACTATCTATTGGTAATTTTTGCGGGGTTACCATAGGCAAGACATTCAATGCTGACCCGTTGTCGATTCGATGCGCTGGTAATACATACCCTTTGCGGTGGGTAGTGATGTTAAGGGCTTTAGTGGACCCCATTCCTCCTTAGGGATCTCATCATCACTGAGCGTGATATGATTATAAGCGATAATATGCCCCACTATCATGTCGGGTTTATTCTGAAATGTCTGGGGCACAAAAGTTTGATTCAGCACTTTCAATAGTGTCTCCGATGCTTCTACGAACTCAAGAGTAATTCCAGACTTTGTGATCTGGCGGTTGTTTCCGTAGTTGTTCCCTTCTACTTTGTACTCGCTATGTCTCAAGAACTTTAGAAATTCTTTGGCCTGGGCCTCATTTGCAGTTCATTTATCTTTTGGGAGGTTCTTCTCCAAATATCATGCGGGGCTAAGCTCTTTGTACTCTTCCCCCTATCTTTTTAATTTGCTCTCAAAGCCTCGGAGGAATAACATCGGCCGCTCTGGTGAAATGGCCTGCCTCACCAACGTTCACATTGTTTTGGCTTTGTTGGTCTTCAGCGTAGGCTCTTTTACCTGTTCGTGTTTTGATTTTTCTGGCATGGTCACATTCGCGGCATAATTCGGGAATTTGTCGCATGTCTTTGAATGGGAATGGAGATGGTGCTGAAATAGCGATCTTGGGATTTATCTTCTTTGGTTTCTCCTTGGGAGACACTGCATTCCCCTACAGGAGAGATGATAAAAGGTCTATCCTTCCCGTATCTAGTTTTGGGGGTATCTGTCATGTGTACGTCGATCCCTTCCCCATGGGTTCCTCAAAGAATTCAATTTGTTTTCCATCCATCAACCACGCACCAATTTCTTGAGCTCATCACATTCTTGGATATCATGCCCTTGATCGATGGAATTCGCAATACTTTCCACATTCTTTCGCCTTATTATCATGCCTTTATTGATCATACGAGCCATGCATAAGCTGTTGAAATACCCACCGTAAAGGAGACTTAACCCGACACGTCATCCTTTATCCTCCTAGTAAAACCTTCTCTATAGCATTTACCCCTCTGCTCCCATGATTAGGCGGCGGGTTGTTGGCTACGCTAGGCTCTTCAAACTTCAATATCCCGGAATCAATTAAGTTATGCACAAGCTTTTTGAAGGCAAGGCAGTTCTCAGTGGGGTGTCCAGGGGTACCGCCGTGATAGTCGCAATGTGCGCTTGGATTATACCAAGGCGGGAAGGGTGGATTGAAAGGATTAACGATGTATGGTCGGACCAAGTCTGCTTCATACAACCGGGAATAAAGCTCGAGTATGAAACCGGTAGGGAGTGAAAGTTCTCCTCTCTTTATCCTTTACGGTGACTCTCTCATCTCTTTGATTGAATTTTGCGTTTTCCCACAGGTGCTTGGGGCTGTGAGACTGTGAAGTTCTTGAGGGTATAGGTGCTGGTGGCGTTTACTTCACTTCTCTTGTTGTACTTTCGAGACCCTTCCCCACCATCAATTCTGCCGCTCTTGATTGCGGTTCGAGAGACTCCCCGTCCGATCAAGTCGGCGAAACTCTTGTGTTTTGTTATTGATGAGGCGATCGAAGAGTGCCCCTTTGAGTATTGACAAATAATGGCGTGATTTCATGCTCGGGATAGGTGGCTGGATTTGGCGGCCACTTCTCTCCACCTTTGGGCATATTGTCGCAAGCTTTCATTGGACTTACGCCCCATATTTTCTAGCATAATTCTGCTAGGGATCATATACATTACATGTTTGTATTGCTCGGAAAATGCTTTAGACAAATCTTTCCATGTCTTGACATTTGCTTTTTTAAGTAGTATACCAACGTAATGCCGCTCGAGTTAGACTATCACGGAAGCAGTGGATCGGTAGCTTTTCATCTTTATGGTAAGCGCCATTTTTTACGCAATACATCGTTATGTGTGTGAGAAGGACATGTGGTTCCGTCATATTTATCAAACTCGGCGTTTTGAATTTTGGTGGCAAGACAAGATCGGACACGAGACTTAAATCACTAAGCGTTGTTTCTGATTCTTCATTTGATTGTAACGCTTTAAAATTTTTTTCTTCCATGAGGCGAAATCTTTCTTCCCACTTTCTTTCTACCTCATTCTGATCCTTTCGACCATGTTTAGGTCCGGCACTTCTTCTTCATACGGTGCTTCGGTATCAGGGGTTGAGTCTCGGGTGCCCCTACTTGAAAGCTGGAAGACATTCTGTAGGGTCAATATACACCTTCCTTTGGTTTGGTGCAGTTGGTTGAACCTTGAAGTGAGCAGGGTACCTTACGGCTCTGGGATATTTTCTCCTTCTACTCGTTTTCCGAGACTTTTTGCCAGCAATGCCGTTATGTCGGATACTATTGAAGTTTTGTGGTGTGCAATCGATCACTAAGGCTTCTCTGGGCCTCTTCAAGCCTTGACTCGAGCTCTCTCTGCCCTCTTTCTAGATTGATTATTCTTTCTTCCATGAGCTTTCTTTGTAGCCGGGTAAAGTATATGTGATGAATGATTGCGGGTTAACACCTTTGGAATGCCACAATATTCATCTTTGTTAATATGGTTGTAAAAAATAAATGCATATACGATGATGCAAATGTTATGATGCAAATGCAAGAATGCATGCGAGACAAAGTCTTGGTTCATTTGGTAATCACCCTTTTGAATTACTTTTACGGGAATTAAAGGGTCTTGATTACAACAAAATTCGTGTTACAAAGTAAAGATCCCTAGTACAAAAGATCTAATTATAACACGAGTCCTATAGATAGACTCTAGCTCTATCCCCTAACTTTCCAATTGCCTTGAGCGGCTTGAGGAACCTAGGAGCTTCTTCCATTCCGGGGCTATAAAGGTCGGAGTGTCTCGGCCTCGACAGCTAAATCATTTACGTGTCGGCAACTCATTTTGTATTTCCACCATTAGATTTGCGTAATCTTGGTCTACATCTGTACCATTCGAGCAGCGTCGCGTAATCTCTTACGCCAATAGGTGTCCCCCGGCTGCAGCTTCCTCGAACACATTAATTTTTTCCTTGTAATCCTCCTGGCTGCTTGAGGATCCGATTCGTGCTTGTAACACACCCACTTCACGTTCTCTTTCTTGCAGCTCAGTGAAATTATTATTCCTACGGCGATACATTGAAGTGAGTGTTGGCTTCCGCCATCTTTTCTTTTAATTCATCATTTTGACTTTGGCTTTGCCCCAAACTTTGAAGAGTGTCATCGTACAGTTTTGCATTTCTAATGATCTGTTTCGGCTATTCATGGATTTTCTTTTCCATACGGCGACACTTTCTCTTTCATGATGAACGACTGTTTTCCTTTGCAGATTTCTTATGCGAATCTTTCTCTCTCTTGATCAATGGCCTTCTTGGCGGACCGTTTTTCTTCCTCCATAGCCAAGCGACGACTTTCAATCTCTTTTTCGATCGCTCTTTTGTTAACTTCTCGTTCTTCTTCCACCAAGCGGATGCCGTTCATTCTTTCTCTTTCCACAGCTATGGCCCGACTCGGCCGGCCTTGTATTTTGCACTGTAATAGGAGGGCATCTTTTTGATAAAAGTATTTTTGTCACTTAAATCTGCATTCAATTTCTTCAATTGCACGATGATCCCGTCTCTCGCTCATCAACTTCTAAGCTTGCCTTATAGAGTTCGCTCGCATGTTTGGGTACATTGAATGTCCATTTTCCTTTTAACTTCTTCTTGAGTTCACTCCTTAAGATGTCGGCCGGACGGTACCACCCTTGTAAGCTCTTGGTGACACTTTGTTGGTCCTTGATCGGATCGGGAATCACATTATTAACCCTCAAGCGTCTCCAAAGATCGTAATGCGGGGTAGTCATGTGCTCGGTGTCTCCTTCCACCCTGATCCGATAACAATGATCCCAAGCCCTCATGATGGTCTGAATTTTTCCTTTGAACTCTCCTTTGAAAAGAAATTCAGTTTGGCTTAATCCGGCGGTATTGGGAATGAACTGCCGTGATCCGAACTGCCGAGACACTAAAAGTGGAGCACAAGCGATCCCTCCATGTAATCCTAACATCATCAGCCAGTTGAAGTCACCACAACTGTATAGAAAATAATTAACTTTACCGAGCCATGGGACCCTCCATGTTATGTCTTCATCTTGAATGTTCCTGAAGAAACTGGTCCACATTTTTGTTTTTAAATCTTCTCGCCATTCCTTTGCTAAGTATTCTCGTAAAGGCGAAAAACCTTGGAAGGATATCCCCGGCAGAACCCGCGTCGGCGTCTTCCACATGTGACTCTGGATCCATACTTGTAATAGCTGTGCGCATCCTCGAAAACGTCCTTCTTCATGCTTCCGGCTAGCGTTTAAAGAAATGAAAGTCTCGACCAAGATTGCTGGTACCGGGTTTGCTCTCCGTTTCACCCGCTCAAACAAATCCGAATGGCTATGTCAATGTTCAGTACTCGGGAAAGATCACCAAGCCATATATTCCTAAAGCGAATAAGTCCATTTTCTTTGCCTCAAATGCGGATGTGTCGATATGATGTCCGAATACTCTCCCATGCAAAGGCTGTATTATCTCCTCGGATTTGAAGGAGGCCACTAACCCAATCATCACTCATTTCTGCAAAGGCTTTGAGTTTTGCGGTGTAATTCGATTCCTTGGAGGCTTGGCGTAGATCCAATCTTCACGAATATTTTTCTGGTTAAGTAAAGCGAGTGTACTCTTCTACCGTAGGCATCATGTCTTGCCCATTGAAGGTGAAGGAGCAAAAAGCGGATTCAAAAAGCGGACTATAGCTCGGAGTAGGGGCTGGTTAATCCGAACATATAATAGCTGCGCGATGTCGCCATAACTATCGCTAAATAAGTCTTGTAGCCTTCGGTCCCATCTTTCCCAAATGCTTTGAAGATCCCACAAGTCGTTCTGTTGGAGACTCACATAGGTGTATCCAGCTATTACGCGTTCGTTAGGCAGACTGTCCCCTTGGATTTTCTGGTTGACCTCTGACCAATGTCTGACTGACAAATTAAGCTCTTCTTTCCTAAGACACCTTTTTTCCATAGTGAAAGACTTTCTGATCAGGCAAACCACTTGATCCAGTACCTTTATGCGATGCAAATGCAATGATGTATGAGAAAAAGCGAAAAGAAAACAAGTCGATGCAGATAAAATTGATAAATATATAAATAAAATGACAAAATTAAACAGAATAAACACACAAAACAACCCTATTTATCCCGTCTAAAACCTAAGGTTATCCGCATGGCTCTAACAGGGTAGGTTTCTATGTTCTCTTCATGCAGTGTTGGTGCTAGGAGGTACCCGAATTGTCCTTGCTGTCCCCTACTAAGGGTAGCAAGGCCCCCGATCATCACCCATTATAGGCTCCTTTCAACCGGGTTCAATTCGGGGACCCGTTCGCTTATGCCCGTCTGAAAGGCGATATCCTTACGAAAGCATAAGGTACTCGAGCCCCGAAGGTACTTGCTAGGCCCATACGGGAGAACGATATCTCCACGAAAGCATTAGCGTTTTCCCCACTTAAAGGCGGGTTTATATGCCATATTTTAAATGCGTTAAAATAAACGCGCAATTATGACCGAATGTTAATTTAATAGTTACTTTAATCCGGAATTTCCAATATTAGTAAAGCGATAATTATTTTAAAAGCTTGACTCTCATTTGTTTTTGAAAAACAAAAATGTCCCCAGTGAGTCGCCATCATGTGAAGAGCACGCTAAATAAAAAAAACGATGGTGTTTTCGAAGGATTTTTGAAAGGTGTTTGGATATAAAATATTTATTCCATGGGGGTTTTAAAGAAACCTTATTTTTGAAAAATGGAGTCGCCACCGGCCACTTAGGTAGACCGGACACCATAAAACCAGAGATTCAAAAAAGACAGGGTTCGGGAGTCGGTTACGGATGGGGAAGGATTAGCACCCCCACACCGCCCAAAAATTGGTACTTTAATAATTATCGCTTTATTAATATTGGATTTTCGGATTAGAGTAGCGATTATTTTAAAATTCGGTCCTAATTGCGAATAAATTTTAAGGGCCCCGTTATCCAAGAGTAAACGTCCAACCACTATCACTACGCCTGATACTGGCCCCGTTTACGCTCGGATAAAAGAGCACCGCATTAACAATTTATATATCATATGCAACTTTAGTGACAAAAATATAAAACATGGCAAAATATTTAAATGCAATAAGTATTGACATAACAGAATACTAATCTAACATAAATAAGATACTAAACTAAACTAAACATACACATATACATGTAAACTTAAAATACGAGTGCGTGTATGAGGATATATAATAGGGCAAAAGACTACATCAACATACACGATTATAATACTGAAATAAATATTTACATGAAAACAGGATTTGAAATGAAAAGAAATAAACATCGGTGTGTGAAATTAAAGGATAATAATATGCAATTTAAGGACGAAAATGCAATCATGATCAAACTTGAAAAATTTGGGCTGTAATTAGACCAAAGGCAGACCGAAATGAAAAATTCAAAAAAACGCGGGATGGTTAAGGGGTAATTTTACCATTTAAAATCTGAATTCGGCTAATTTAGTGATCAAAACGAAATAAAATGGAAAAGAAAAAGGACCAGAATCGTGATTAACCCATGCGGAAAACTCAAAACGAAAATATAGGGGACAAGGGAGGATTTATGATGTAATTAGACCATTTTTATTTTATTTTAGGTCTATAAGACCCGATAATCAGACCCCCACTTTCATTTTTCCTTTCATTTTTTTTTTTCTAGAGCAAAAGCTCTCGTTTCCTCTCTAATATACCAGAAAAAACCCAAGCCCCGACCCTTCGGCCGCCATGGTTCTCGAGGCCGGTGATGGTCCGGCTACTCCGGCCACCACCCTCTACGCTCTATCGGTTCTAAGACCTAACCTCGACCCCTCTTCGAGAACAAAAACTCCATCTTTGAAAGACCGAACCCCAAAACCCTCACAAAAACCGTCACGCTTTTATTTTGAGACCACCAAAATCTTAGATCTATGGTATTTCGAAGCTAAAGGACAAAGAAGAACCCCCTTTTTTGTGGCTCACTCCTCAGAGCTTATCGAAGCAAAGGAAAGGTTCTTTCTTTTTACGTAAACTCTCCATTTTTATGCATGTAAGTAAGAAAGAAAGACAAAAGTTTTTTCTTTTACCCTTTGAACTTGCGTTGCTTTCTTTGTATTTCTGAAGACTTTGGTGATAATACAACAATTTTTGGATTTTCTCTGCCCTCCTTTTTTTTTAGCGTCTATTACATTGAAATATATATCAGATCTGATTTTTTTGGTACTGACAATCCATCTTTTTGGTGCTTTTGCACGTTCTCTGAGCGCGGTGGTTGAACTGGGGCGATGCGGCGGAGTGGTGTCGGCATGGGAAGTCATGGTGGTGGTGTCTTCTGCCGGATCTACTCACGGCCGTTGGATCGGATCGATCCAACGGCTGTGATTACATGGGGATGAGCGGCCTAGATCGAGCCTTGAAATGCGTGGTACTTCTTTGGAGATGACGACACGTGGCGGAGGGGGTAATGAGCGGTCGCGGCGTGCGTAACGCGCGAAGTGAGCATTCGAGCGATGCGGAGAGTGACATCACGCGCCCGGTGGATTATCTTGGACTGATCCGGACCGTTGGATCAAGACTTGATCCAACGGTCCAAATAACGGCACTGCAAGATAAAAGAGGGTATCGGACTTAGTTTTTAGGGTTTTTAATATCTTTGGGTCAGACCAATATGGGCCTTGTAATATATTTTTGGGTTTTTGTAATAAATTGGATTGGACTGTTAATTAATATTTGGGTTTTATATTTTAAATTTTATTTTACACTAGTCCAATAATAATAATAATAATAATAATAATAATAATGATACAACGTTACATATATACGTACACTTGCACACCCATATAAGTGTAACATACGAATACACATGCAAATATTAATGTAACATACTAACATAACATCTACACACATTAAACAAATACGCTCGTACTCTATAGATACATACGCGACACACATACACCATTAGTACGTATACATACATAGCTTATAATATACACACACACCACACCTTATATATACTAGTAACACTCATGCAAATAATAAACATATAATATAGTAAGTATATATGCAATACTAATATGTATTAGTGAAAATGAGTGATTACAAATGGACCACTATTTGGATTATTTATTTATCTATTTATTATTTACTATTTTTGGTTTTATTCATAGAAAAACTATATATATACCCAGACAAAATACGGGTATTATAGCTGCCCCTCTTTGCTCATTGATAAGGAATAGAAATAGGGCAAAGATTGAAAAGACACGAATTTTGTCTGAACCATCTGACCATCGAAGCTTGAAGCTGTTCTTCTGATTATGAAATTCTTCAACTTCTTTTTTGCTAATCCGTCTCTCTATAAAGATGTTGAATAAGAAAGTTATTCTCATTGTGGACTTCCTCATTCTTCGAAAGGGTGAGCTCTTCTCATTAGGAACTTTTGAGCAAACTCTTCTTATTGGGAATTCTATCTTCATTGGGCAAACTCCTCACATTAGGAATTCTCTCTTTGCTGAAGCTGCATATTAAGAGCTATTTTCTTTACTAGACAAACTCTTCACATTAGGAGCTCCTTCTTTGCTAAACGAACCCTTCACATTAGGAGTTCTTTCTTTGCTGGGCGAACTCTTTACATTATGAGCTCTTTTTTTTACTGGATGAACTCTTCTCATTAGGAGTTCTTTTTTCATTTTCCTGTCAAAATAAACTAAAATGCTTGAATGAGGATTAGTATGACCCTAATTTCCTATATGATACATGAACTGCGTCTCATTAGGATTAACCAATCAGCTTCTACTCCCTAGGGATCCATCTTGGTGCTTTCTTCCATATTTAATCTCACATTCGGGGTTAGCCTTTAGAACCTTCTTTATGCATTTCTGGCCATTTGCTCTAAAGCGCCCTTTCGAGTTTTCACTTTAGATTGCTTTTCTCAAAGCGTCATTTCGAGTTTTCACTTTGGTTTTTTTTCCTCTTTTTTCTTTTTCTCTTTCTTTATTTTCTCAAGGCACTCTTTCAAGTTTTCACCTCGGTTTTTTCTCTTTTTTTCTTTTTCTTTTTCTTCTTTTCTCTTTTTTCTTTTTTTTTTCTTTTAAGGTTCACATCAATGTCTTAACAATCAAAAAAGCTACAGATCTGACAATAATAGTTCCACATACAGGGATACTATCAATGTCACAAAATCGTCTTCAAACTTCATAAACTGCCCTAACTGAGGTATCACCAAGTAATCATGATCAACAATGGTGATAGCATATGTATGTTTCTTTGGTACTCATAGGACAGAGAATGTACAAGTTCCAATCATGATGATGCGCTGTCCTAGTGGTTCCAATCATTTCAATCATAAGCATATAGATAAAAATTATTGTTCTTTGGGTGTTAGACTTTGTTATTTTGGGCGCCTTCACCAAGATTATCATGAAGCTTTTCTGTGGTAATCTCTACAGACTCTGAATTCCAACCTCAGTTTTATTTCTTATCTCTAAGCCATTGTCAGTGTAAAATTCAACACTATCTTTACTTTATACACCCTTCTTCAATAACCTGGAGTGTTAAAGTTCACCTACACCTTTCAAAACATAGCAATACCAAGGAATTATCTATTTTTATACATTATATCAGCCATTTCACGATGCTCTAGAATAAAAGAAAGCTTGGAAAAGAATTCATGATTTTTATTTAAGCTTATTAGTAGAAAGTACAATGGAATTTTGAAAACAGTCATGGCAAACTGAAACAACAAAAATCAAGAAACAAAATTAGATCTTTGGGCATCCATGCCATGAAGGATACAACAACCCCATCGACCAGATATAGCCTTGAACTTGAACCCTTGTCCAACAAACTTCGAACGTTGTCAGAATGTTTAAAGATGTGAAATCCCTTCCGAAGTACTAGGTGTCTGAGAGGTTCTGATTGCTGGATGCCTATTCTTACATTTCTGAGTCGCACTTTACGAGTTTTCAACCCAGATCCTCTTTTAGTTTCAAGACTCCCTTTGCGTGTTTTCATCTTGAACCCCTATTTTCCTTTATTTTATTTTTTTATATCTAGGGCACCCGTTTAGGGTTTTCACCGTAGATATTTTCATTTTGCGAAGCGCCCTTTATGGGTTTTCACTCCGTATTTTCCTTTTATTTTTCTCTTTTTCAGTCTTTTTTTTAATTCTTCAAGCATAATATTTCTTAACTGAATCCGAGTTCATTGGCTTGTGCAACTCTTCACCATCCATTTCAGTTAAGTTCAATGCTCCTCTGGTGAAGGCCTTTTTGACAACATATGGCCCATCCCAGTTAGGCATCTATTTCCCAAGGAAATCTCGATGTATTTGCAAGATCTTTTTTAGCACTAGATCGCCCTCTCAAAATTCTCTGGGTCGAACTTTATTATCATGAGCTCGCATCATTCTTTTCTGGTACATTTGACTGTGACATATAGTTTTCAATATCTTCTCCTTGATGAGATTCAATTGGTCGACCGAGCCTGCACCCATTCCACATCATTTAGCTTTATTTCAGATAAAACTCGAAGAGATGGAATTTCAACCTCTATTAGGAGTACTACCTCTGTACCGTAGACCAGTGAATATGGTGCTGCCCCAATAGAAGTTCGTATAGAAGTTCGATATGCGAACAAGGCAAACGACAACTTCTCATGCCAATATTTGTATGTACATGTAGTTTTGGATATGATCTTCTTGATATTCTTGTTTGCTACCTCCACTGCCTCATTGATCTTAGGGCGATAAGTCACAGTATTGTGATGAATAACTTTGAACTGTTCACATGCTTCTGCTATTACTTTTTTGTTTAAGTTGGTGGCATTATCAGTAATGATTCTCTCTGGTAATCTATATCGACAGATGATTTCCTTTCTCAAGAATTTGCAAACTATATATATGGTAATATTAGCATATGATGTTGCCTCCACCCATTTGGTGAAATAGTCAATTACCACAAGGATAAAGCGATGTCCGTTAGAAACTTTAGGGTAAATTTAACCAATGACATCCATGCCCTAGACAGCAAAAGACCAAGGTAAATTCATTGTGTGTAAAGGTATTGCGAAGCATTTATTCTGTCAGCATATATCTGGCATTTGTGACACTTTTTGGCATATTCAATGCAATCTCCCTCCATATATGACTAATAATAACCATTTCTCATTATTTTTTGGCCATTGCAAAACCGTTAACATGCGTTCCATAGATTCCATGATGCACTTCTGCCAAAAAAATTTGGCTTCTTAGGAATTGACGCATCTTAACAAAACTTGATCTTTGCCTCGTTTGTATAAAATGTCTCCATCAAGCACATATCCTGAGGTCATCCTTCTAATGGTTCTTTTATCATTATCATTCACCTTCTTAGGGTAAATTTGGTGTTTGATGTATTGCAAAATGTCGAAATATTAGGGATTTCCATATGTTTCTTCCTCTATGCTATAACAGTGGGCATAGGTATTGTAACTCTGCATCTGGTTTGTCATCATATCCTCAGGTTTGTTGGTTAAGAATATTGAAGCCAGTGTAGCTAAAGCATCTTTCATTTGGTTGTCTTCCCTTGGGATATATGTGAAAGTAATTTCTTTGAATTCTTTTATCATTTCAAGGATCAACTTTTGATACTCAACCAATTTAGCATCTTTCGTTTCCCACTCTCCTCGAAGCTGATAAATGACCAATGCTGAATCTTTGTATACCTTTAAACTTTCTATTCTTCTTTCAATAGCAACTTGCAAGCCCATAACACAGGCTTCATATTCTGCCATGTTGTTAGTGCAAAGAAATTCTAACTTTCTTGTAAAAGGATAATGCACATTGTTGGGAGAGATCAATATTGCCCCAATTCATCGTCCTAGGGCATTAACAGCTCCATCGAAATACAATTTCCAAGCTTTCTTATCCGAGATTCTATTTTCTTCTATGGTGACATTCATTACATCCTTATCTGGGAAACCAAAATTTAGGGGCTTATAATCCTCTGAAGCACGACTTGCCAGGAAGTTTGGTATGGCGCTTCCTTTTATTGCCTTTTGACTCACATAAACTATATCGAATTCTGACAACAATATTTGCCAATGAGCCAATCTCTCAGTCAACATTGGTGCTTCCATCAAAGACTTCAATGGGTAGAGCCGAGATATCAACCAAGTAGTATGGTATAACATGTATTTTCTGAGTCTACGGGTCACTCAAACCAAAGCACAACACAATTTTTGAATAGGTGAATACCGTTATTTACACTCTGTAAACTTTTTTGCTCAGATAATAAATGACTCTTTCTTTATTCCTTGTTTCATCATGTTGCCCCAACACATACCCCATTGAATGTTCATAGACCGTCAAATAAATGATGAGTAGTCTGTTTGGAATCGGTGCGACTAATATCGGAGTGTTTGTCAAATACTCCTTAATCTTGTCAAACATTTATTGACATTGTTCATCATATTCTTCTGGATTATTCTTTTTAAGTAATCTAAATATTAGATCGGTCATTTGGGAGATGAACCGAGAAACATAATTCAACCTCCCAATGAATCCTCAAACTTCTTTCTATGAACTCGAAGGCGGAAAATTCTGAATTGCTTTGACCTTATCTGGATCTATCTCAATTATTCTTCTACTGACAACAAATCACATGAGTTTTCCTGATGCTACTCCAAAAGTACACTTATTGGGGTTGAGTTTCAACTAGTAATTCCTCAATCTTAAGAAAAACTTTCTTAAGTTATGGATATGTTATTCCCCAGTCTAGGATTTGGCAATCATGTCATCCACGTATACCTCAATCTCTTTGTGCATCATGTTATGGAATAGGGTTATCATGGCTCACTGATACGTTGCCCTAGCATTTTTCAGTCCAAAAGACATTACTTTGTAACAATACGTGCCATATAGGGTTATGAATGTTGTCTTGTCCATATTCTCTGGGCTCATTTTTAGCTAATTATACCCTAAAAATCTATCCATGAAAGAGAACCACGAATGCCCCGACGTATTATCAACCAGGATATCTATGTGAGGTAAAAGAAAATTATCCTTCGGACCGGCTCTATTTAGATCTCTATAATCCACGCACATGCGTAGTTTTCTGTCTTTCTTTGGTACTGGGACTATATTGGCCACCCATTCCGGATATTGGGATACTTCAAGAAAGCCAACATTAATCTATTTTTTACTTCTTATTTTATCTTTAGTATCATCCCCAGCCTCAATCTTCTAAGCTTCTGCTGAACCGGTTTACATTATGGCCTTATGGGCAATTTGTGTACCACTATATCAGTGTTCAATCCTGGCATATCTTGATATAACCAGGCGAAGACGTTTTTGAACTAGTGCAACAAGTTAATCAACTCTTGTCTAGTTTTTAACGAGAAAGTAGTCCCTATCTTTACTTCTCTCTTGACCTCATATGTTCTTAAATTGATAAACTCTAGCTTTTCTTTGTGAGGTAAGATCTGCTTGTCTTCTTTTTCAACCAACCTCAGTAATTCATCAGGGATTTTACATTATATTTTATCTTCGACTTCATTGACTTTCATTAGAAACAATGGCCGTTCAAGACCTACTCTAGGATTAGGTTCAGTATCATTCATGCAATTAATAGTTGAAGACCTGCAAAGAAAATAATAATATGTGTTTGTAAAGGACGCGAAAAGAAACAAGAAACAAGTTTACCATTTGTGAATCAGTGTGAAAGCATCTTTATTAAAATGAACTGCTATGATGGCCCTTTACAGATAATCCCTTATCCCCGCAATGTGTAAAGGCTCTTACAGTATTCTTATATGTCTTCATATGGGAATCATCAATTGGAAACCTTTGTAAAGTGACCATCGGTATGATATTCAATTCTGACCCGTTATCAATTAATACTCCTGGTAGTACATAGCCCTTGCAATGTGTGGTAATGTTTAAGGCTTTCACAAATCCTATTTTGCCCTCAGGGATTTCATCATCAGTGAACGTAATGTAATTGTTAGCAGTAATATGGTTTACTATCATGTCCAGCTTGTGTATAGATATGTCATTTGGCATAAACGTCTGATTGAGCACCTTCATTAGGGCATTGCGGTGCCCTTCAGAACTTAATAGTAGCTCTATGATAGAAATTATAGCTTGTTGTTTTTTCAACTGCTCGACAATGCTATATTCACTATGTTTCAGAAATTTCAAAAACTCATGAGCTTGTTTCTCAGTTACTAGCTCGTTTATTTTGAGGACATATTCTTCCCCAAATATTTTCTCGAGTGCTATCACAGCCTCCCATTTCACTTTTTACGCTTCTTTTGATGTTTCTGAAGAATAACACCTACCACTACGGGTAAAGTGTCCCACTTCATTTATTGATTCTGTATTCGTTTTTCCATCTTCCTTTTCTTCTGACACTATTTTTTGCTTCTTCTGGTGATTTCATCTCCTCCAGTGACTTACCTTCCTCAGGTGTAATCACATTGGCTGCATAGTTCCATGGAACCTTATGGGTACTTTTGAAAGCAAATGGAGTGGGAGGTGTAATCACAATCTTGGGAGTCATTGCTGGTTTTAAATTAGACGAGCTTCTAGCCTTAGGCCTGACAGAAATGACCAAGGGCTTATAGATCCCATACTTGAATCCAGAAGATTCAGAATCACATAATTCCACTTCTTTCCTCTTTCTTGCTTTCTCAAATAATTCTATTTCCTTGTTGCCCATCATCTTTTGTATCAAACTTCTAAACTTTGAGCAATGCTAAATTTCATGATCATGTTCTTGGTGATATTCACAGTATATATCTGAATGCAGTTCTTTCTCAATTCTCATGCCTATTTCAATCATCCCGATATTATATAGCTGTTTAAATATCCACTTCATCATAGATCTGACTTCTGATACATCCGTCTTCAATCATTTTGCTTCATTATCTTTGTCGATGACATTCACACATCGCCCTCCATGGCCCGACAATGGGTTCACTGCAATACTGGGTTTATCAAACTTCAAAATCACATTGTTAATCAGATTTTGGACCACATTTTAGAATATCATGCAAGTTTATATCATGTGCCATGTTATTCCAGCATGGAATTCCCAATGAGCATCAGGTTTGTACCATGGGGGTAAGGAGGCTACAGAGGGGTCAGATAATATGGTATCACTAGATCTGCTTTGTACAACTGTGCGTACAGCTCAGCATAGGACATTAGTATCGGCGTAAAGTTGATCTTATCATTCTTAGGACCACGGTAATCTTTCTTATTTGAACTTTGAGAACCACCCGATGCATAAACCAGGGAAGTAATAGTTATATTATTTGGAGCCTCATATGCACTCGTGTTGTTTACCTCGCTGTCCTTTCTCTTATAGTTCTTGCGAGAATTTGCCCCACTCTCGATTCTGCCACTTTTAATCGCTGCCTCAATTAGTTCACCCGTTATTACTATGTCAGTGAAATTTTACGTGGCATTATTAATCAACCTATCAAAAAGTGGTCCCCTTAATGTCTGCACAAACATATGAGCAACCTCACTTTCCAACAACGGAGGTTGTACTTGCACTATTATGACCTTCATCTCTGGGCATACTGTCAGAGCATCTCATTATTCCTCCGCTTCATACCTTGAAACATAACACGATTGGGGACCATCTCTATCACATGTTTATAATGTTCTATATAGGCCCTAGAAAGATCATTCTATAATCGAATATTTGTGCAGCTCAGCTGTGTATACCACCGTGCTGCTGACCCGGTCAAACCATCCTAAAAACAATGTATCAGCAACTTTTCATCTTTCAAGTGTGCAACCATTTTACGATAATACATTGTAAGGTAGGCCTTCGGACAAGTGGTCTCATCGTACTTTTCAAAATCAGGTACTTTAAACTTTGAGGGAATAATCAGATCAGATACTAAGCTCATTTTTGTTGCACCCGGTCCTGTTTCATGTACCCTATGCATTTCCAACAAGCAATCCTCCAAAGCTTTACAGTATTCCTCACAATTCTTTTCAATTACTACACGAATCTTTTCTATCTCATTCAGAGTGTTCAAATCAGGAACTTCATCTCCACTTCTGAAATTTGCCCCAACGTATACTTGGTGATTAGGCGTTGCTCTCAACAGATTGATTTGGACCTTCTTCATAGGGGGAGGTCACTCAGGCTGCACCCTTATATGAGATGTGGTTTTTGCCTGATCGTTCACATCAATGGAAGCACCTTCAGGTATTTTGGCCTTTCTAGACTCTTTTGGCCCCAACAGAGCAGTTAGCTGGTTAATTATCTCCATTTGAGCTTGAGCAAAATGTTCCTTCAAAGACTGTTCAATTCTGTCAAATATGTTTTGTACTTCGACATGATTGTTTTCAAGGCTAGTGATCTTGTCCTCTACAACCATGGTCTTAGAATGCAGACGTGTTTTGTATGAATGCAAAATGATTGTGGTTTAAAAACGAACTGCCATAAAACCATTTTTATCAAGCCATTTACTTCGTAGGGTAAAACATAATGTAAGTGCACGCGTGCATAAATGTATGTATAAATGCATGAATGTAAAAAAAACATCGGATTCAAGAACTAATCCTTTGGAAACAGTCATTTGTTAGAAAGTCTAAATACAAGGAAAAGACAATTTCTTCTATAGAAAAGAGCTAGCCCTAATTCCTCGTGTAGCAGATGGATAATAACTTCCCTATGCTCCAACTCAATGTCATGTTGTTCTAATAGGCTCGTAGATTGCCTTGACAATATCTACACATATGAGGCAACACTCGTGACTTGTTTCTTAAAGTTTACCAATTCATCATTTTGGCATTGGACGGTACATTGCGATGCTTCATACTTACCCTTCCATTCTCCGCTTTCTTGATATAGTGCTCCCTTGTAACTTACGAGCTTTTCCTTCAAGCCCTGTACTGCATTCTCCAATTCTGATATCTTTTTCTGTAACCCTTCTTTCTGTTGTTCCATTTGGACCTTGTCTTCATTATGGTATTTCACGACCATCTGCTCTAATTGTGACACTTGGGATGTTAAATCAAAATTTCGGGCTTGTTCTTCTTCCAACTTCTTCTTAGCCTTGCTGCTTGATTCCTTGCTTTCATAGGATTTCTTCTCGTACATATTTTTGTAACTATTTCTTTCTTTTTTCATGTCGTCCAATTTATCTGACAAACCTTGCACCATTTTACTCGTTCCTCGTTTTTGCTTTGCTTTGTAACTCTCATGGATTTCTTGCAGCTTCTTCAAGTTTCGACTAATCTTTTTATTTTATTACATTAATTCCTTTTTTTTCTTGATGCTTACTCACTTGTAGCTTTGCCATGGTTAATTCTTCTGTAAGGTTACTGATTCCTTTTTCATATTTCTTCAAGTCTAGTTCCTGATCGTGCCTTAGCTTTTCTAGCACAGACGGTGCTTCTATAACTGATCGAACTGACAGTCCTACATTCTCTTGTATCTCCTGAAAGTTTGTATCGTTTACCCTTTGTATCCTCCATTCCTCATATCTTGTCATAACTTCCAAATTCTGATATGGATGAACCATTCTCTGCTTCTCACATGCTTTTGCAGTTTGAATTATTATGCCTTTGTAGCCATTCGTCTTGTGTGCATAATAAATGAAAGTTTTGAATAAAATAATAAATGAAAGTTGAATGTGTTTAATGATTCATTAATGTATTTATAGTTATTTATATAAAAATAATAAATACATAATTTATTATCTTTCATCTAACCTGCCACATCAACTGGATAAGCTACCCGGTGGGCATATAAAGTTTTCTCCAATAATACACATATTGGACCAAATTTAATTTATAAATTTTATAATTGTCCCCAAGTGAAATAATAAAGTTTAAGATTCTTTCTATTATTTTAGCTTAATAGTAACACTTTGGTTGCCGTGAGTTCTTCCTTATTGGTCCATGATTTGAGAGCAAAGGAAACTCGATTCCCAATATCTTAATTAAGCCCTTCGAAGGGTTAATCATTATACATTAGCAATTCGTGGTTGAATTACTATTTCGATTCCTCTACTACGTTCACATTTTAAATTTAGTCCTTATTTTTATATATCGGCATAATCTAATTCTTTCATTTCTATAATGCCATTAGATCAAATGGTTAATTATTACTGGTAAAACGTTTATGTGGATATTTTTTGAATTGAAGTCATTAGTCTTATTAAAATTATATATCTAAAATTTCAATAAGAGATTACAACTATCATTTTAAACTAAACATATAATTTGAACATTTTCCTCTAACATTGACACAAGAAATTAGCCACTTTAGGTCATACAATGTTCATGCATGAAAAATGTTAAAAAGCTAACCAAAAGACTTGAACGAAAAATATATACGAACAAATCTGACTGCATCGATAAACGAACTACAAAAAGGAGATTAAGCTATTGAAAGACCATCGAGAACCACAAATCAAAGCCGGACATTGTGAAAAGCTATCCACGAGCGCAAACCGCATATCTAAATTCAATCCGAGGGTGCAGATCAAGGAAGATCAGCATGATTACAAATAAGCGTCATCTTGATCAGTCATGGTATTGCCAAATTCAACCCTAAAAAATATAAAATAAAAGAACAACCAAACGATGGAGAAAAAAGACGAAAGACGTACCAAAAATTAGAAATAAATATGTCATAAAAATAAAATTATTCTTACTAAAAATTAAAAGAGAAACAAAGAAAAAAAACCGACGATAATAATCGGTTTTAAAACTTGTGCCGTCGTTGGTTAAACAAAATTAAGAAAAAATTGTGGTGCTCTCTATTAGAGGAGAAATAGGGTGCGCGAAAACCTTAAAGAGAGGAGTTCGTTTATGTGGATATTTTAATTACAATATCTAACGTTGTCAATTATTTGAACTATAAAATAAAATAATCAACTTATGTCAAATAAAAATACATGAACCGAAAGAAAATTCTAGATTAAACATCATACATTGATATGTATCACTAATTATATGCACAATTAATTATTTTAGTAAGATTCGGTCCAATAATTTATGTCCTATGTTTGTAACTATTCGATCCAGACATCTGATTTAATAATAAAACCCACAATTAATAAATAAAAATGTGATAAAAATGGGGTAAATCTTGTAATGCAAGAATAAATCCCTCGAAATAAGATAGTAGAATAGACCAACATCTTAGACTTTGACAAAATACGTTTTGTAGGGTTAGTAGGGGGAATCCATGGAGAGTTTTGATGGGATAATAAACAATAACTTAAATTGTGTGATGGCATATTCTAAGCACGTTCTGAGTATTAAACTAATTCAATAAGTAATTTATTATAAAGATTATTTAATTAATCGAATAGTCAATAATATTTATATATTTCTCATTTTTATGTGAATTCAAATATCAATATTTGCATTGAAAATTTAATTATTGTTCTATTGTATCAAAAAAAATGGACCAAGATAAATTAGTAAATGCATGACTAATATTTAATTCAACTAACTCACTAAATAACCCTTCGAGCGGTCCAGTGAAAAATAGAATGTTGTTATATCTGGAAAACTCGAGTTCGAGCGATTTGCATGTTATGTACGTGTGTTATTAAAAGCTTGAGAAAAATGAACATATATTATCATGATATCACATTTTTCCTTGACTATGTCTTTCCTTGTTCATAGACATCCAACAATCAAACCTCATTGTCACTATTCAGTTAAGCATTTAAATAGTGATGTAGAAGAGTTGATAAAAAAATTAATCTTACATTGTTCCATTAATAGTTATGAAAAATATTAGAAATCTGTCACAAAAAAATATATAATCATATAAGACCGACGATTTTTCATGTTCATAAAGCGTGCATTATGATGATTATTACACGGATGACAAATTACCATAAAACAAGACAAAACAGAATAAACATTGACAACAAAAATGAAGCTACAAAAAAATGAAATCAAAAGACAATAAAAATTGAAACTAAAAAAACATATTCTAATCATAAACTATTGAAAGATCCAATCAATTCAGTTTTATATTTTTTTAAAATATGTGTGATAATTTATATTAAAAATCATCTTAATCCACATGGGGAATATTTTGAACAAAAATTACTTGTATCTCTGTTAATACAACATTTTCCATTAAAATTCATATTTATCAAATAATATGTAATATATCAAATAAATTTAAAATCAATTAATTAATCGAATGATTAAAGATATTTGTATTGTCATATATGAATTTAAATTTAAATTTTTACATTTAAAAATATAAATATCTATTTATTTAAAAAAAATATATTATCAAACAAATTTTATATAACTTAATATCTCAACACCAAGGGCACCTAAGAATAAGATATTATATTCCAATATTTAGATTCTAAGAATATAATGACATGGCATTGTCGAGCCATATCACACAACATAAGTTCCAGATTTATTAAAAATTATCGAATATTAAATCTTAATTTAAAATTGTTATTATAATGCGTGAATTGTTACAAACGGGGCCGACCGTAAACCATCAGTTCAAACAATTGGATAATGTTGCAATATAAGAAGAATTCGCGCAAACCGCCGACCGACACCCATCAATTCAAACAAATCAAAGACAATTAATAAGATTATAATGAGTTATTAAATTTTAAGATATTATAATTTAATTATATTTATTGATTGTAATAAATATGTTATTTTATTATTAAATGTATAATAAATATTAGTAATTTTTTAGTTATAATTAAGTTACTCTATCTTTTGATCGTAATAAACATATTATTATATCATTAAGTGTATAACAAATACTAGCTTATTATATAACAAATATTAATTTAACTAAAAATTTAACATTTATTATACACTTAACGATAGATTGATATATTTGCTATAATCAATAAATAAAATAACTTGTGTATGACCTTTTCAAATTTAGTAATTATTTGTAATCTTAGTAATTTACCCAAATAAAACTTCTGATATAACTTTTTACTAAATAAAAAAATAAATAGATTTAATTACTTCATTGTTAAATAAACAAAATAAATAGATTTAGTCCATATTGTAGGCTGTAGTTTCAAAATTACATTAGTCTCTCATTTATCTGATTTGTAAAGTAAAGTTCAATATATAACATTATTAATGGTTTCCATTAAATTTTATTATGTAATATTTTAGTTTTTGAATTTAAAAATCGGATTAATTTCTTGAAAATAAAAAAACTGTCAAAAGTAAAAAAAAAATTGAGTATAATTAGACCAAATAAGCAAACTTTACAACAATAAATTGATTTAGTATAAACCAGATGAGTCATCACATAATAAATATTTACGATACTTGATTCGAATTATTTTGATATAGATAGCTATAAATAACAAGGGAGATTTTGAAGCATAGTTGGAAAATCGTGCTGTTTGGAGCGTGGGTCGTTATAATATAAAAAAAAATAATTATACAAATTCTTACTTAAAGCAAAAAATACATAAATTCTTATTCAATTAATAAAAAATTCAGTAATTAATAACAAAATTCTTATCTAATCTTACATAAATTATTACTAATTTTTTTATAAAAAACTATGTTAATCATATTTTAATAGACTTGTCCACCTCCCTTTTGCTAGGGAGATTTTGAGGCACATGGAAAAAATTTTACTATTTTAAGCCCTTCAATTGGCAAATTTTGGGGCATATGAGTTTGAAATAAATTTTAGGGAAACATGAAAGGTTGAGGAAAATTAGTGAATTTATGATAAAATTTACAGTAAAAACAAAAGTGATATTTTAAGCCCTTAACTAAAATTATTGATTTATTTTTCTTCCAACGTTAAAATAAGGTTAATTTGAAATTTAAGTTATCTCAGTAAAAAAATGATATTTTTTAAATAATTTAAATTTATTTTTCATCAAATAAATGATTCGAGTTTAATTTTTTTATTTGTGAGACGCGTATAAATTTTATTTTGTATATAAAAACATAACATATATTATTATTAGGTCACATTAAAAATGTTATAACATAAATGGTCAAATATCAAAATATGAATCTTAATTAACCCAATAAGTGTTTAATGAAAAACGGTTGATATTATGGGATAATTCAAATCATATTAATTTTGCTCCATTCATCACTAAAATTTAAATATTTTATCTTATTTAAAAATCTAATATTTTATCTCATTAAATCAATTAATTACTGATTTTATTACCCAATTTTGATAACGAATATGAGATGCTTTTACAATGTTTTTGTCAAATTAGTCAATTCCTAACGATTATTTATCATCAAAATTCAAATATTTAATTTTATTTAAACATCTAATATTTTATCTCATTAAATCAACTAATTATCCATGTTTATTATTGATTATAAATCCGATTTATTTGACTGGTTGAACAAATAAGTGGGAGAGACAATCTGGTGTGTGGACCCACACATTCTTCTGTTTAAATCTTACTCTTTTGACCTTTGACTGCCTCTAACAAACAATCCAAATTATTTAAATTTATTTATTCGATTGGTTGAACAAATAAGTGGGAGAAAAAATAAATAATATTTATCCACACAAATTTAAGTTTAAATCTTAATATTTATACCTTTATGCCACATAAAAAACAATCAAAAATCAAAAAATATTTATGAATTGATATTATATTGTAAAGAATTATTAGTCTTAAAAATATTTTTTATAAAAAAATTTGGGGATTTTATTTAAATATTGTTTTGTTAAAAAAAAGTTTAATTTTGATTCTAAAAATACTTTTAAAAAACAATGTATAACAAGACAATATTTAACTATTTATTTTTTAATATCATTAAATATTAATATGGAAAAAATAGATTGGTAGATGTTATTGACTAAAATAACGAATGACGTGGTGAGCCGAGTCCATCTAATATTTTGACGTGTTTAGTGGTTATTATCTTGGAATTATATTCTTAGGCCTATCTTAACATATTTACGAATGTTATTTTCTTCGATTTAGAAGTGTGAGATTATAACATTGTAGAATTTTAAACTTTTGAAAATAATACATTTTAACTAAAATTAAAAAGCATTATTAGTTCAAAAAGTATTCATATTATGAAAAATAATGAAAAACTACAGACAACATTACTTTTAGTCTCAAAAATAGTTTTTGACTTATTCTTATAAATTAAAATAAAAAATATTTTTCTCAAATTTCCATAAAATTTAAAATAAAAATTCATAATTAAACATAAATTTTCATCCGAAAGGTGTCATTTGTTTTAATTCCATTTATTTATTGGAATATGGTTTTATTTATTTAATTTTGTAAAAAAACTGAATTTACTCAAAAAAGTAAGATTTTGAGACCCCACCAAAATGTAAAAAAGTTTATTAACCCTCTAATTTAAAAAATTTGAATCCCATGGGACATACAACCCATGACATTTTAAATCATTAAACATTATTTCACAAAATAAAGTCTTTTTGTTTAATTCTATAAAGTATTTTTTTAATTTTAATTTATTTAATATGTAAAAAAACAAATTTATTTTATTTTATTTTATTTTTATAATTGTTTTACTATTGTCGTTCTGTATTTGGAGCTGTCTTTAATAATTTTTTATAAATATAATATAATTTATCATTGTTTACACATGAATTAATTTTATTTCATTTCATTTTTTATATTTACAATTGTTTTAATATGTCGTTAAAATTTGGAGTTGACTAATTTTTTTAAAAAATTAATTATCATTAATTGTTAAACATGATGAATTTATTTTTAAAACAAAAAACATGACTAATTAGTTTTTTTAAAAAATAATTAACCAATTGTTGAAACATGTTAATGTAAAATTTTTCGTGTAATTACTAAAACCGAGGCAATTGGATAACTATTATACTAAAAAGGAAGAGATAAAGTCATTGGGTTTTTAAACAGATAGTGCAGGATGTATAAAAAATTAAAATACAAGTACTAAATTGCAAACAACCCATTATAATGTTAAATAATTAATTACGATTTTAGTCCCTCTAGTACGCTAAATTTTGATATAATTTGATCTCTTTATTTTTCATAATGTTTTTAAAATGATGATATAACAAAATGATTTTTTAAATGATGATATAATAGGGCAGACATTGGTTTAATTGTAAATTGTAAATTAATTTATTTTATAACAAAATGGTTTAATTTTGCCATATGTTAAAATTTTTGTAGGTTCAATCAATCAGCTGGTCAATAAATTTACATGTGAATCAAATATTTTAAAAATTACATATTAATCAAATATTTTTTTGGGTGTTTACCAATGCCAATTCATCTAATTTTCAATAGTAGTAAAAAATGCTTAAAATATTTGGCTTTATTTTTTTGAAGTTATTTTTTTAAGTTAAAAAATAAAATTTTTAATAAACAGGGATTGATAAAATTAATTTTATCCAAAAATTTATTGCCTAAATAAAATTATAAAAAAAAAAATTCAGTTTTTTTAATCGACGTTAACAATCCAAAACCGTTTTAAATCAATGACAAAGGGAGCTAAATTAAATTCGATTATGGTAAAATTTCTTATAAAAATTTTAAATCAAAATTAAACATAGTTCGAGTCAAATTATGAATTAAGCCAAATACAAAAACAATATCTAAAAATCTAAACCTCAATTTCAAAGGACTAAATTCATAATTAGACACAGTTGCTGTATAATAATTGGCTTTGATGTAAACAGAAGTTAGATTTTAGGGTTTAAAAAAGAGAAGGAAAAGTAGGACCAAACAAAAGTGCACATTTCCTTTGACCAACCAAACCTTAGTTAGCCAGTTAGGTTCCAGAGACCGGACCTATAAATGCCACACGTGTGGACCCTTGTCTCTCTGTTCTGTTCCAACCTTTTCTCGTATTAAACTTTGAGACACCAAAAACCGGCACCATTCACAGAGAATTTTCCAGACTCCTTTTTTTCTCATTTTTATTTATTTATTTCTTTTTATTTCTCATTTCCATTGGAGATGCCCGGAAGCTTAGAGCCTTTAGATTTGGTCGGCGTTCAAGTCCCTTACTACTTCAGATGCCCAATCTCTCTGGAATTAATGCGAGACCCGGTGACCGTCAGCACCGGCCAAACCTACGACCGGACCAGCATTGAGTCCTGGGCTGCTACCGGTAACACCACCTGTCCGGTCACTCGAACGCCGCTCTCGGATTTCACTCTCGTCCCTAACCACACACTTCGCCGACTGATTCAAGATTGGTGTGTCGCGAACCGGGCTTTTGGTATTGAGCGAATTCCTACTCCTAAACAACCGGCCGAACCGGCTACGGTTAGGTCCTTGATGAATCAGGCTTCGTCGGCTTCGAATCGGTTTCGGTTCGTGTTTCCGCTCTGGTTCGACTAAAGGGACTTGCCCGTGACTCGGAGAAGAACCGTTCGGTGATTTGTTCTCATAATAACGCTCGGGAAATATTGATGAGTATCGTGTTTTTGGATTCGGGTTCCGGATCGTCGGAGTTGAACCAGGAGGCACTCGCGGTTTTGGTGATGTTTAAACTCAGTGAGTCCGAGTGCACGGAGATCGCGTCGGATTTGAATAAAGTGATTTACTTATCGAAACTCTTGTTTCATTCCTCGATCGATGTTCGACTCAACTCGGCTTCGCTCATCGAAACCGTTCTCGCCGGAACGAGATCGTCGGATCTCCAAGCCGAGATCAGCAATGTTGTTGAACTCTTTGCCGGCGTCGTCGACATATTGAAGAACCTCAGCTCGTATCCACGCGCGTTGAGAATCGGCGTTCGAGCTCTGTTTGCCTTGTGCTTAGTGAAACAAACCAGACACAAAGCCGTGGAAGCCGGAGCCGCCGAGGCTCTGATCGAACGGTTATCCGATTTGGACAAGTGCGACGCCGAACGAGCTCTGGCGACGATCGAGTTGCTATGCCGGATCCCCTCCGGTTGCTCCGCCTTCGCGGCGCACGCGCTCACGGTCCCGTTGTTGGTAAAGACGATACTGAAGATTTCCGATCGGGCCACGGAGTACGCCGCCGGCGCGTTGATGGCGCTGTGTTCGGAATCGGAACGGAGTCAGAGGGACGCGGTGAGTGCGGGCGTCCTGACTCAGCTGCTGCTGCTGGTCCAAAGCGATTGTACGGACAGGGCGAAGAGGAAAGCTCAAATGCTGCTTAAATTGCTTCGGTCTTCGTGGCCTGAAGATTCTACCGGTAATTCGGATGATTTCGCTTGCAGCAAAGTAGTACCCTTTTGAATGATGATAAGTACAAAGAATTTTCAATTTTGTTATTTTTCTTTACTATAAATATAAATAAAAATCAATATTTGTTCGATTGAATGATAAAAATTTTAACATTTTAAATCTAAAAAGTATATAAACTTAAATCATGATTATATTATTCGAATTCTGAAAAAATAATAAAATGATCAAAATTTAAATTTATCAATTCATTGAATCTCATGCGGATGTGAGGGTCACATGTTTCATAGCTGTTAGGCAGTCTTTTCCTGGAGATTAGAGTTGAACGTTGGCTCCTCCAAACACGTCTGTGATTTGTTTATAAAAGCAAGGGATAACATAACTTTTACTTCCTAAATTTGGTAGGTTTTTTTAATTGAGTCCCTAAACAAATTTTAAATAAAGGCTTAACTATAAAATAAGTGTTAAAATTGTGTTTTTTTTAATATGTGTTTAAAGTATTTTTTGATTAAAATGTATGTTTAAAGTTTTATTTTTTTTTTGCTGAAATAAATGCTTAAAGTTTTATTTTTGGCTAAAATATGTGCCAAAGTATGTGTCGCCGTTGACTTTAGAACAAGCAAAAATAAAATTTTATACACTTATTTCAGCCAAAAAATACTTTAAGCACTTGTCGTAAAAAAATGACACATTTAGACACTTATTTTATAATTAAATCTTAAATAAACAATAATCCTTGAATTTTATTATTATTATTTTTTAATTTTTAATGATGTGATATTCTAAAATTGTGATATGTTGTATCTTTTCAGAGTATCACGCTATTAGAACGACTGTATATTAGACTTTGCTTGATGTTGGGACAAAAATGAAAGGACGTCAAATTGACAGACTGGAGATTGGAGAAGTTGGGGGACTGAATTGAGAAATTTGGCAACACAATAAATGCACTGTTTGGCTCTATTTTGAAAAATTAATTCCAAATCTCACATTTTTTTATTTTAGTCCTAAAAATGTCAAAAACAAAATAGGAAAGAGAAACCAAAATTGAAGTAAAGTAATCGGAAAAATATGACGACTTTATCTTTATCGCTAGAAAAACATGATAGCTTTGATAATCATTCTAAAAATAACTTCAAATTCCTAAATAATTATCAATTAATCCATTTCACTAATTTTTTTAATAACATTAATTCCTAAATTTAATATATATATATATATATTTTAAGGTTTGAGTTGTCATAATAACTTTGGCTTGTGTAAAAAACATCAGAAATTAGAAACACAGTACATACTACATAATCCTGGTTATATAAAGCTAGTCCTTAAAAAAACACATTATAAATATTGAAAAACTTTCTCCCATGTACTCCAAACGACCACCCTTCATCTTTCCTTTTCTTTTATGCGGTCCCTTTTTTGTCCAAGCCCCTAAAGTATTTTTGTTGAAATATATCTTTAAATTTTTTATTTACCAATATGACACTCAATCAAAATTATTTTACTGCATAGTATTCTTATAGTGAATTTACCATGCCAACGTGACGAGTTTCATTAAAAAATAATAAAACTCGCTATGTTAGCTCGGCGAATTCACTACAAACATGATAGATTGAGAAATATGGTATTAGAAAGGGAAATAGTATTTTTAATGTGTAACGATGTCCCTTATTTTCTCATCGCTAAATAAAAACGAGGATTTTTGACGTGTTTGAAAGGTGTTTGTGATTCTTTTGGATATAAAATATTTATTCCGTGGGGTTTTAAAAAAACCGCATTTTAAAAAAATGGAGTCGCCACCGACCACTTAGGTAGGCCGGACACCGTAAAACTAGAGATTCAAAAAATGTTGGGTTCGGGAGTCGGTTACGGATGGGGAAGGATTAGCACCCCACACCGCCCAAAATTGGTACTTTAATAATTACCGCTTTATTAATATTGGATTTTCCGGATAAAAGTGACGATTATTTTAAAATTCGATCATAATTTAAGTAATTTTTAGGGCCCCGTTATCCGAGAATAAACGCCCAACCACTATCACTACGCCTGATACTGGCCCCGTTTATGCTCGGATAAAAGGGCACCGCATTAACAATTTATATACCATATGCAATCTTAGTGACAAAAATATAAGACATAACAGATAATTTAAGAACAGTAAATATTCACAAATGCTAATCTAACATATATGAAATCGTAATTAAAATACACATATACATACCAAGCTTAATATCGGATAAAAGCAAACTTAACATGCCACAATAACAAGGTAGGAATAAATACATATATATAGACGAACATATATTTCAAAAAGACATACATACTAGTAATAAAACATATTTCAACATATATGGGACAATATATCATACAAAAAAGAAAATACACTAACATGTAACCTAAAAAGCCAAGAGAACATACACATATAAAAATATATAAAACATGTTGTTGAACCGACTAGAACATAACATACTTAATACAAATAACAGGAGGATAAAAAGATACATAACTATCATAAGCTTAATACACATATACATATAAACATAAAAATACGAGGCATATACGAGGATATAAAATAAGACAAAAGACTACATTAACATATACGATTATAATACAAACAGGAATATTTACATGGAAACAGGTCAAAATGAAAAACAAATAAAATTGTAAGTAAATTAAAGAACAATAATATGTAATTTAAGGACGAAAATGCGAAATAGACAGAACCTAAAAGGATTAAAACCGTAATTGGACCAAGGCGGACCAAAATGAAAAGTTCAAAAACGCGGGATGGTTAAAGGGGTAATTTTACCATTTAAAAAGCGATTCGGTGTAATTTAGGGATTTGGATTGCAAGATTTTGAAATACAAGGGGACGAGTTGTAAATATATCATGCGGAGAGGCAGTGAAAATATTGGAAACGCGGGAGATTTAGTATGTAATTTACCCATTTAACGAAATAATAATAACTATATAAACCCTTCTTTTAGGCTAAATCAATTTTTTCATCATTTGGGTTTTATAACCACCCCTTGTTCTTCATTTTCTCTCGACTCTCTCTATAAAACCCGAATCCGGCGGCCGGGCCATGTTCTCCCTTACCTGCCGCCCGGCAAGCCGTGAGCCTAAAAAACCTACCAAAATAACCCCGTCTCACCTCGTACGAATCGAGGTTGGATTTAGAGGAAAAGTCTCTATTTGCCCTAGATCTAGAAAAAAAACGAAAAAAACCCATTTTCAAAACCAAAACGAAACTACAAGGGGTCTCCCCCCCTTTGATTCACCGTATTCGGCAGGGGGAAGCCGAAAAGGCTTGTCAGCGATGAGAGGAGACCCACAATTGACAGTAAGACAACTCTCTCTCTCTTTTTTTCTCTTTTGTGTATGCATGCAAAAAAAAAAAAAAGGGAAACAGTATTTACCACTGGGTGACTTTTTGTATTTTTTGTAACTTGATTGGTTCGATTACAACTTGTTCTTTCGATTACAACTCTGCATTCTTATCATACCTACTCTCTCTCCTTTACAAAATATTTGTTTCCTACATATATATGCCTGTCTTTGGTTTTGGTACAAGTTGCATAATACTTGCTTTTTTGTTGACAAATTTCTTTCTTCTTTGTGTTTGACATGTTTGCGCGGTGGTTGAAGATCGGCATGGTGGCGGTGTGGGGTTTACGGCTGACAGGCGTGTTCTCGGCCATTAGATGCGATCTAACGGTCGAGATGGCTTGAAGGATGAACGCCCGGATGAAGCCTCGATTTGGTAAAACGACTCCGGATCGTGCCACGTGGAGCTCGGCGGTCGAGTCGAGGGCGTGGGGTCACTACGACGGGATATCAAAGCGTCCGCGCGTGGACCGACGCGCGCGTGGCACTCGAAGCGGTCCGGGCGTGATGAGCACGCTTCGGCAGATATTTTGGCTTCTTGGTTGGATCGTGGCCGTTGGATCAGATCTTGATCCAACGCCCCTGATACCCGCACTACACACTGAGAATCGTAATTAGATAGGGTTTGGGTTTAGGCCAACGGGCCTTGTAATTATTTGTAATTGGACTTGGAGTGTAATTTATTTATTTGGTTTAATATATATATTTTGGATTTCATTTTATATATTAGCCCAATAATATTAGTAATAGTATAATTACAATACCCATACGATAATACAAACGTATATATTTATGCAAACATTAATTAATATAACATACCAGCATACATACATATAATCATACACATAATTAACATAACATCTATATACATTAAACAAATACGCTCGTACTCTATAGATACATACGCGACACACATATACCATTAATACGTATACATACATAGCTTATAATATACATGCACACACCACACCTTATATATATATTAGTAACACTCATGCAAATAATAAACATATAATATAATAAGTATACATGCAACACTAATATGTATTTACAGGTAAAAATGAGTGATTACATAATGGTGGTATTTTGGTGTTAACGCCAGCCCCTAAGATGTCTATAGTTATATTTGATCTTGATTGAATTCGAAGTCAAATCAATCTATTCTTAAATATGAAGCAAGCTCTCTTAACATTATTTTTTTTTGTTAAAATTTGAGTTTTGATTATGGATCGATAAAGATCATATTGATACTCAAGATCTTATTTTAAGAGATATCAAGCTCCTTATCGATTGATCAAATAGACTTGAAACTGCGATTTGTCATCCATGAGAATCAAACTTGAAACTCAAAGAATAATGGTATCGAATTCTTTATCGTTCGACAAAACAAGTTGAAAATCGGGTTTGATTGTGGACTACTAACAGCTCTTCCATGGTATCTCGAGTGCATGCTTTGATGTCCACTAAAGAACCATGGCATTGAAACAAGGGTAGGGTCCCCTCCCACTTCCAATGTTGAAAATTGAAATCAAAAAAAAAAAAAAATGGGTGTGGCTTAAACTTTTAAAAGAAGATGGTTGGGTCACATGTTGGTGGGGATATATTATATATAAATGTAAGCCATGGAATCACATGGGTTGGTTCATATTATTTTCCCTCTTTGAGTGATGGCTATTGGTGCTCACATGCCCTAAACAACTAATTTGTTCCTTATCTTTGGGGTCACTACAACAACTAGGAAATTCTTTTGTCTTTGTGCTCTTGGGTCCCTACCATTGCAGAAGATGGTATTTTTCTCCGGGTGATGAGAGTTTTGACACATTACTCGAAAATAACCCGAACCTAAACGCGACTGTATTAAGCATGGCTTATACAAAGGCATGCAAAAAAGTGCATCCACATGATGATTCAATTGGGGAAGAACAAATGGTTTACCGTTGTGGGAATTGCTTTTGGGTACAATTTGGAGCAGGAGTCGCTCTCATATAGGGTAGATATCATGGAATGCACATGATTCACGAGAAAAAGTTATGTACCAACTAAGTCTTAGGTCGAGTAAATTGATCTTATTTTCAGGATAAACTCATTTTTTTTGTTCATTTGTAAAATATATATTTAAGATCTTAAAACATCAATTTTTTTTATCATTCATATCATCAATTGACATTAAAAATTTACCTTAAATAATCTTGATCTTCACATTGGTATCTTCGCTACGAACCCGATTTATTTCATTATGGGTAGTAGATTATTGTCTAGGGAAGTTGAACTCATACCTCATACTAGATGCAAAAGAATTAGTCAACAAAAGGATCATCTAGGTTTTAGTATTCAGAATCAATCATTACAATACACAATCGGATTAATAATTAAAAACAAATATGGGTAATGAAGGATAAAATTGGGCCAAGGTTTGGGTGTGGTAGGCTAACAAACAAGGCTTTAGATAGGCCTAATCGTGGACTTTTGGGTTGTCTTGTATATCTCTTAGAGTCTAATGAGTCGTTCATTCATTTCCACTAAGAGGTGGTCAAACAATCTACATATTTCTAGTGACAATCAATTGGTCTAATAAGATAATGCATTATATTTTTTAAGTAATGTCAGATGTTTAAATTTATTATTAATAGAAAAACTGAATTATAAAAACCACTCTCATAATAAACATCAATAATATTCGATCTAAATAAGAGACCTCAAATGCTATGAAAGGCCAATAACGACCCATCTCGAACATAGAGGAAATTTATTTTCTATTTTACGAATATATATTATAATTGAAGTTAAAGTTTTTGATAAAATCTAATATAACCACCAAATATCGAAAGATTATAATAAAAACCACGGGACACAACCTATATAGTGGGTGAGAGGACATTTGTCTCCCACAATTAGATAATTTGATTATATTTTAAGTCACTGATAATTTTAAAACTATTGCAATTAAGTTTGTCTTTCCCAGAGAATCATATGGTTTATTATTTTTTAGTACTTTATCAGTTGAAATCATTTAAGTTAATACCCGTCGTTTTTTAATTTAGTTACTTTTTAAAACTTTTGAATATTAAAATTAATGAAACTAAACATTAACTCTTTAATTTTTATGGTTTAATTATTTTTTAAGACTTTACACATTTCAGATTTAATCAATCTATTCACTTATAATTCTAATATTCAATCCTAACTTCGTACGCGTAACCAACTTTAACATTCATGCTCATTTTTTTAAATCCAAAAAGTCAATTAAGAGTTTGGAGCAAAGAAAAGTGACCTCATCATCTTCAAACCAATACTAATTGCCTTATTTTGACTCATGTCTGCTACAGTCGGTGGACTAAAGAATGGGTTCCAAATCCCAATTCACACACGTGGAGTTTTATGACTTCACCAACCCCCTCCAACCGGGTTGGCAGGCGGTCTAGCCACCCAAATAACCGGCCCAACCCGGACATTCAACTTCCATATAACCCCATTGCATTTCCCTCCTCAACTCAGCTTACCATTCAAACAAAAACTAAGCTTTTTAGAAAGAAAAAAAAAACTTGTAGCAATGGCAACCAACAACAATACACAAGAGCAGCAATCTCAAGCTGGTAGGCACCAGGAAGTTGGCCACAAGAGCCTTCTGCAAAGTGATGCAGGAAGCATTACAATACAAGTTGACAAACACAAACGGGCGGCTCGAAGAGTTGACTATCGAGAATTCTAGGCTGAGTAAGGCCCTGCTAGTCAAAGAAAAATTGATCGAAGATCAGCAGAAGCTCAAGTCTCAATCCGAAGCAGAATTTAGTTCGCTGATGGATAGATTAGATCTCACTGAGAAAGAGAATGCATTTCTGAAATATGAGTTTCATGTCCTCGAGAAAGAGCTTGAGATCAGAAATGAAGAGATGGAATACACCCGTCGATCATCCGATTTGGCACACAAACAACATTTGCACGATGTAAAGAAAATCGCCAAGTTGGAAGCTGAATGTCAGATGTTACGCTTACTTCTGCAAAAGAGGCTGCCGGGTCCAGCTGGCATGGAGAAAATGAAGAATGAAGTGGAAATGCTAGGGAAGTACAAGTCAGAGGTGAGAAGACGGAAGCCGAATCCCACTAGGGATTTAATCGTCAGAGGCTCCACCGCTGAAAATCCTCCTGAAAATCCAACCAAGAGTATCAATCTCCTGTTGGAGCAATTACAAAATGTTGAAGAAGAAAACAAGACTCTAAGAGAAATAGTGACCAAGAAGAGTGCTCAAATCCAGTCATTGAGTTCTATGTGTTCTCAAACATCATCCAGGCCGACGACAGAATTCGAGATTCAGCCTAAAGAGCTGTTTAAAGGACAGAAATCGATGGAGCTAATAAGGAGTAGTCCACTATCATGTGAACTGTCTATAACACCAGGTTTCGATATAGGCAGTATTGATGGAAATAGCTCCTCTTGTTCACGGGCTAATAGTTCGTTTTTGCAATCTGCACGGTGAGATAAAAGGCTTAGGAATCCAATAGATGACAAGGCCATTACAGTTCCGGAAATGAGATTAATGGATGATTTTGTAGAGATGGAAAAATTAGCCTTATCCAATGGTAAGGAGTTGGTTCCATTTGAGCAGGGTCACTGTGGCTTCAGCAATACAAAGCAGATGCAGTCAAAAGATGTAGCTGGTGGAAGATCATTTGATTGGCTTCAGGTTGTTTTGCAGGCTATCTCCGAGCACAAACGTATTTCCAGCCGAAGTTTAGTTGACATTCTCGAGGACATCAAAATTGCTTTGGGTTGTAGCAATCTTTTAAATACCCCTGATGTTAACAAAAATGCATGTTCAATGCATCCCATAGAAGCTGATGCTCTCCATATCAGTGGCTACATAGGCTGGAAATCTCCAAATGTTTCTCCAACTACAGGTTCACTCAGTGGAGCTTCTAGTGTCGATACCTCAGCCGAAAAAACGAAAAGCCAACAGTTTCAGTCTAATCTGAGCAAGTCAATCGGTAAAATCATCGAACTGATTGAAGGAATTGGAGTAACATCTTCCAATTCTTCTGAAACTTGTCTAGAAAAAAATCGAACTCCTAAACAATCACCAACTCAGGCAGACTACTTTGTCCATGTTTTTCAATGGAAAAGTTCAGAACTAAGCACCGTTCTACAACATTTTCTTCGTACATGTAATGATCTGTTGAATAAAAGGGCTGATCTTGAAACTTCTGCTGAAGATCTGTCATTTGCTTTGGACTGGATTGTGAACTTCTGCATTACTCCCAAGGAAGCTTCGAGTGCAAGGGATAAGATCAGAAGGCATTTTGGTTGGAATGATTCACAAAGTGAAAAAGAAGTTGCTTCTGCAAGCCACGCTTTAGTGGTGGAATCAGATGTGACCCGTATGTCTAAAGAACAATCATCAGACTCCTTTGCTTCTTCGTTTGATCAAAATCAAAGTGTTATCCCCGAAAAGGAGGGTATTTCTTGTAGCCTGGAGGAAGAAAACAGGAGATTAAAAGATGATTTGAAGGATATGAAAGCCAGGCTCGAATCGGCAACTAACAAGAGTGAGGCCCTGATGGTACAACTTGAAGAATCAAAAGAAAGCATTGGAAGCTTACAAGCAGAACTTAATATGTTAAAAGAATCGAAGGAAATGATAGAGGAACATCTTGAAAATCAAAAATCAATTAATGAAGATCTCGATACCCAGCTCACCGTTGCCAAAGCTAAACTGAATGAAATCTTCCAAAAGTTCTCATCTTTGGAAGTTGAGTTGGAGTACAAAAATAGCTCTTGTGAAGAGCTAGAAGCTACATGTCTTGAGCTTCAACTCCAGTTAGAGAGGTAAAGTACCGTGTCTTAGTTTTAAATCCTGTGAATTCTAAAGGAACTTGTCAATAGTTTCTGATTTCTGAAACATAAACTTGCAGTGTGGCAAAGAAAGAAACACCAGCGTATGTCATGAACCGAGAGGGGAAGCAATCTCAAAAGGTAAGTCATTCACTATTTAGTCAAAACTTTATCCGGTCTTTGGTATTTTTCTGATATGTAACTTTTATAGTTGATATAGGCTACCATAACTTTCCAGTTGATATCAACGTCAAATGGCAAACTTTCTGTTTCGAATAATGGTTTTTTGTCACCATTTTGAACATATAGGGTTGGGAAGTTACAGCGGCTTCAGTTAAGTTAGCAGAGTGCCAAGAAACAATTCTGAACCTAGGTAAGCAATTAAAGGTATTGGCCTCACCACAAGATGCAGTACTCTTCAACAAGGTTTTCTCCAACAGTAGTGCTGCTGCCGCTGCTATAAACCACAGAAGGGTGAACAAACGCCTCTCCTTGCGCGACCGAATGCTAGCTGATGATGGTGGAAAAGCAGCAGGTGTTGTCAATTCTTCCAAAAATTAAGAAGAAGGAGATTCAACCCTTCCTGCCTCCAATAATTGCAAGAAATTGCAAGCTTCAGGTATGCTGTTGCATAAATCAGAAGCACATCGTGGTTCCAGGAGGGAATGTACTAATGCCGGCGTTATGGCTTTGGCTATTGTGCCAAGCAAGAAGCAAGGAGTCGGTTTGCTAAGGAGGCTGCTGTTTAGAAGGAGGAAAGGTTACAGTAAGAAACCTCGTTACCAAAACTGAACAGTGATCGGTAAAATGAAGAGGCAACACGGCCACTGAAGTCAAAACAGCAGTAGTTTTTCGTTTGTTTTTTTTCCCGAGTTAATAGAGTATGGTGAGAGCTCGTAGTCCTTTTGCAAAAACTCAGTTTGGTGTCTAGTGTCCTGATATGGCTATGTATATTTCTGTGAGGGCATTTAAAAAACCAGATAACTATGGTTTGAGTTGGTAGCTTATTTGATCATAAATTTTTATTTGAGATGATATCTCTGAAAATTCCTTTAATGGCAAATGAAGTTTATCATCTGCTTGGTAAACTTTGTAAGTAAAAAAAAAGTAAATTTAAGAGCTTACAGAACAATAAAAACAGAAGGTATAAAAAGATTCACAAGAATTTTCATGTGGTAAGTGTGTTCATGAATTTCTGTCCACTTATTAATTTGTAAGTTTTTCTATGCTTTATTGGCCTCCTATTGCTGCCATTTTCATTTCAAGCAAGGCATCTTCAAAGCACTTAGCCAGAAACTCCGGGTCAGGGATGATATCTTTTGGTACAAGAATTTGCATCTCGGCTTTACCGGCATAACTCAACATGTGCATCGTGATAGCCTGCATTAACAACACCAGAACTCATATCATAAACTAAATCCAATTCACCTTTAAGTCTATGTTACTCGAACTCAGGTGTCAATGTTAACACAAATATCAAGTCGAGATGGAATGGTGTTGTACCTGTGGTGGGCTGGAGGTATTGACCTTCAAGCTGGAGATAGGGTTGCCTGCAATTGTAATCTCCTCTAGAGGGCCAATCATGTTAGAAATGGTGAAGGTGGAATTGCAAAAAAGTTTGTGATTAAGCAAACTAGCATACTGCAAACACCATAAAAAACAAAATTAGTACGGATAAACATCTCGAATTCGAACTCGAATGTTTTTTTGATGTTTCACTCTCATTTTGTCTGAGATATTCAGCTACACCTTTGATCCTAACAGGGTCATTGTAAGATCACCAATCCAGTACGAGAAATAAGCTTCCAGGGAATTCTTCTTCCTATCAACCATTGTCTTTGCTCTCTTCAAATACTTAAAAGGATCATTACCAGCTTTATCATAGAACACAGGCAGCAAAATTACACCAAATCTGTTCCCCCATCTTGCTTTTGAATTCCCAACATCCTGACAAACAAAAGTTATTACCAAAGGAATTTCCAACATGAAAAAAATGGGAAAAATCTGGGATTTTCAACAACACTGAAACTGACCAGAAAACCTGGTTTTGATCTTAAGTTAACCATGGCTACACCTGTCATACGAAGACCCTCTTGCAAGGCTAAAAACAAACATTGAACTCAAAATCAGTTCCAAGATATTGTAATGTCTGGTGTTTATCAAAGTTTATACATATGAACGAAGTTTACCATTTGGTGTTCGGTGATCTAAGTATCTTGATAGCCCGGATGACACCAACCCGAACAGGACATCATTAATGGTCTGCAAATTGGCATACGAAAATGTGAGTGTCAAATACGAGTACTACTAGTACGGTTAGATTGATTTTTGGTACTTACGGTATTGGGAATTGCCTTTTTCACCTCCTTCATGTCCTCAAGCAAGAACCTAGAGGTAGCCAATTTCCCGGAACCATCACGGGGTGCGTGTTCTCATCGCTCGCCGTCCTGCAACTGGCCATCAAAATGGTCATCAAGGAGATTCCGTCCCCTAAAGCATGATGAATCCTGAACAGGAAGCACTTGTGCGCCATTAAAAGATGGATCTCCCACAAGGGTTTATCTTTACTCAATGGAGTACTCACTGATAAATCCGCTACATATTGATTCACTGCCATTTCATCATAATCATCATCATCATCGCTAATGCTAAAACCTTGGTTTTCACTTTCGTCCATGAATTTGCCGGATTTGTCTAGCTTCTTGTTGAAGACGATGACGTGTTGGTCGATGTCGAGGTGGGTTCTTCTCCAGTGTTCGAACCCGTTCTCGTCACGAACCAGCAGGCTGCAGAATCTGGGGTGGCTCGCCAACAACGAAGACTTCACGTTCGCTTTTAGGGCGTCTATGTCGATGAGGTTTTTGGCACGGGCGATACAGTGGATGACGATTTCTGTTTTTGGTTGAAGAAAAAGCCGGCCGGCAGGACTCAATGGTTCGTCGGAGAAAGTTCCCGGACCGGCCATGGAGAAAAAATGGGGTAATCGGATTCTTCAAAACGTCGGCACTGAATTTTTTCACCGTAGTTTCCCGGACAGGCATGTTTAAACTTTCAGGTTAAAATGTGTTGATGGCATGTTTTGTAGCTGATGACGAGTTGTCTTGTTATGGAAACTGAATGCTAAAGATGCTTCTAAAGGCAAACTCTTAAAATGTTTTTAATGGCGGAAGATGTTGGAATAAAAAAGGGAAAACTACAAATTTAGTGCTAAACTATGCCCGCAGTACTGATTTGTTACCCACCAATTATGATTATACTAAGTTACATTATTATATCCGTTAATTTTTATCGGTTAAAGTATCAAAATAGAACAAAAATATAACGTTAAATATTATTTTATCAAAAATAATAGTTGAGATACCAAAACAATAACATGAACATAACTAAGGAATTAAATATTTAATTTTCCCTAAAAAAGCCTAAACATATTAGGCAATTTTAAATGAATATATTTTTAAATAATTAATTAGAAAAATGACTCAAACTTGATTATTTAAAAAATGTATCCCTTCAATTGGAGGCGGCAAATATGTCGTTCAATTCGGATCATTTCAGGTATGGCTACATTCGATTTTAGTTCGATTCGAGTTTGGTTCGAGTCCATGGTGGTTTCGGGCCAGGTATCGGGTTAGATCAGTTGATTTTCGGTTCCGTTGAATTTCAGCACGATTACTATTAGTCGGTTAAGTTTGGGTCGAGCCAATATCAGGTTAATAAGAGATCAATAAGTTTCAATCGTGTTTTCATGCCGAGTTAGGTTTTTACCCACTATATATAATTTTATATAGTTTGTATATTTGACTTTTTGGTGAGTTGTGTGACAGTTCTCATCCCATTTTTCTTTATTTATTTTAATATATTTTTTCATTTCGGGTTGCCTTTAGTCCAGTTTGCTTTCGGTTCGAATTCATTTTTGGTTCAACTAAAATTCGAGTCGATTTCGATTCAGTTCAATTTATTTCGGGTTTCAGATCGAATTCGGGTCACTTTCGAGTAAACTATTCGAGTCTCGGGTCTCAGGTCAAGTTTGTCAGGTCTACTTTCAGTTCACGTAAGGCGAACTCGGTTTTTATAGTATGCGAGTTTGAAACTCGCTTTTAACAAAACACGAGATTTGTGTTGAGTAAGAAAGAAAAAATTAATTTACTGTGTTTTTTACACAAAACTCACTTTTAATATAATACGAGTTTGAAACTCACTTTTGATAGGACGCAATACGAGTTTAAGCGGCGTGGATTGAAATAAGATTATTTTTTAAATAATCAAGTTTGATGTTATTTTTCTATTTAGTTATTACAAAATATATTTATTTAAAATTGTCGACATATTGGTTTCTACGTCAGCAAAAAAGTCTGTGCCGGTAGTCCACATGTTTTTTAACGTCAGAGTGTCAAAATATCAAATTAATTTTTTTAAAAAAAACTGAGTGCCAAAAAAAAAGTTTAAATTGTATAACTACTTAAACTTTTGTAAAAAATCAAATATGTTTCTCAATTTTTTACTTAATTAAGCTTACGAATTAATAAATTAAATTAATTAAGTTATTTGATATATTTTGATCATTAAATTTTTTTATAATTTTTTTAGATATTATTCACTTAATACACTAGAGTTATATCAGGTAGAATTTATAGATTTTTTATATTCTTGGGTAAATTACAAGGTTGCATTACAAGAGTTTCACTTTGATTCAACTTCTTCAAACCTTCCAATTTCAACACAAAGGATAAGTTTTTTCTCTTTGAATTATCATATGATTGAGATACTTTCTTCTTCTTCTTTGAATCACGTCAAAAAATGTCAATAAAAAATGACTTAAGTTGGTAAGTTTATTCTCAAAGTAAATCTAAATCAATAATTTGATCACTATATTTTTATTGTATCAATTTTACCCTTAAATTATTTAATTATATCAAATTTACCTTTAAAGTTATTTAATTTTGGGTAAAGTTCACAAATGGTACCTAAATTTTGAGTAATTATTCAATTTGGTAACCAAACTTTCAATTGCTTCAATATTACCATTAAATTTTGTGTTTTGCTTCAATGTTACCACTCATCCGTTAAACACCATTAACTCTCCAAGTGCTTTGAGTTTATTTCATGGGAAGAATTGATGTTGTAAAATAATGGCAATTATGAGAAAATGAAGAAGAAACAAAAATGTTTGAGGTGTGCACAAGACAATGTCCTTAAGGATATTTTGCAATAGTACATACCCTCCAAGATTCAACGGACCCTTCTACAATGCATGAAACAGAAAGAACAAGGATAAATGATACTCAACTAGGAGAGAATGAGAAAGTTGAGAAAGTTACTTTGAATTTTTTGATCTGGAAAGCAAGTGAACATGATATTTATAGTACCATGTATTCTCAAAAGGGTATTCAAAATAGTAAACAGTCAAGGGCAAATATGTCATAACGTAAAATGAATGGTTGAAATTAAATATTCTTTCAAATTTAAAATGAATGGTTAAAATTAAAGATTCTCTCATTTTGAAATGAATGGTTAAAAATCACTTAAAAATAATTAAAAATAAAATAATAAAAATAGATTGGACCACTAGTTCATGCACATAGGAAGAGACAAAATAGTAATTTGTAATGTTCACATCTTGAGATCAACCAATGACTTGTTTATTACCCATATGAACCTTTTTCATGGGATCATTAATCACAAAGGTTAGGTTACCGTCATTGTTGATTTCTTATATTGACATAAGTATCATTCCCCTTAATGTTTCATTTACTAATTTTCTTCCCAGGGGTTTAGTCTGAAGATCAGCCAAATTTATTTTCGACTTCTTATAATCAATTGATATAACTCCATCTTTTTGCAGCTTCTTTATTACCTCATGTCTTAGACGAATATGTCTGTTTTTGCCATTGAAGGTTTTGTTCTTTGCAATGGCTATTGCTGCTTGGCAATCACAATGCACGAGCACCGAGGTTTTCGGTTTTGAGCCCAATGGTATACAGGCTAAGAAGTTTCTCAACCACTCAGCTTCGTTACCAACCAACTCTAAAGCTTCAGATTCCATAGTAGATCTTGCTATAAGTGTTTGGCTGGTTGATTTCCATGATATTGTTCCACCTCCAAGGGTGAATATATAACCACTAGTGGATTTGATCTCATCTAAGTCAGATATCCAATTAGCATCAATGTATCTTTCTAATACAATGGGAATTCCACTAAAGTGAATACCATAATTTATGGTACCTTTCAAATATCTCATTAACTCCACTATAGCACTCCAATGCTCATAGTTTGGGTTATGAGTATATCTGCTCAACTGACAAACAACGTATGCTATATCAGGTCTGGTGAAATTCATCAAGTGCATCAGACTTCCAATAATCTGTGCATACTTGGATTGAGCAATAGGTTCACCTGTATTTTTCCTTAATTGTGTTTAGCATCATAAAAAGTATTCACAGGTTTAGTGTCAAAGTAACCAAACTTCTTTAAAAGCTTCTCAACATAGTGTTCTTGTGAGGGTACTATACTATCATCTTTCCTTATAATTTTAACACCCAATATAACATTTTCTTCGCCCATATCTTTTATATCAAAATCTAAAGCAAGATATCTCTTTGTATCAAGTAACAACTCATAGCAATTACTAAAAATAAGCATGTCATCAACATATAAACATATGATCACACAACTACCATCAACTAGTTTAGTATAACCACATTTATCAACGTCAACAGAAGAACCATCACTCATTAATATTTGATCAAACTTTTCATTCCAATGTTTAGGTGCTTGTTTCAAGCCATACAAAGATTTGAGAAGTTTACATACTTTACTTTCATGACTTGACACAATACATCATTCGGGTTGTTCCATGTAAATTTCTTCCTCTAGTCGCCATTTAAAAAAAATAGTTTTAACATCCATTTGATGGATAAAAAGTTTATGTATAGATGCTAAAGCAATCAAAATTTGAATGGAAGAAATTCTAGCAACTGGAGCAAATGTGTCAAAATAATTGATGTTTTGTTTTTGAGAAAAATCTTTTGCAACCAATCTGGCTTTGTATTTTTTTATAAAACCATTAGGATAAGATTTCTTTTTGAAAATCCATTTGCAACCAATAGGTTTTGCTCTGGATGGTAAATCAACTAATTCCTAAGTTTTATTTTGTAAAATTAAATCAAGTTCAATTTTAATGGCTTCTTTCCAAAAAGAAGCATCAAATGAAAAAATTATGTCAATAATTGTTACTAGATCATTTTCAACTAAGTATGTGTAAAACTCACTTCTAAAGGATTTTTCAGTTCTAGATCGTTTAGATCTTCTCAATACATTATATTCACAATCAATTTGAATAATAGGTGCATGCGAAATAAGATCAGTTTTAAAAGGAAAAACATGTTCAAAAAATTCAACATTTTTCGTCTCAACAATTGTATTCTTTTCAAGTATATCACTTTTCAAAACAAGAAATCTATATGCAACACTATGTTCAGCATAACCAATGAACATGCAATCAGAAGTTTTAGAACCAATTTTCCTTTTCTTAGGGTCTGGAAGCATAACTTTAGCAAAACACCCCATACTTTTAAGTATTTCAAATTAGGTGAATAACCTTTCCACAATTCATAAGGTGTTTTACTAGTTTTCTTATGAGGGATTCGATTTTTCAAATGACATGCAGAAAGAATAGCTACACCCCAAAGATTATTATAAGCATTAGAGGAGACAAACATACAATTCATCATTTCTTTTAACATTCTATTTTTTTCTTTCTACTACTCCATTAGACTCAAGTGAATAAGGAAGAGTGAGTTCGTGTATTATGCCTTCTTTTTCACTATAGTCATTAAGAGTAATATATTTACCTCCTCTATCCGACCTAACCCTTTTAATCTTTTTATTCAATTGATTTTCTACTTCTACTTTATATATAAGAAACATTTGAAAGGTTTCATCTTTATTCCTAAAAAGATAAACTTTAGTATACCTTGAAAAATCATCAATAAACGTGACATAATATCTTTTACCACCTTTAGTCATTGTTTGTTTTAAGTCTCCTAAATCGGTATGAATACGATTTAAAAGTTATGTTTCTCTATATGTAGGTGCACAAGATTTCTTAGTCTGTTTAGCTTCAACACAAATTTCACATTTTTTGTAGGGAATTATTAGTGCTAGAGATTAAGCCAAGAAATTACATATTTTTTAAATATGAAGCATTCACATGTCCTAATCTAGCATGCCACAAATCATATGAATCAATTAAGTAAGCAAAAGAAGAGCTAGTATTCACATTCATTATTTCAGAAACATTCAGTACAAATAAGCCATTCTTACAATGTCTCTTACCCACAAAGTTATTGCTCTTGGTCAATATGACCTTATCAGATTCAAATGAAATTTTTATTCTAGCTTTTCTTAACAGCGCAATCGATACTAGGTTGGTTCGAATATCAGGGACATAAAACACATCACTTAAGGCAAGAGTTTTTCCAGGTGTGAGTTTCAACATAACCTTGCATTTTCCAAGTACACTTGCAGTTCGAGAATCCCCCAGATAAACTAATTCTTCCCATTCCTTTACTGGAGTATAGGAGGTAAACACATTTATATTGCCACATATGCGTCGAGTAGCACCAGGATCTGTGAACCATTCAATCATGTTTGTGAAATGTTTGCTTGAGAGACAACCGCATCAATAATGTCATTTGCCTAAACCAAATTGACATTTGACTAAGCATGATTTTTATGTCTCCTCTTTCGATGTCTACATTGGTGTGCATAATGCCCTGGCTTTCAACAAACATAACAACAATTTCCTTTTTTTGAAGGTATGGTTATTAAACTTAGGCATGTCATGATTTCTAAGCATAACATTATTTCTAGAATTATTAGACTTAGGCATAGCATGATTTTTAAACTTTGAGTTATGTCTGTAGCGCATACCTCTTATAGCGTATCTTTCAATGAGATTGGCTCTCGTTGTTAACTCAATCTTGTTTTCATTCATTACTTCCTTTTGATTGGTTTCCTCTATGATGATGTGAGTGACGAGTTCCTTCAATGAGAGTTGTTTGTGTTTGAGTTGTTGTTTGTAGTCATTCCATGATGGAGGTAGCTTTTCAATCAGTAATCTGGCAACAAACTCTTCTGGCAAAGTGATGTTCTCTGACTTTAGGTCATCGAGAAACTTGCGGTATTCATTGATCTGAGCCTTAACCTCCACATCTTCAGTCATCTCCCGACAATAGAACTTTCAGATGATAAATTTTTGTTTACCAACATCTTCGGCGGTGTATTTCATAATCATGTTATCCCAAATCTCTTTTGATTCCTTGTACGAACAATAAACGTCAAAAAGTTCATTCGATAAAGTGAAAATTATGGTGTACCTACGTACCTTGTTGGTATGGATCCAACATTCTTTTAGTTTTTCTGAAGCTGTAGGTGACAAACTTTCTGTCAGCACATACGCAACTCCATGCATGTCTAAGACAGAGTAGACACGTTCTTGCCATCTTTTGAAGTTTTTTCCATCAAAGACTTTGATCTTGGAGATATCTGGGAAATGGTTTGGCAAATGTGGCATTGGGTATGACTTGAACAGTTTCAAGTACACGAGTGTTATTGTTTGTTGGATCTGTATGAGTATTTTGGTTGGACTCGGTAGGGACAGTTGTTTCTAGGGTGTCGTAGGCCATTTGAAATATCCTTAAGATTATTGTAAAATAATGGCAATTATGAGAAAATGAAGAAGAAACAAAAATGTCCGAGGCGTGCACAAGACGTTGTCCTTAAGGATATTTCGCAATAATGCGTACCCTCTAGGATTCAACGGACCCTTATGCAGTATAGGAAACAGAAAGAAACGAGGATAAATGATACTCAGCTAGGAGAGAATGAGAAAGTTGAGAAAGTTACTTTGAATTTTTTTGATTTGGAAAACAAGTGAGCATGGTATTTATAGTACAATGTATTCCTAAAAAGGTATTCAAAATAGTAAGTAATCAAGGGTAAATCTGTCATAAAATAAAATAAATGGTTAAAATTAAATATTCTTTCAAATTTAAAATGAATGGTTGAAATTAAAGATTCTCTCATTTTGAAATGAATGGTTAAAAATCACTTAAAATAATAAAAAATAAATTGGACCTCTAGTTCATGCACATGAGAAAATTGACCGATTAAATTTTTTGGCCAAAGCTTGTGTGCGCAAGACCACCATTATATTTTTTTCTCTTATAAGACCAATATCAAGTCTTTATATTTAAACTAAGTCAATTGCTATTGAAAAGAAATGTGGGATTCTTTAAAATATACTAAGTAATCTTATTTTTTACAACATAATTGATGCAATTAAATTACTTTGAGGGTAAAATTAATGCAATTAGTTAACTTCATCAAAAAAGTTTTTGTATGTCTTTAGTCGGTTTGAGTCTATTGTTATTACATGAACATATTTTCAATGAAATCAACTATGCATTAGAGTAACAATGATTTATGATGATTTTTCTCATAATTTTAACTTTTAAGAAAGTTGATCTATTTTAAAAAAAATCCTCTGTCTTCTCACTATCGTTTCAAAACCTTAGCTTTTCTTTTGGCTCTCTTTCACGCAGTCATTAGCCGCCAGTAATCAGCTAGTCTACCCCCGACGAATAACCCCCTCCTCTTGGTTGGTCGTCAGATCCCTTTGGTGTAGTGGCCTCGCCTTGGTGACTTCCTTCTCTATCTCCTTGAACCGAATTTTTGGGAGTGTAATCACTAATTTTGCTCGCGTCTCTTGACCCAATTTACTTTATTTTATTTTGTTTTTTTATCATCATCATTATTATTATTATTATTGTCGCGACCATTTTTTTGCGACCGAAAAAAAAGGCGTGGAAAAATAGCTCGGCAATCGATTCTTTTGAAGATCGGCATTTTGGCATTTTCGAGTAATAAAATGAATTTAATTTGATCATTAATTGCTAATTGAATTTCATTCCGAATGGGAATATCCTTTTCTAAGAAAATACATTTTTAAACGAGTATGAATTTTTGAAGTGTCCAGTTACGTTAGGAAGCTTCGATTCATATTAAAAAATGTATCTCAACACAAAAGGTTTAAATGCATGACAAATTATTTTGTTGTCAATTTTAAGTAAAAACCTAATTTGAGCTTCAATTCACTGATTAATTAAAATTCTATGAATATTATTAATTTTTGGGCTTGTGTGATAACACCCAAATGATTGGGCACTACCCATATTAGGCCCATAAATAACAATATTCCTAATATTAATGATGCTAATTATTTAATCCTAATTTCAATTTTATTGAACTAATTATCCGATTATATGTAATTACCTTATTCTAGGTTTAAATGAAATATTAAATATCTTACTAAAATACCCCATTTGAATAACATCACATTGCAATGTGACACTAATCAACTTAGGCCATTAAAATAATCATTTAATATTCATTTATTTTCTACAATGATCTTCCCTTTCAATTTTAATTCATTAAAGAACCTAATTCTAAGGGCTCTAATTATACTTAGAGTGTTTAAGGTTCTCTAAACAATTGTACTACATGACTATTTAAAAGCATGCATCATACAAAAATTTAAATAAATTAAATAAGAGGCAATTAAAATAAATAAATTAAACTGCTCCGGACCAAATTGAATTAAAATGAAAACTGAAAGGCTTAATTACAAGGAATTGGTGGCTAAATTGTAAAATGGGACAAACTGAAGAGCCCAAACCTAAATATGTCAAAACCTAGACTCAGACCGGCCTAAAACAAAACCGAACCGACCGGTATAATCCCCAAACGGCCCAAACCGACTTTCGAACACTGAGTCAGGTCACGACCCCGTATCCATACCCGCTTAGCGAGGCGCGGATCTTTTTGACCCGGCACCAAAATGATGTCGTGTCGACTCGCCCTTAAAAGGGCCAAAACTGGGCCAACTCGGCCATTTCGATATCTCATCTCTCTCCTCGTTCTTCTCTCTCACCAAATCCCCTCGATTATAACAAGCCAAACCCAGAAAACCATCCGTATTTTCGATCAAAACCCTCAACTTCAAGCTTGTTCTTCATTTTTTCTTTCATTTGATCCATCAACAACACAAAAACACTTCTCTTTTCCTGTTTCTCAAATATCAAACCCATTGTTTTCTTAAAAACTCATCCTCAGTTCTTTCAACTTTCATAACTTCAATCCTCAACCACCACTAAACCCTAACCCAATCTGTTTCTTGGCCACTGGAGGCGATGCCAGCCACTGACCGTCGTCTTCGGTTATCCCTTCCGACGAGCCTTAACCCTTCGACCACCGTCTGAACATTTCGGTCATCTCTAACCTATATCCGATGACCGGTCGTCGCTGCAAGACGATTTCTGGCCACCATCCTCCGCCGCCGAAAAACCCTAGAAATTCCAGAAATGCTTATTTTTCGAACCTAAACCCTAATCTAATCCTGAAATCATCACAATCGACCCCCTTCTCCTATTCCTAAACTACCTACCTGAAACCAAAACCTATTTCCTATCATTTTCAACTCCACCATAAATCCTAACCTTCCTCCAACTCTGATCTCGACTCTGGCAGTGCTCTCAGCGGCAGAAACTCAAGATAAGTGACCGAAAACCTCTTTTAATTTCTGATTTCATTTCCATTTTAGATCTAGGCTCTTCTTAGCTTCTGACTTTAGATTTAGGAATTACCTAGGTTTTAGACACTGTTATTATTGGTTTTAAAATGTTTGAGGTCTGGATTTAGGTGTTTTTGCTCGTTTAATTGCAGGAAAAGAAAGAACAGAGGTAGAAATATACCTCTGAATGCATATTAACAGCTCCGACAAACCTCCGACAGTGAGGAAGCTATTCCGATCATCTTCTCCGAGCGTCTTTTCTCCTTTTCTGGTAACCTTTCGAATCCCTTTCTCTCTCAATTATTGCCTCTTAATGATGAGTTAATGATTAGACATCATTAATCCTTTTTCTCTCTCCTTGCAGGTATTTATACTGGTGGTGGATCTTGACGTCGTAGTGACGTCATTGCCATGGCGTCACGCTAGCTGGCTCCAGCTGACAGGAGAAAGACCACAATCCGTGGCTCCTGGCTTTGACTAATCGAAGGCTTCCATGTGGCAAATTTGGGCGGGAAAATGGGCTTAGGACCAGATTTGTGTTTGTTGGGCTGTGATTATCAGAATATGAGTTATAACCAGCTACTTGGGATTACATTTTGTATATATATATATGAGCATTTGGTTGTAAATGGACATTAAGGAACTTTTTATGAACTATTTTTATTGTTTGGATATTTGAGAATTATTACTATTAGAAAGAATTATTATCACTCATTATTATTTGGTCATACGTATAGTGATATATATATATATATATACACGAAGCCCTGACGAAATTCGGGTATTACAATTATTATGCTATATTTAACAAAATCAAAAATGAAAAAATATATCAAAAATGGAAAAATATATATTAACTTAATTAAATAAATAAAATCTCAATTAAAATATAAATCCAATCCACTTAAAATCATCAGTCCACAGGCACACACATGCACACGCCTACGCCCACAAACACGCACGTGCGCACGCGCGAGTGGATTTCATGCGGTGACCTTTCACTTGGCTCCATTCGAGAAGGGGCTGTTTGTGACCCTCTCGCTGCTGCCATCTTATCTCCACGTTGACAAGAAAGACTAGTAGCCATATGTCACATCACCGTCTCTCGACCACGTCGGGTTTGGACCACCAGAGCTTTGCTGCCCCTATCGTTTCTCTCTGGTCCCCTCTCCCAACAACCATATTACATGCAAGCAGACAAAGAATGTTACTCTCTCCGTCCCGCTAAATTTGTCAATACTGACTTTTAAAAAGTCAAATATTTTATATTTTTTTACCTATTTTGACAAAAAAATACTTCAGGTACATACTTTGACTTAAAAGTATACTTTAAGTACTTATTTTGATCAAAAAATACTTTAAGTATTTAAATGAAAAATTAGTATATTTTAATTGCTTATTTATAATAAAAGCCTTTTAAAAATGATGTGATACAGTTTGCATCAAAACAAATTAAACAATAAAGTCTTATTTTCAATCTCGAATTTTACTTTTCCAATGTTAGCGCCGAACCATCATGCTTGTCTCATATTGTTTCGTCAGTATCGATTACATTTAAAAATTAGAACTTAATTTGTTAGAATTTGATTTATATACTTTACTAAAATTGAGTTATTAAACTAATTAGATAACATTGTTAAAACTAATCGTTAAATTATAGATTTTAACACTATTAAAACTAATCGTTAAATTATAGATTTTAACACTATTAAAACTATTACTCATTTAACACTATTAAAATTAATAAAAAACTAATACTCATTTTAACACTATTAAAACTAATCGGCTAATGGGATACGAAATGGAGTTGAGGAAGGCCCGAATGAGGATTTATGAAAGATTGTTGATAAATTTAAAGGCACACAACGTATGAAAATCTTTCTTTAGATGGTTTGTTGCGATAAAATCATGACAAACTATGAAAGGCTGCGACGACATTTCACAAGTGATGCTCGATGTGAAATTTATGGCCAAAGGTTGAAAATGTGAATCATGTTCTTCGGACGTGTCTGCAATCATTCCTTGCTTGGCAAGAGCTTATAAGGTCAGATAAGATGTATGACTTCATGTGCTATGATATTAAGAGTTGGGTTAAGCTTAATTTCACTAAACCCCACTTGTTTGCAAAGGACACTGTCTCTTGGGATCTTATGTTTGGAGGGACTTGTTGGTTTAAATGGATGAATCGAAATGCAATGGTGTTTGATGATAGAGATGATCAGACTCGGCAGTCCATATTAGCTTGATCGCGGGCATGGATAGCCTCGGCCTTAGCTGCTTTGGGATCTGCGAGATCGCCTACTTCTCCATTGGTGGGGATGGTCGTGGCCCTAGCAGGTGGTCTCCCCCGCCTGTTGCTTGGGTAAAATTAAACTCGGATGCTGCAAAGTGTAATGACACCGGTCATATGACGCGCGGAGGGCTAATTCAGAATTATATAGGGAAGTGGTTGTCGGGTTTTAGAAAATTTATAGAGTTTTGCTCGGTCTTGGAGGCCGAACTTTGGGGTGCTTATATGAGACTACTCTGTGTTTGGGAGGTTAGGTATCGCTAAGTAATTATTGAGATAGATAGTTTAGAGGATGTGGATATCCTTCGGATTAGATCACACTCGATTAGTACTTGTATGTTGTGGTATTATTTCTTGGGTTTGCGACGGAGATCTTAGACGTTTCGGTTGCAACATGTTTTGAGAGAGGGTAATCATGTCGCGGATGCGCTGACAAAACTTGTGGAGTGCGATAGCTTGGATGTGGTTTCTTAGGATATTCCTGTTAGAGTTATTCCTTCGTTGCATAATGGTGTTTTAAGCCACATGTAATTTGTTATGTTCGAACTATTAGTATATGTACTCTTTTTCCTCCACCTAGGTGTAGAACAAAATTTTAACGAGACATATACTAACATGTTGGGTATATATTTTTTGATCAATGAAAAAACACCTCTTTTCATCATTTTTTTTTTTGTTAATTATCATCAACAACGATATGAACTTCCCTCCATGTATATTTCACTAAAGCCCAAAAGGGCATTGAGCTTCAAGTTAAAAAGACCATGAACCCTAAAACGCACCGTTCTGACTCTTTTTGAAAACCCTACTCTTGTGTAACGCAACCTGTTATATAATCCATTACCGCCGCGCATTTTGCTACGCTAGGGTTTTGGTTCAAGGCAAGAGTCGTTTTTCTGCGAAACCATAACCAGAACAAAGATGGCGGAGAAAGCTATCGAATCGGTCCAATGCTTCGGCCGCAAGAAGACGGCGGTGGCCGTAACGTACTGCAAGAGAGGCCGTGGTCTGATCAAGATCAACGGCTGTCCAATCGAGCTCGTCGAGCCGGAGATCCTCCGTTTCAAGGCCGTCGAGCCAATCCTTCTCCTCGGCCGTCAGCGTTTTGCCGGCGTCGACATGAGGATCCGAGTCAAGGGCGGAGGTCACACTTCGCAGATCTACGCTATCCGCCAAAGCATCGCTAAAGCACTCGTGGCTTTTTACCAGAAGTACGTCGACGAGCAGAGCAAGAAGGAGATCAAGGATATTTTGGTGAGGTACGATAGGACTTTGCTGGTGGCTGATCCCAGGAGGTGCGAGCCGAAGAAGTTCGGTGGAAGAGGTGCTAGGGCAAGGTTCCAGAAGAGTTACCGTTGAAGAAGTTTTATGGTTCGTTTTGTTGTTCTTAATGAATTTATATGACATGCTTATCTCGAATTAAGTTTTATTATATGGATTTGAATTAGCTTGTGACTTGAGTTTCAGAATTTTTGGAAGTTTGTTTTGCTTGCTTAAATTTATAGATAAACGCTTCAGCCTGTTGCTTTTTAATATTTAATCCTTCTCTTTCTCGTTTATTGTCTTGTTTTTCTATCTTAATTATGGATTGTTTGAAGTGGTTATTGTTTGGTAATTACCTATTATTTGAGTACAATGTTGATAGCTTTGAGATGTATTGTAATTTGTAAACCCTATGTTAGCTTCAATATTCATTTTGGTATGTCAGTGTTTGTCATAATAGGGATTTATGAATTCAGTTGGCTTTTGTTTGATGTGGTTGAAGTTATATTTGAGGGAAGAAATTTATATAAATACATAGATTGCTCTTAAATTCTTAAAAAACATTGCATTCATATTAAGTCTCAAGCTTGAGTTAGTGCAAGTTGCATTTTAGGGTCTGAACTTGTTCTTCTTTAGGCTTCATTACCTCTACATGCTCTTTTAGTACATCTTTTGTTTGAGTAAACAAAAGCTTTATGAGGAAGAGTAGAGAGTTTTGTTATTCTCAAATCGAACATTAAGATCCCTCCATTGATAGCTCTATCTGCTCTGATTTGTTCTCCGTGTTTGTGCATTTTCATTTGCCATATCTGTAAATGGTTTTCTAAATTGAACTGTATTTTAAGACTTTAAAGAACAATTAAAACTAGATAGGGGTATAGAATGATTCATTGGAGTTATCATGGCATAATTGTTATTGTTTTTGTTGTACTTGTACAGTTACTAATTTATTAGTTCTCTATGCTTTATTGATCCCAATGGTTGCCATTCTCATTTCAAGCAAGGCATCCTCAAAGCACTTAGCCAAAAACTCTGGGTCAGGTATGATATCTTTAGCTACTAGAAGCTGCATTTCGACTCTACCAACATAGCTCAACATGTAAATTGATAGTGCCTGCATTAGAAACACTAAATCTCCTTAATCGCATTTACATATTAAGGTCACTAGGATTATGGTGTAGTACCTGTGGTAGGCTGGAGGTATTGAACTTCATGCTAGACACCGGGTAGCCTGCAATTGTAATTTTCTCTAGAGGCCCCATGAAGTTGGAGATGGTGAAAGTTGTGTTGCAGAGCAGTTTGTAATAGAGCAAGCAAACATACTGCAACACCGAAGAGAATCCGATTAGTAGTCAAAACTATCGATGAAAATTGATTTAACTTGCCAGGTTGAAGGCATAACCTTTGGTCCAAGCAGGTTCATCACAAGATCCCTGAGCCTGTAGGTCACATATGCCTCCAGGGAGTGTTTCTTCATATCAACCACCACCTTTGCTCTCTTCAACCAAACCAAAGGATCTTTACCAGCTTTATGATAGTAAAGGGGTAGCAAAATTGCACCAAATTTATTCCCCCACCTTGCTTCTGAATCCTTTTTCATTACTTCAGAAAGTTCCTGAATCCAAAATTGTCAATACAAATTGCTGTTGGCTTAAAGGAAACCAGAAAGTCGAGAACTGACCTGAACCAAATCAAACGAAGGCTGTCGTGCAGGGCTAAAGTCAAAAGATTGAAAACCAAATCAAATCAGTTCAAGAAGGTAACAGATGTTTGATTAAAAGTTTGTGGCCACAGTTTTTACCATTTGGTGTTAGGTGCTCTAAGTATCTTGATAGCCCAGATGAGATTACAGCAAACAGGACATCATTAATGGTCTGCAAGTTTTGCATTGGATGAAGAAAAGGGCAACCATTTTTGCATGATTTTGGATTACAAAATGGGGAAAAAAGTGGTGTTGCTTACGGTATTGGGAATGGCCTTTTCCACCTCCATGTCCTCAAGCAAGAACTTGGCAGTGGTCAGTTTACTGGGCCAGAGTTCCACGCCATCGCCGCCTGAAATCACCGTTTTCTTGTTGAAAACAAACAAGTTCCGCAACACAAACTCCATCACAAACATCAAAGTGTATTGAACTGTCTTGAAAAAACCTGAGATAACGCCCAGCAACCGAAACCAATCCCTTCCTTTTCCCTCCTTTAGACTCCGCCCTCTTAACCTGAGCCACAGTGGGAACTGTGACATCTTGATGATCAGCAATATCGTCTACCTTCCCGCAACCGGTCATCAACATGGACATCAAAGAGAACCCATCACCTAAAGCGTGATGATTTCTGAACACAGCGCATTTGTGCGCCATTAATACATGTATTTCCCACAAGGGCTTGTTTGTACTCAATGGACTGCTCACCGAAAAATCCGCTACATACTGGTTCACCCCATCTTCACCATCATCGTCGTCACTGCCGTTATCGTCTTTGTTGCTGAAACCTGGGATGTATCGTCGACAAATTTGCCTGATTTATCGAGGCGGTTGTTGAAGACAATGACGTGTTGGTTGATGTCGATCTTGGTTCTCTGCCAGTGCTCCAACCCATTCTTGTCACGGACCAACAGGCTGCAAAACCTGGGATGCTGGAGCATCACCGAAGACTCGAGAACTGACTTTGCAAAGTCTCTGTCGATGAGGCTGTTGCCGCTGTCAATTACGTGGATGATCACATCAGTTTTTGGGTCGATAAAAAGGCGTCCGGCAGGGCTCAACGGTTCGTCGGATAAAGTTCTCTGAGAGGCCATGACAGTAAGGAAAAAATGATGACTAGGGCGAGTTTGGTCTTCAACGTTATTTGTAGTACAAATTGCTGGTTTCTGCTTGGATGTTGCATTATTACCATAAACGTGATGTTGAATTGTCCCCTAACTGATGCATGATAACAAGTTTTCATGCGGGGAAATTGGGAAGTAGTTACCAACTTCTTGTATATTATCTCTCGTGTTGTCTCGGCATTCATTCGGTGGTATGGTTTTCTCACCTCATTAAGCTTCACATTTTTGCTCAAATTCCATTGATATAAATACTTTTTATAAGTATCATTATTTAATTTATTGGTTGAATAATCCGGGTCGTGTTGTATATAGAGGTGGCAAACGGGTCATTCGGTTCGATTTCGGTTCGGGTCATTTCGGTTCGGACTTCATTCGGTTTAAATTCGGTTCGGGTCTGGTTCGGTTTTAGTTCGGGTCTATGGTGATTTTGGTTAGAGTATTGGGTTAGGACGTCAAGTCGGTTGATTTTCGGTTCGGTTGACTTTCAGTTCGGTTGATTTCGGGTCGGTTATTTTCGGATCGGGTGATTTCGGGTCGGGTCAATATCGGGTTAATAGGAGATCGATCGGTTTTAGTAGGATTTTTAGGCCGAGTTAGGTTTTTCCACCCTATATATGACTTTATATAGCATGTATATTTGACTTTTTGGTAAATTGTACGACAGTTCACATCTCATCTTTATTTATTTATTTTAATATTTTTTTTTAATTTCGGGTTGCCTTCGGTTCGGTTGCTTTCGGTTCGGGTGAAATCGGTTTGGTTCCATTCGGTTCGGTTGAAAATCGGTTCGGGTCTATTCGGTTCGGGTCAATTTTCGGTTCAACTGAACTACTTGATATTCGACTTCAAAAACTCAAAAACTACTCAAAAACATATATATTTTAAAAAATATTTTAATACATAAGTTTGTGTAAACTTACACAAAATTTTCAAGTTTAGAGTTTATATATGTAAGTTGTAGTTTAAGGTTTAAGGGTTTATGTTATATAGTTTATGGTTAAAATTTAAAGTTTAGTGATTGGGGTTTAGAGTTTAAGACTTAGGGTGTTAGAGATTTTATAATTTAAATGTGAAAGATTGTGTAAATTACACCGTTTATGTATCAAAATATAACTTATATTATATTACATTAAAAATCATATATATGGTATGCTATAATACTACTAATTAAATATTATATTAAATACTAATAATAATAATAATTTAAATAATAGTAATAAAAAAATCAACTAAAATAATAGAAATAAATACTTTACGAAGATTACCCACTAAAAAAAGAGTTTTTCGAGCTTCATAATTTTGAGTTCGTGAATTTTCAAATCGAGTCGAATTTAATACTATTCACGCTTGATCATCTCATTTTCATCCCTAATTTTGGGTTAGGTAAAATTTTATTTTAGTACCATGCCAATGCCAATGTATGTTTTGAAATTATTTTCTAAGATTACATAATGGAATATAAATTGTCAATGTGGTGCCATTTTATCCAAGCGTAAACGGGGTCAGTATCAGGCATAGTGATGGTGATTAAGCGTTTACTCTCGGATAACGGGGTTTTTAAAATTTACTCGCATTTATGACCAAATCTTAATTTAATCGTCATCTTAATCTGAAAAGTTTAATATTAATAAAGCGGTAATTATTAAAGTACCAATTTTTGGGTGGTGTGGGGGTGCTAATCCTTCCCCATCCGTAACCGACTCCCGAACCCAACATTTTTAAAATCTCTGGTTTTACGGTGTCCGGCCTACCTAAGTGGCCGATGGCGACTCCAATTTCTGAATAAAATGCGGTTTCTTTAAAACCCCACGAAAGACATTATTTTCAAAACAAAACAATAGATAAAACTCGTTTTTAGCTTCATTTTCTGAATAAAACGCGGTTTCTTTAAAACCCCACGAAAGACATTATTTTCAAAACAAAACAATAGATAAAACTCGTTTTTAGCGTAAAATGATATCGCTACAATCTTATATTTAAAATAAAAAGTATTTTAATAAAGGAAAAATCTAATATGAAAATTTACAATGCAGGTAAATAAACATGATTTGGACATAATCATAAACACATAAAATTAACGTCTCTAGATTATAAACATGACCAAAAGAGAAAAAGTAAAAAGCTAAATCAAAGACTCGAAACAAAGCATATACAAATCATCACCAAAGCTCGACGATGAAGGTAAAAAACATCAACAAAACAATAAAAAATGCATATTGCAGGATTGGGTACGTTGACAATACGTTTATTGCTACAAACTCAACCGCGAACAATAGCGGTAACTAAACTTGCATCAAGATCCAGTTCGAGGGTCCAGAACAGGGAGATTCAACAGGATAATCAAAAGAACGCCATCTTGATCAGTAGTGACGACTTCAGATCCAACCCTGAAAGAAAATAAATAACAGATAGCGTGCCAAGAGGCAGAAAAACGTTCTAAAAAGTAGAAAAAACGTACCAAACGATCGAGGAAAACGTGTCATAAGTCAGATTTATTAAATTAAAAAAACTGAAAATCAAATGAACGAAACAAATAATGAAAGAGGGTAGTCAATAGTCGACAAACAACCCTAAAACTGTTGATATTTTTACTTACTTTTGAAATTATTTATCAAACACAATTTATTTTGTCAAAATAAAATTCAATTTTTTAAAAAAAAAAATAAATCAAACTAAATTGAATTTCCACATATTTTTGTCATAATAAAAAAATAATTGAATAAATATTAATTTATTCAATTTAATAAAATAAAATTAAAGTAAAATTTAATCGAAAGTCATAATTGTAATTACTTATATGTTAATTTTATATTTTGATCAAGTTTTTCTAATATATGAGTATTTTTGTAATTATCTCGAGTCAATATAAAACGAAATTTCTCAAAATCCCAACTCAATCAAAATATAACATGGGTAAACAAAATGAAACACCTTAACATGATAATACACATGTGAGAACATACATAAAATAGTCCCGATGAAGACGATACATGCATAGAAACATCAAGAATTATGAGCGTGCTAACCATAGGTAGACATAACGTAGAAATCGAACTAAAATATAACATCGAAAAAAATGTATACGATACAAACAGATAAACTAAATAACGTAAAAAAAAGCATGATATAACCCACAAAAAAAACAAATAACATGACATCAAGAATATATATGAACAAAATAAACATGCTAACAGCTGGTAAAAAAAGAAATCAAATGACATAAACATTTAAATACGAAAGAGGACTGAACTGGAACAAAAACAAAACAGAAATCAAAAACCCATAACAAATACAGACAATTCAGGGACAGGATTGCAAGCCTAACGAAACTTTAAAGGACTGATGCTGTAAAATACCCAAGGGGCAAGCCCAAGGTGCAAGATTCAAAAATGCGGGATGACCTGGGGAGTAATTTCACCATTTAAAAACTTGCTCTGATTTAATTTAGGGACCGATTTAAAAGAATTCAAAAAGAAAGAAGGATTTATCCTGCAAATAGACCAAGGGGCGAGCTTAAAACAAAATTTTGAAGAGAGCGAGGGTCCTTATTACGTGATTTCACCATTTAAAAAAACCTAGGCCCCATAAATAACACTTATTCGGCCAAATAACAACATTTTCCCCATTTTGCTTGAAACTGGTTTTATAAAACACCCCACCCTCCTTATTTGCTCTTAAAACCAAACCCTCAGACCATTTTGAAAACTACCCGGCCACCGCTCTCGACCTGTCTCTGGCGAGGTTCGGCCGTAAGACCCCCCTCAAGCCATCCCGGACTATGGCCGTTCAACGACAGAAACCCAAAAGCCTACAACCCTTTAGCTTTGAAGTTAAAAACCTAGATCCCCACACTGTTATTTCGAACCAAAAAGAACAAAGCTCACCCTCAGGTTCATCGCCGACGAGAAAAAAATCGAAAACCAAGGTAAAATATCCCTTTTTATTTTGATATATTTTTCATATTTGCATACATGCATGGAAAGAAAAGAGAAGAGATGAGCATATTACCACTGATGAGAGTCTTTTTTTAGCAAAGTTTTTCTTTTTTTCAAAACTGGTGAATCCCCCTTGGTTACAGAGTTTTTTGTACATATATTGCCCCCTTTCTTTAGTTTTTTTGGCAGAATAGAAAATACAATACATGTCTTGTTCGATTTGGTACTGACACCCTGTATTTTCATTTTTTTTTGTACATCTGAGTATGGTGGTTAGGGCTGGTGGTGCAGCAGAGGCATGGTGGAGGTGATCTTTTCGCAGACGCATCCCTGACCGTTGGATCAGATCTGATCCAACGGCTGTGATGCCTTGTTGCTCGGAGGGCTTGGATTGAATCTGGAAAAGATGAGGACGCTCAAGATCTTGCCACCTGGCTCATGGAAGGCGACCAGTCTCGCGAGTGCGTTGCACGCGCGAGTGAGAAGTACGGAGTCCCATCGGGTACATCACATGCGCGCCAGCTGTATTGGCTCATTCTGATATGGGTCGTTGGATAATTTCTAATCCAACAGCTTGGATGATGACGGCTGCAACAGATGAAGAGGGTGTTAAATAAAATTCTAGGGTTTTTGGTTAATTAGATGGGTTTTGGCTGGGCCAGATAGACCATGTAAAATTAAATTTGGGGTTTGTAAATATAATTTGGACCGGAAACTTGTAATATTTATGGGTTTTTTTACTATTTTCTACTGGATCTGTCTTAATCCATTATATTACCAAAATAATAATAATACTAATAGTAACCATATGCATAACATATATACTTATATTTTTAATACATACATATATACATACAAGCAATTAGGGCAAACGGGACATGCATACGTATATGTGACACACATACCCGAACATTTATACACCTACATACATGCAATCACACATATATAATAGTAACACATGCATATATATATACATACCTGCATACACCTTAATACGTTTATACTTATAACATCTTAATATACTCACATACAAGGCACTCGTGCAAGTTAACACATGACCTATATACACACATTTGTTCACACTACTAATCAATATAAATGTACACAAATTATACATACGGACATACCTACGACATTCGCATACCACACATCACACATACATGCATATTAATAATGCATATGCTCGCACTATAACAATGAAATATACACACTAGTAATAAACATTAATAATTACGTAGCATTTCCAAATTAATACAAAAATTTTCCAGATAAAAATGAGTGATTACAGTTGCCCCTCTTTGCTTGTTCCCGTGGAACGGGGACAAAGCAAAGATCATAAGCACTCATTTTTTTTCGACTTTCCTGTTCGTAGCTTTGGAAACACGTGTTCTTCTAGAACTCTCCGTTTTTCCTCGGCTAGATCTTTAGGCTCGTAAGCTTTTCCTATATAGAACTTTTTCGTCTTCCGATCTGGGAACTATAGGCCCCTCCTATATAGAACCTTTCGTCCCGAGGTCTTGAGTTACGAGTCATTCCCATATAGAACCTTTCACTCTAAGACAGTAAAGCTCGGAGCCCTTCCTATATAGGACTCTTCGCCTCCAACACAGCGGGTTTTTACTATATAAAACCTTCTGTGTCATGGGTGAATTCCTTCGGCTGGGAGTTCTTCCTATATAGAACTGCTAGTCTTCACCCTGGAGCCGCAAGCCCTTCCTATATAAAACTTTCAGCTCCTGAAGCCTCGGAGCTGCGGATTCTTCCTATATAGAACCTTTATCTTCACATTTGGGATTCACGCTAAAATGGCTACCGATCTGGCCTTACGCTACCTAGGCTGCCATTATTTCTGGACTCACGCTACTAAGGCTACTCATGCTTCTTTAAATCTGCAGATACCTGTCTAGAATAGACAAAATGCTATGACAAATGAGTTAGCATGCTTCTAATCCTAGGGATGTCTAACTATACATGATGCATGAATGTCAATATCTTGGTGCGTCTGCCTCGGCCATCAGTCAATCTCAACTCTCCGCTGCTTGCTTTCTCATTTTTTTCTTCTTCTAGTGGTGATGCCCCATTTCACTGTCGGGTTCAACCATTTCAATATTTCTTTTCTGAATTTTTGGTTTGGGGTTCTAAAGTACCCTTTCGGGTTTTCACTTTAGAGGTTTTTTTCTTTTTTTTAGGTGCCCTTCCGGGTTTTCACCTGGGAAATCTCTCTTGTTGTCTCGAATGCTTTATTTAAACAAGCGGGGTATGTGACATTGGTCATCTTGCTCTGGTGCTCGAAGCCTTCTGCTCGTCCCGCTTCAACATACATCATGTAGGCAGGTGGAGGGCAAGGTTAATACTGTTTTCTAATCACCTGCATCTTCAAGGTTAGATCACAATAATGCTCAGAAATCTCTTGTTTATCATAAGCTTATGTTAACTTATCTGCATGATGTTTATGGCAACTAACAAGAAGACAAGGAACGAGAGCTCAAAATGTGATTTTATTACGATTAAGGATTTGGAACAATTTCGAGATGGTCATGGCAAACATAAGGAAAAGGAAAAGGAAAACATGAAATGCAAAACCTCCAATTATCCACAGTATGAATGATGCGTGATCCCGTCAACTGGAGTAGAATCTTTGCCTGAGGCTTTTCTTCTGATACTCGTGGGGACGACTCTTATCGCCGGAGGTCCAACCTCAAAATTTATCTGAGTCGCCCTTTACGGGTTTTCGACTCGGATCCTTCCTTTGCTTCAAGACGCCCTTTTCAGGTTTTCGCCTTGAGCTCTCCACCCTTTTTTTGGTGGAATGCCCTATCGGGTTTTCTCTCCACCTCTCTTCTTTTTTCTTTTTATTTTTTCTTTTCTTTCTTTTTTCTTTTTTTTCAAACATAGTATTTCTTAACTGCATCAGAATTCACAGGATTTTTCAACTCATCTCCATCCATTTCAGTTAAGATTAATGCTCCTCTTGAAAAGGCCTTCTTGACAACGTATGGCACTTCCCAATTGGGCATCCACTTTCCCCGAGAATCTTTCTGAATCGGGAGGATCCTCTTAAGTACCATATATGTCTCTGAATTCTCTCGGGCGCACCTTCTTGTCGTATGCCCGCATCATCCGTTTTTGGTACATTTGACCATGGCAGATGGCCTTTAGCCTCTTTTCTTCGATGAGATTCAACTGGTCGAATATGGCTTGCACCTATTCGGACTCTTCCAACTTTACTTTATTTAGGAACCGGAGCGACAGAATCTCGTGTCTTCGTATTTACTTTTTTTTTATAATAAGTCACATGATAATAATTTTTTATCTTAATTATAAAATAAGTACTCAAATTATATATTTTTTAATGTGTTTAAAATATTTTTAAATTGATATGTGTTTAAATTTTATTTTTAGTTAAAATAAGTATTTAAAATATTTTTTGACTAAAATAGGTGTTTAAAATTTTATTTTTTGTTTGTTTCAAAGTCAAATGAGATATCTACTTTAGTACCTGTTTCAACCAAAAATAAAATTTTAAACACCTATTTTAACTAAAAAATACTTAAAACATCTATTATAAAAAAATATAATTTAAATACTTATTTTATAGATGAATTTTTTTATATAGAAAAGGTACTCGTTTCTTAATGTCGGTGGTGGAGGATACGGTGCGAGGGTGAGAAACCGGAGGGTAAGAATAGCAACACCCGGTGGGAAAAATTTTAAGATTTTTCGAACGTGGTAAGAGTACGAGTAGTACGCGCCGCGAAGCTGTATGAACGTCAACGCTTAAAATAATTGGCTTAGAGGCGCGTGCGGATAGAGTGCTACCGGAATTTTTGCGGGTACTGACTGATTCAACACTATTCGGCTGTAAGGCTATGGCTTTTTTTACCAGGGAGGTCACGTGATTCACGTGATTATAAGCGTACCTTGCGACAGAAGATTGAAAGCAGAAGAGGCGTGTCGGTGTGTGGCAATAAAGATCACATTCGGTAATAAAATTATGGAAATGTAAAATTACTTAGCACGCTACAAAATTGCTGCTATATTCAAACAAAAAAAAAGAAGAGAAAGTAGTGTGACTGTTTTTTATAATAAAATTAAATTAATTAAAAATATATTTAAAAATACTTATAAATATCCTAACAAATTTTACTGCTTGCTTTATGAATAAAAATATAATTTCTTTTTTTGAAGTTTTTTTATAATATGTATGTTTATATTATGGTTTATGTTCGGAGAGTAAAACTGTTATTCCTAACAATATCGTTTTTAAGGTACAGACTCGTGTTCTCACATTGAGAGTACAATGTGTCTTATCAATGCACATAACACTTGTTGATTTTTTGATTTTTTTTCTAAACTCAACATTAAAAAAATTAAATTTTAAATTATAATCCTAAATTCTTAATTTTAAACCTTAAAATATATTATACCCCTCATTCCTTAGGCATTAACCTTAAACCCTAAATTTATTTCTTTTAGTACGATAGCATTAATAGAGGCACATAAAAAGATTGAAGATTTATATCCTTGCTGTATACACATGAATGTAATTATAAAATATAAGATTTTCACCCATAATTTTAGAGTTTGTGAACCAATCTCTCTAATATGAGTCGAGCTTTAACTACGTTTTTTAATAAGGATGTGGGGGTAGAGCTTTAAAATTTCTGTTGTTCATTAAAAAATAATTATTCAATTTACTGGAATGGAAACAAATAAGTTTTCACAAATATTTTAATTTTACGAGATAAAAATTTAGTTTATGGTTTAAGATTTAAGAGTATAATTAAAATATATAAGCTAGAGGTTAGAGTTTATGTTTTTGGATAATATAATTAAGGATTTAAAGTTTTACATATAAACCCTAAACTCTAAAATTAAAACGATTATGAAAACTTTTTCGACCTGTGTATGTAATATTTTCCCTTAAAAATATCAATGAAATTAACGAAAATCAACTTCTTTCATAGTGAAAATATTAAATAGAAAATTTATTATTTATGCGAATGGTTGGTTGGGTTTAAATTTTAACAAATTTTTAACTCAACGAGTAATATCAATGAAAAATATGATGTTTATATTAAGAGATCCTTTAAGTGTATGTACGTGCAAGGTATATGCGTTGTCAAAAGATTAAGAAAAATTATGAACATATTCTACTATGTAATTATACTATTATATTCAAAAGGCTTATATATATTATATTAGTACTTAAAGTATACCAACTTTTTCATTTTGGTACCTAAAGTATTTTTTTGGTCAAAATAAGTATCTAAAGTATACTTTTTGGTTAAATTAGGTACCTAAAGTATACTTTTTGGTCAAAATAGGTACATAAAGTATTTTTTTTGTCAGAGTAAGTACCTAAAGTATTTTTTTGATCAAAATAAGTACCTAAAGTATATTTTTTGTTAAAATAGGCACATAATGTATTTTTGATTAGGGTAATTATTCTATACACAAGCGCTTGTGAAAACTTTTTTACACAAACGCCTTAGTTTTAGGGGTTAGGGACTCCGTTTAGGGTTTAAAGGTTAAATTTTGGGTTTTGAATTTAGGGGTTGTTGATAGAATTTTGGGTTTAGGGTTAAAATTTAGGGTTTATAGGTTAAAACCTAAATCCCTAACCCTAAACTCAAAATTCTAACCCTAAATCCTAAATTCCAACCATGAACCCTAAAAATTATAAACTCCTACACTAAAACCCCTAAACTCTAGACCCTAAACCCTATAATTGAGGCACTTGTAGAAACAAAAAAGTTTCCACCGCCAGCGTATAGGATAATAATCCTTTTAATTAATGTCACATGATAATTTTTAGGAACCTATATAAAAATATGTATACTTTAAGTACCTATTTTGACCTAAAAATATTTTAGATACCTATTTTGACCAAAAAATAGTTTATATACTTACTTTGACAAAAAAATATTTTAGGTACCTATTTTGACCAAAATTATATTTTAGGCACCTAGTTTAACCAAAAAGTATACTTTAGGTACTTATTTTGACCAAAAAATATTTTAGGTACCAAAATAAAAAAAATTGGTATACTTTAGGTACTAATATGATATATAAGCCTATTCAAAAAGGACTTAAAAACTATTTTTTTGTTTAGTTTATTTTATTTTTTAAGTGGTTAGTTTGTAAATTCATTGAGTGGTCTTAATAATTTTTTTTAAGTGACTCAAATTTGAGCAACATAGTCTATAGGTATTCACAAATGTATCCCAAAGGCTTTTTTCTAGCTACATCCCTGTTTTATGATGTATTGTTTTATGATGTATTGTGTAACCTCCTCAGGAACAAAGGAACATGGGTCTTGAGAGGGGATCATGCCCCTCAACTTAAATATATATATATATATATATATATATATATATATATATATATTTTACCTTAATGATGTAAATTATTTTTAAAAAAATAGATTATTTGTACATTTTACTCCTTCACTTTTGAAATATTTAAATTTATCTCTTAATCTCAAATTCTGACCCGTCTTGGTACCTTATACGTATTTAATTAGTATATTTATTTAAAGCCTCACATATTTAGAATTTATTTGTGTAAATTTTGATAAATCCATTATTTGTTTTTATATGTTTTACATTATTTTTAGTGCCATGATTTAATTACTATTTTTAAATCATATTTATATCGTTCATTTCTCAAATCGATCCTAATCACTTTCTAATTGCTCATAAAACGAATACGACAAAACAAACCATAACGGGTCCAAATTAAATTGTTAATTTAACAAATGGTATTCAACATAAAATTTGACAAAAATGCAAATGATTGGAATCTCTAACAGCTTATCAACAACCAAAACTATAAATTCACACATATAATATCTCATAAATTATTTGAAAACTGATTTTTTTTTTATTTTAAAAGGTATTGTTTTATTCAATGAAAATGGTGGATTAAGAGTGAGAGAACACCTAATTGATTCCCTAAGCACAACATTTTGGATACGTCTTAAGGTTTGACTTGGGGCTAGAGTTGTTAATTTCGTCTAATGTATAAAAACCACACATGTACAACAATGGCCAAAATATTGTTTCAGTCCCTGTATTATAATATGAATTACATTTTAATCTTTATACTTTTTGAAAATAGAAAAAGTTCTTTTATGTTAGCAAACGAGTATAATGATTATTTTTGTAATTGTGGAAAGAAATATACTTAATTTTATAAGGTGTAGTGAGATTAGTTTAAAATATGACATTACATATTTACATGGTTCATTGTAGTTTAAAAAATGATTACAATGCAATATGTTAGTAGTTGGGGAGTTAGAAAGTTGTTATTCTGTTAAATGATCGGTTTGTAATTAGTTAGATTATAATTTAGTCAGCTTTAGTTAGTATAAATATACATTGATGTAAATGATAATTTAATCAATGAGAATCGATGCATTTTTCATATTATCCTTTCATTAGTTGTTAAATATACACTGTTCGACTGGTTTGCATCCATGTTTGACTAGTCTTTGTAGCAAATGAATGTGCACAATGCCTTTTTACAAGGTGATGCAGATGCAGATGCAATTACTAGAAGGGTTTTGTAGCCAGGAGGAGAACATGGTGTGTAGACTAAAAAATCATTATATGGTCTGAAGCAAGCCTTTCGACAGTAGACTACAAAGTTGACTGAGGCTTTGTTGGCAACATACTTTATTCAAAGCAGATATGACTATTCATTGTTCACAAAGAGGCGAGGAACCAGTTTAATAGTTGTCTTAGTATATGTAGACGATTTACTAATTACTGGCAAAGACCAGGTGTTGAAAAATGATTTAGAGAGTTAAAGTACTTTCTTGGTCTAGAAGTTTTAAGGAACAAACAAAGAATTTTGTTGAATCAGAGCAAGTATACTTTGGAACTTATTCAAGACACGAGTAAGGGGACCCTTAGAGCAAAACATTAAGCTTACAACAAAACATGTTCAGAAAGATGATGAAGGTGAAGTGTTAGCAGGTAAGACAAGATTTCAGAGGCTTATTGGACGTTTGTTGTACTTGACATGCACAAGACCTGACACAGCCTATTCTGTACAACACTTAAGTCAATTCATGCAACAGCCCAAGCAATAACACATGGATGCAACATTAAGGGTGGTAAGATACATCAAAAAAGAACCTGGTTTGGGAATTTTCTTGAAAGCCTCAAGTACATGTCAGATAAATGCTAGTTGTAATTAAGACTAGGCAACTTGTCCGATGACTAGAAAATTTATAACAGGTTTTTGTGTAATGTTGCGAGAGTCTTTGATTTCTTGAAATTCAAAGAAGCAAGACATAGTTGCACAATCCTTAGCCGAGGCAGAATATCGAAGCATTGGAGAGATCGTACGGTTGAAAGGTTTGTTAAAAGAATTTGGAGTTGATGATGGACAACCAGCAAAGATATTTAGTGATAGCAAAGCAACTCTACAAATAGCAGCCAATCCAGTTTTTCATGAAAGAACGAAGCCTATAGAAATAAATTGTCATTTCATCAGAAAAAAAAATATAAGAAGAGCTGATCAAAATTGAGTATATAGCAACTACAGAGCAGCTAGCAGATATATTGACAAAGGCTTTGAAAATTTCACAGCATGATTATCTGCTGTGCAAGTTGGGGGTCAAAAATATTTTTATCCCTCCAACTTGAAGAGGAGTATTAGTAGTTGGGAAGTTAAAAAATTGTTATTCTGTTAAATGGTCAGTTTATAATTAGTTGCATGATTTTAATTATGTTTGTAGTTTTTCACCGATAATAAACCTGATAATAATAATAATATATCCTGATATCTAATTAATTGATAAATGATAATGTATAAAAAATATGCGTCGATATATAAATATTAATCCATAATCCAAGGACTGGTTCCGTGGTAAAGAGTATGATATTCGTTTTAGGAAACCTAAACTCAAACAGTTTTGTCCACAAGGTGTGTACACCATGTTAAACGATAAGTTATTTCATGGGTCTTTCACTCATATTTACTGCAAATTAAATTAAAAAAAGTTTTTACTGAGTGAATTTTTACTCGGTAAAAAGATGACATGAAAAAATTAATAAAATGGATGAGTTTATTGGTTGGAATGACTCTTGATATAATTTCTCTGGTTAAAAAATTAAAAAAATATATAAACAAATACCACATTATAATCAAATACTATTAAAAAAAGTAATCCATAATGTATAGGATTGTTTGATTTCAAACGGATATTATTGTGTTACATAAGAGTAGATAGCATACAAACAAGCAACTCCGAGAGTGCTTCCATATTGCCAAAATCATAACAGTCGTACATGGTGGCTTATTCAGGTTCCCAAAACTAAATACGGTTACGTCCACATTGTCATAAACTTATTAAAAAGCTTGTGGTAAAAAAAACAATACCAACTAAACAAGAAGTAGTGTTTTAAAACTTTAGAGATAACATTATTAAAAAATCACCGCTTCTAAACGTAAATAAGAGTAAAAACTTGCTTGAAAGATGAAAAGAAACGGAAAAAAACCTTAAAACTTGTGCCTAGAAAGAGTTTTGTAAGTAACCGGAACTTTCTTGGTCTTGGTGTTGGTGTTGGACCCTTCCAAACGATGGTTTCTTGGAGCATTGGCCTTGGTTTTGGACTCTTCCAAATGGTTCCTTGCACCATTGTCCCCGCAAGGGATGGTTTTATACGACGAAGGGTTCGGACACAACCTAATGTACTTCACGTAGAACTCAGCACATTCTTGCAACGATTTCTGGTCGGGAAGGCCTGGGATACAGTTCTGTTTCACGTCAAGAGCACCATTTTTTATCAGCTTCCTGCAAACCGGACCAACTTTGGTGAAAAAATTATCCGACAACGACAAGTTCACCAAGTTTGTAAGTGCACACAGTTCCTCCGGCACTTCCCAGTACAGCAGATTATCTGCAAAGTTGAGCACCTCAATTTTTCTCAGGCAGGACAAGGAGGACGGCAACGGACCGGTTAACAGGTTGCTCTGGACATCGAAAACTATAAGTTCTTTTAAAAACCCTAGTTCGTAAGGGAGACAGCCTGATAACTTGTTGTTCAGCAGTAAAACCTCGACTAATGTCGAGTTAAGGTTGCGGATGCTTCGCGGAATCGGGCCGGTTAGCTGGTTGTTCGCCAGGGTTAGGTAGCGAACCGGTGTCGAACCGAAGTTCGCTGGTAGTTTGGCGGTGAAGCCGTTGTTGTTGATGAAGAGGAGTTCGAGTGCTTGGTTGAAAATCCCCGGAGGAACTTCCCCGGCGAAGGAATTGAAACGGATGTCCAAGAACGACATGTCTTTTACGCCCATGACCGTCATCGGAAATGTGCCGGAGAAGCGATTGTTGCTTATGTCCAACTCGTAAAAATATCTTAGCTTTGAGACATCCGGTATGGAGCCGGCGAACTTGTTTGAGTTTGCATGGAAGATAGCGAGGTCGGGGAGGTTATCAACGAAACCTTCCAGTGTTGGGGCTGCTAAGGAAAACCCGTTGAAGTCAATGCCGGCGACGGCAGTGGCGGATTCATTGTCGGGCGGGATATCACAGTAAAAGCCCTTGTAGCTGCATATGTCCGACCCGATCCAGTTCCCCGTTCTGTTAAATGGATCTTCAAAAATGGTTCTCTTGAATGCTTGGATTACGGGGTAAACAACGGCAAGTCTCCGGTCTTTAAAGATCAATCCTTGCATCGAGATACCCAATGGACGTGCCGGCGAGCCAATCCGGCTGGTGTCGGTACCATTCCGGCATAGTACAGAGACGAGAAATGGAAGGAAAAGGAAGGAAATGGACGTGTAAGTGAAAGCTTTGTTGAAGAAGGTCAGATTTTCCATTGATTAAACTGAAGGGATAGATTAAAGGAAAATATGTTGCGGTTGGTAAATATATAATGGTATTAGCAGCGGCGAATGTAGGTTGTGTTTAAGATGGACACGTGCCCGCTCTAAAAATCTAACTTTTTTTTATTTTTATTTATTTTATTAAGTGTGTCAGTTCTAAATTTTATTATGCTTACTATGTAAATATAAGTTTTTTTTATTGCTTATCTATTTAAAAGAGCGTATTTAATTTAAAATTTTATTTGTATCTATTCACGTATAATTTTTTTAATTTTTAATACTTAATATATATGTGATTATTTTAAAAAATATTTATAAATCCGTCACTGAATATTAGTGCGGTCGTTGGGTATCATTTTCGAAATGGAAATGTGTTCATATGGTTTCAGTTAGCGGTCGTGTGACTTTGGTTTTGGTAGGTGAAGATTTGGTTTATGTCTCGTGATTTTTCAGATTTTTGAATCTGTTTAAATCTAGGGTTTAAGGTCGTTATATGTCACTAGTCTAATCTGCATTTATAGTGCTTGCACCTAAAATTTTGAATAATTTAACTTAACCGGTTTATATTATAATTAGAAAGTGATTATCAACAAATTTCGATTTCGATTTCTAAAATTCACTTGTTACCTTCGGTAAGGACTCATTGGCAGTTTAAATTATTATTTCTTCCGTCCTATAAATTTTATCTTTTGTTGACTTTTCACTTAATTTTTTTAAAAAAATTTAGGTGACAAATGTATTGTAAAATAATTAAAATAACAATTTCATCCTTGAAATTTTAAAGTTTGTTTTTATTAGAAAACTAAAAAATATGATATTAGAAAAGAAAATTTATCTAATAAAATTGGTTAAATTTTTTAATATCAATGTATGTACTTGAAATTGAATTTATATTTGATCATCAAAACCAATTTATATAGATAAACATGTTTCCACATATACCAACTCATGTTATTTGTAATGAAAGGTTTTACAAATATTTGGGATTTAAAAATATTAAAAACATTTTAGTTAAAATATGATCAAATTGAAATAATTATAAATAATAAGAGTTAAATTTATTAATTTTTAAATAGGATTAAATTGATTGAATCGATAAATATATAAGACTAAATATGCTATTAGACAAATTTTATTAACCGCCATGTCACCTCTTAATGACTCAATGACCATTTATAATAAAAATCAAAGTTTAATAACTATTTTATAATATTTGAAAATTAAATATTTTAAATAATTTAATGATTATTTGTGAACTTTAGGTAGGGGTGAGCAAAACTCGGCTCGACTTGAGTCAAAAAAATTAATTTTTTTAGCTCAACTTAAAAAAAACTAATTTTATAACTCGACTCGTACAAATTTTAAATAAAATTTAAATCGTAAAATAAAACCTATAAACTTTTAACTCGAACGCTTCTCCTAACTTTAGCTATTCTTAAATTCGGAATTTAGGCTTCACCAAATTGAACATAGTTTTCTAGAGTTATGGTAGGGGGCTCAATATCTTTTCCGCAAAGTACTTGTCATCAGTTGGCAATGGCCTGGAACCAGTTGTGCTCATGGTGATTGTCGGCAATTAGCAATGAGGACTAGGATTTTTGTTCAGTCACCAGTGACCTGGCTGCTGAGTCAACTTTGGACCCTGTTAACATGATTAAAATCCTAGCAAGACATTTCATGTGATTTTTATAGCACTTTTTCTTTGTTTCTGTTGGGAATAAAGAGAGTAAGAAATTGACAATTAAAAGAGATTTTAACTTTTACGAATAAAACACATTGGAGGGTAAGGATCATCTTTTATAATAAACTTTTATAATATTTAATTTAAATTAAACGATTAATAAATTAAATATTAATAATTATATCGAAAAAATTACTTTGTTTTCTATGAATCTAACTCTATCAATTATCCCAGATCTTCCTTCCCTATTTTTTTCTTTATTTCTTTTTTGATGCTACAAATATAATTACAAGTACGACAATAAAATAATATATATCCGAACAACACTAGAATTTCTAATACACCACCGAGTTAATAATCAAAATACATTCCAACATAGAACAAAATAAATTTAATTCAAACTTATAATCTTAAAGTTTCAAAGGTATGAAACCAATGTTCACCCTTCTTTTCTTTGAACGAATTAACCTATAACAGAGATAAAAGTTTCATCGCTTACCTCTCTCAGAATTAATGTTTTTTTTTTGGGTTAAGGGCTCCATTTGTTACTGTAATAGTCTCAATTTATCATTTTCACCCTTATAGTATTTTCACATCAATTAGGCTCATAAATTAGTCGAATTACATTACCGTTTGCCTCTTGACTGATACTCTAACCCTAATTGAAAATTTTATCAATATAAAGTGATTACGAAACATAAAAGTATTCCTAAACACTAAACGATGATGCAGTTCGACTACTTCAAGAGTTAAATTGATGAAAAATTACTATAAAAACAAAATTGATAAATTAAGACAACTATAGAAAAAAACCCTTTAAACCATGTTTTTATATAATTTAAATTTGTTTTGCGATTTATGTCGTAATCAATGTTTTTAAACAACCAGATACGCTTCATTATAGTAGTGCATAGATTACAAATTTACATACATTTTTTTTGCAATAATTGACAACTTCAACAACATTGGAATACATAAATATAAAAACAACCAAAGAATCCGCCATTGATTTACTTGACGGAGTTCATCGAAAGCATGGAAAATCATATATGTGGGATAAGTTTGCTATAAGTTCTAGGTGATGGAGAAGAAGAAGACTCAGTTGATTCTTTCCCAGATTTCACAGCCTAGACTCTAAGAAATGGATAAAGGGCATGAAATTCGAGATGGATTCCATGTCAAAAAACCAAGTTTGGACCTTGGTTGACCCACCTAAAGTGATTAAGCCCATAGGGTGCAAGCGAGTTTTTAAAAAGAAAATCGACATGGATGGTAATATACAAACATACAAAGTGTGATTAGTCACTAAGGGTTTTCTTCAAATTTATGGTATAGACTATGATGAAACCTTTTCACCTATTTCTATGTTCAAATCCATCCAGATCTTACTTGTGATAGCTGCATTTCATGACCATGAGATATGACAAATGGATGTTGAAACCAATTTCTTTAATGGAAAACTAGATGAGGATGTGTACATGACACAACCTAAGGTTTTATCGATCCAAAAGATGCCGAAAAATATGCAAGCTACAAAGGTCCATTTATGGATTGAAGCAAGCTTCTCAAAGTTGGAATCTTCGTTTTAACGATGCAATCAAAGAGTTTGATTTTATCAAAAATAAAGATGAGTCATGTGTTTTCAAGAAAATTAGTGGGAGCACTGTCATATTCTTAGTACTGTATGTAGATGACATACTGATAATAGGAAATGACATATCTAGCTTACAGTCTGTAAAAACTTGGTTAAGAAAATGTTTTTCCATGAAAGACTTGGGTGAGGCAATATATATATTAGGAGTCAAGATCTATAGAGATAGATCGAGACGACTCCTAGGACTGAGTCAAAATATATACGTAGAAGAAGTACTGAAAAGATTCAGTGTGAAAGAATCCAAAAAAGGGGTTCTTACTTATGAGACATGGAATTTCACTCTCGAAGGAAATGTGTCCTTCAACACCTCAAGAAAGAGAGCACATGAGTAAGATTCAATATGCTTCAGCAATTGGATCTATCATGTATGTCATGTTATGTACTCGTCCAAATGTATCATACATTTTAAAGTATGGCAAGTCGATACCATGTAGATATCAATGAAGGTTACTGGGTCGCAATTAAAAACATCCTTAAGTACTTAAGAAGAATTATGGATACATTCTTTATATATGAAGGTGATGAAGAGCTAAGTATAAAAGGTTATACTGATGTTAACTTTCAAATCGACAAGGATGATTCACGATCGCAAATCAGATTTTGTGTTCTGCCGTAATGGAGGCATTGTGAGCTGGAAAGGTTCAAAGCAAGATACAGTAGTTGATTCTACAATAGAAGCCGAGTATATTGCAGCATATGATGCTGCAAAAAGGGTGTTAGGATCAAGAAGTTTATATCTAAACTAGGGGTTTTGCCGAGCATTTTGAATGCTATAGATTTACGTTGTGATAACAACGGAGCCATCACACAAGCAAAAGAACTCAGATTTCATCAACGATCCAAACACATACTTAGGCGTTACCATCTCATTCGAGAAATCATAGATCGAAGAGATATAGAAATATGTAGAGTACCAACATATGATAACATTGCCGATCCACTGACAAAGCCTCTGATACAACAGATGCATGATTGTCACACTAAGTCACTTGGTATTGGATACCTAAGTGATTGGTCTTAGTGCTAGTGGGAGATTGTTAGAGTATGCCCAAAGATCAATCATAAGATGATTAATGATGTTTGTTTTTACCTTGTTTATTCATAAAGAGGCATTGCCATTATTATTTTCACTTAAAATTCTGCGTGCATAAATAAACAGAAATATAATAAAGTCTTCAGAATAATATGGTTATTCTTAAATTTCCTTAGTCAAGTATTATTGTGGGCATGAACAACAATAATGCATTAAGACTAATATGTAGTTGATTGTTAACAAGGTGTTGTCATTGACATGGAGATGTCAAGATCAATACATAAGTATGTGTTAGAGAACAACATACTAAACTGACTTACTATGAGCATGTTTCTTGGATTATCATGTGAGAGTCACAACATCGTTCATAGTGACTACATGTATGATCCTCAGACTTGAGATCATCATTATTTCAACATCGTGAGTGACATATTTTGATACAGTCAATCGTGTGTCGTAACTGATTACTTTATAAAGACTGATATTGGATATGTCACAATCTATGTAGTGGTCCCTCATACATAATAAAAGTAATATCATAGGCCACTTGATTGAGTGAGACTAGAAATGCATGGCCATGCTCGAATAAGTTGATATGAGATATTATAGTTATTCATTTATAATAGTCTACTCAAGATATCAAGAAATATTAGAAAGACTATACAAGTGTAACTGTTCCATGACTTGTTTTCAATCTAGATATAAATGACAAAAGGATGTAATACATGAAAAAGAGTTAATCACGAAAATGTTATGTCGAATCATGATTTCTTGTAACTTAGGTGACAATGACATATTGTTAGATGTCACTCATTGTTTGTAATATTAGAAATGTTTTATTGTTTACTACTAACGTTACGTGAACCTACAGAGTCACACCCACGTTTGAAATAAGCATATATTAAACGAATTATATATGTACAAATTTGTTGTACACGAATTTAGTTAAATTAATATATATTTGATATATATATAATTTAACTATTGGATAAATATTAAAATAAAATAATAATTGTAATTATGACTCTTTTAATATATAAATAATATAATTCGATTTAAATTAATATATATTGAAATCCTAATTAAAGTTAAATTGGGATTATATTTATAAATCCTAATTAGTTGAATTAGGATTATATATATTAATATATATTAAAATCCAAATTAAGTTGAATTGAGATTTTATATATTATATATATATATATATTGTAATCCTAATTAAAGTTAAATTAGGGTTATATATATATATATTAAAATTTTAATATGAGTTGAATTAGGATTTCAAAGGCTATATAAAGGCATGAGAGATCTAACAATCATTAATGTTTTTTGAAAAAATCATGTAAATAGTTTAGAGTGTTTTATATGCTCGTTTCACCTTGGTGAACTACGTAGAGGTTGGAGCGTTATCGTTGTAGTTTAGGAAATGACATCGTGGAATCGTGATTAGATATCTATCTCTTCCAAATTTAGAATTCCAGATTTTAAACAGATAATTCTTCCCCCTTAGTTACCCCGATTCGTTCATCGTACATAGATCTATGGTAGTAATCGCCAGACAATTTTTTTGCTGCGCCATGGGGTGTACAGGCGTGACCCAACAATTGTGTCTTTCCAATTGTATTTCTCTGTTTTTGTCATTCTTTGTTGCTTTGTTGTTTCATGTTCATTCTTCTTTGTTGTTCTTGGATATATTTTAGGATCCATCTTTCTGTTTTTTTTATTCTTTCAATGAGACCCGGCTTTAGTGTTAAAAATATATGGATTGTTATTTATACATATATCATACAATATAGTAGTCCAACTCACTATTATTTATTGAGATTGTGCTCTTCACTAGTCCTTATGTAGTTCTCATCATCACTGAAACAAAATCCTTCCATAAGCAGAAGTTAAATTAGAAATTTACATATGGGGACCAATATGAGATTAAAATTTTTAAACGCCGTAAATTTTTTAAAAAAAAACTGAAGGGTTTATAGAATTAATTTTACTTTTTTTAAATATATTCTATTACAATTGAGAAAAAGTTGGCACGTGGGATGTTCTGCTCTTGTCCACAAGCGAAGTTATTTTATGGTTTTAATTTAAGTTTGAAGTTTAGATAATAGTATTTAAAATTTAGAGTTTAAAAAATAATTTAATGTTAGAGTTTAAAAAGAACAATTTATAGTTTATAGGTTTGAGTTGATGGTTTAAATTTTAATTTAAAGGGTTTTTTTAAACACAAGCCGACTTCATTAATCAACAAGAGAACGCTAGGGAAGAACAGGAGAATTCTCTTAAAGACATCTTACTGACATAAATTCATTAACCATTCATTAGTTCATGGAAATAATTACGTTAGATTATGATATTTGAAATTTAGAGCTTAATTCATAAAATAACATTCATTAAACTTAAAATTATTTAATTTAAATCGATTCGATCAAATATTGACTTTTTAATTTTGTTTAATTTTAATTTTAAAACGATTCGATCAAATCTCGGAGATTAATTCATTAATCTATCAATATCTTATGTCCGTCTCTATCCTTCTTTTATGCTTAATTTTAATTTTTTATTATCACTAATAAAACTTTTTATGATTAAAATAAAAAAAAAAGATTTATCCGCAACAATGAAAAAGTAAGAGTATTTTGAAAAGGAAATACAATTCATTCATTGTTAAGACATCCACTAATTCTTACCTTTTTTCTTCTTTTTAGATTCTTGACTAATTTAAATCGATTCATACAACACATTAAATTTTGATAAATAAATTTATAAAAAAAATTATTTTTAAACGATACAAAACTACTTATTACTTAAATCAACACTATCGGTTAATCTTAATCTCAATCCATCTAACAAATCCTTCAAATCACAATACGAGGATCCTACTTCTTCAACGGCTCTCTTTGCCTTCTCCTTTAATGCACCGCCTCTCTTTCTCCTTCCTTCAGCTTCTTCACCCTCCATCAGCTCCGTCACCGCCGTGATTATCCTCTCTTTCCGCAGTAAAAACTTGTGGTCTTCCATCCAATCACACCATTCTTCAACCCCCACCGCAACACCAACTCTGAGTACCTCGGTCACCAGCTTCTCATTATACAACTGTCGATCATCGGGATCAAATGCCCATGCACAAGGTGTGGAAAGAACAAGATGTGAAGGGGATGCGGATTTGTGGCCATTTGGGGACTACTTTTTTGAAGGCTAAGAACTTGAACGTTACAAGGGGAAAATGAAAAGCTGATCAAATTTGTTAACTTAGATTTCTTTATTTAACAAGTATTAGTCACAATCCAATTTGTGCAATAGTATAAGGACCTTGACAATACTTTGACCACTATTATACAATGAGAAAACAGTATCCAGTATCTCTATGGCTTTTATATTATATTGTCTTTAGCACGAAAAAAGAGATTCTTACAAGTTGAGACTCCTATTTTGGAATATAGCATCTGTATTGGACGGTCACAATTTCTGGAATAATATATTGATGATTACCCTAAACAAGCTAAGATATGTTTGATTTCATGATCAGAGGGCAAGTAAATTTGTTTGTAAAGTAAATATAATTTGATTTTTTTATTTTTTATTTCTTAATTGTATTAATTTTATTTTTGAAGTTATTTAATTTATATGATATAATTAAATTGTTTTAATATTAAAACTAATGTAATTTATTGACTTTGAGAATAAAACTTATACAATTTAAAAGTAAAAATAATATTGATGATTTTATATTATTTTAAGAGCATAAGGATGGAAGGCGATAATGCATGGAACATAGAATGTATGTGTCGGTTACATAAAGTTCATTGTTTATTATATCTATAGCAATGAATGTAATGATGGTATGACAACAACCATTTATTGTTGTTTGAATGGAGAGTGCGTAAAATTATCTAATTTATTTATTTGATATCTGATTTAATTTTTATTTTTAAATAAGATATTTAATTTAGTTTTATATTTTTAAATTGGATACCGATTATAATATTAAACAGGTAGGAGCAACATGCTCAACATGTGTTTTCCTATCTAATTTAGCATTGAAAAGTTTAATTTCTTTAAAAATGGGCGTTGAACGCCAACAAACATCTCAAAATTCTCATCTTAAGTTTAAATAGCTTAATCCATAAATGTATGGTTTTTATTGAGATTTAAAATCGAATATAAATATAAATTTGTATTCGGAATGCAATAATAAAAAAAAAAATGAAGGATCCACTAAACCATTCTCAATCCATCTAACAAATCCTTGAGATCACACTGTGATGATCCTCCTTCTTCAACAGCTTTCTTTGCCATCTCCTTCAACTTACCAGCTCTTTCTCTCCTTTCTTCAGCTTCTTCACCCTCCATCAGCTCCGTCACCGCCATGGCTATTCTCTCTTTCCTCACTAAAAACTTGTGCACCTCCATCCAATCACACCATTCCTCAACTCCCACCGCAACACCAACTCTGAGTACCTCGGTCACCAGCTTCTCGTTATAGAACTGCTCGTTGCTGAGCGGCCATGTAATCATCGGCACTCCATAAGTGATACCTTCGAGCGTCGAGTTCCACCCTAGGTGACTCATAAAACCACCGACGGCTGCGTGTTCCAGAATCAACACTTGTGGAGCCCATCCCCTTATAACCAGACCTCTCCCTTTCACCCTTTCTTCAAATCCGTCCGGCAACCACTCTTCTTCCTTCCCGACACTCACTTCCCTTACGACCCAAATGAAATCCCGTCCCGATGTTTCTAAACCCTTTGCGATCTCGTTGAGCTGAGCCGCTGAGAACCAACACGAAGTGCCGAAACAAACGTAAAGAACTGAGTTGGGTTCCTTCGAGTCCAGCCATGTTAAGCACTGGTTTGCATCAATGGAGGCTTCGTTTCCTCTTTGCAACTTATCCTTACTGTTGTTGTTGCAGAGAGACAAAGGGCCTATGTTCCATGTCTTCCGTCCCATAACCTTTCTGTAATGTTCCACATAAGCAGGCTCCAGTTCTTTGAAACTGTTCATCACAACTCCGTAGCATTTGACATCGGATTCCATAGCTTCATCCATAAACTTCTTCATTTCCTCATCGAGCCGATCTCGAAGATCATCGGGTTGCTGCTTCCAATTCATCGTTATCTTGTCGGGGATGTCGGGCACCACGAACGATTCGTAATCGGACGTTACATATCCCTGGCTGGTTCCTATGTAAGCTATTAAAGACACACATGGCAAAATTGCTTGTAGGAGGGAAAGCGAGCCTTGGGATCTCAAGGTTGTTTGCAACTTGTGTCGCCCACGGGAAACTTTGATCGGCCACAAGGCAATCGGGGCGACACTCTTCGACAACCCGTTCAAGGGGTTGTCGAAGCAAGCTAAGAGCCTTGAGGAACTCAATCCCCATTTGTTGTGAATGCCTGGAACTTACATTTTCATATCCTCCGGCAGGCCAGCTTCTTCGGAAGGGAATTTGATTACATGTATATCGATTTGGAAGCCTGAATTTCTTTCGTTTTCGATGGTTTGAAAGAACGGGGAAGCATTGAGCTGAGTGGTGACAATGGTCGATTTCACCGGCTTCTTCAAATAGCCTGGCCATGTCGATCATCGGGATCAAATGCCCATGCGCAAGGTGTGGAAAGAACAAGATGTGAAGGGGATGTGGATTTGTGGCAAAAATGAAAAGCTGATCAAATTTGTTAACTTAGATTTCTTTATTTAACAAGTATTAGTCACAATCCAATTTGTGCAATAGTATAAGGACCTTGACAATACTTTGACCACTATTATACAATGAGAAAACAGTATCCAGTATCTCTATGGCTTTTTTATATTATATTGTCTTTAGCACGAAAAAGAGATTCTTACAAGTTGAGACTCCTATTTTGGAATATAGCATCTGTATTGGACGGTCACAATTTCTGGAATAATATATTGATGATTACCTAAACAAGCTAAGATATGTTTGATTTCATGATCAGAGGGCAAGTAAATTTGTTTGTAAAGTAAATATAATTTGATTTTTTTATTTTTTATTTCTTAATTGTATTAATTTTATTTTTGAAGTTATTTAATTTATATGATATAATTAAATTGTTTTAATATTAAAACTAATGTAATTTATTGACTTTGAGAATAAAACTTATACAATTTAAAAGTAAAAATAATATTGATGATTTTATATTATTTTAAGAGCATAAGGATGGAAGGCGATAATGCATGGAACATAGAATGTATGTGTCGGTTACATAAAGTTCATTGTTTATTATATCTATAGCAATGAATGTAATGATGGTATGACAACAACCATTTATTGTTGTTTGAATGGAGAGTGCGTAAAATTATCTAATTTATTTATTTGATATCTGATTTAATTTTTATTTTTAAATAAGATATTTAATTTAGTTTTATATTTTTAAATTGGATACCGATTATAATATTAAACAGGTAGGAGCAACATGCTCAACATGTGTTTTCCTATCTAATTTAGCATTGAAAAGTTTAATTTCTTTAAAAATGGGCGTTGAACGCCAACAAACATCTCAAAATTCTCATCTTAAGTTTAAATAGCTTAATCCATAAATGTATGGTTTTTATTGAGATTTAAAATCGAATATAAATATAAATTTGTATTCGGAATGCAATAATAAAAAAAAATGAAGGATCCACTAAACCATTCTCAATCCATCTAACAAATCCTTGAGATCACACTGTGATGATCCTCCTTCTTCAACAGCTTTCTTTGCCATCTCCTTCAACTTACCAGCTCTTTCTCTCCTTTCTTCAGCTTCTTCACCCTCCATCAGCTCCGTCACCGCCATGGCTATTCTCTCTTTCCTCACTAAAAACTTGTGCACCTCCATCCAATCACACCATTCCTCAACTCCCACCGCAACACCAACTCTGAGTACCTCGGTCACCAGCTTCTCGTTATAGAACTGCTCGTTGCTGAGCGGCCATGTAATCATCGGCACTCCATAAGTGATACCTTCGAGCGTCGAGTTCCACCCTAGGTGACTCATAAAACCACCGACGGCTGCGTGTTCCAGAATCAACACTTGTGGAGCCCATCCCCTTATAACCAGACCTCTCCCTTTCACCCTTTCTTCAAATCCGTCCGGCAACCACTCTTCTTCCTTCCCGACACTCACTTCCCTTACGACCCAAATGAAATCCCGTCCCGATGTTTCTAAACCCTTTGCGATCTCGTTGAGCTGAGCCGCTGAGAACCAACACGAAGTGCCGAAACAAACGTAAAGAACTGAGTTGGGTTCCTTCGAGTCCAGCCATGTTAAGCACTGGTTTGCATCAATGGAGGCTTCGTTTCCTCTTTGCAACTTATCCTTACTGTTGTTGTTGCAGAGAGACAAAGGGCCTATGTTCCATGTCTTCCGTCCCATAACCTTTCTGTAATGTTCCACATAAGCAGGCTCCAGTTCTTTGAAACTGTTCATCACAACTCCGTAGCATTTGACATCGGATTCCATAGCTTCATCCATAAACTTCTTCATTTCCTCATCGAGCCGATCTCGAAGATCATCGGGTTGCTGCTTCCAATTCATCGTTATCTTGTCGGGGATGTCGGGCACCACGAACGATTCGTAATCGGACGTTACATATCCCTGAGGCTGGTTCCTATGTAAGCTATTAAAGACACACATGGCAAAATTGCTTGTAGGAGGGAAAGCGAGCCTTGGGATCTCAAGGTTGTTTGCAACTTGTGTCGCCCACGGGAAACTTTGATCGGCCACAAGGCAATCGGGGCGACACTCTTCGACAACCCGTTCAAGGGGTTGTCGAAGCAAGCTAAGAGCCTTGAGGAACTCAATCCCCATTTGTTGTGAATGCCTGGAACTTACATTTTCATATCCCTCCGGCAGGCCAGCTTCTTCGGAAGGGAATTTGATTACATGTATATCGATTTGGAAGCCTGAATTTCTTTCGTTTTCGATGGTTTGAAAGAACGGGGAAGCATTGAGCTGAGTGGTGACAATGGTCGATTTCACACCGGGTTGCCTTGCAAATAGCCTGGCCATGTCGATCATCGGGATCAAATGCCCATGCGCAAGGTGTGGAAAGAACAAAATATGCAGGGGATGTGGATTTGTGGCCATTTGGGGGCTAATTTTTTGAAGGGTAAGAACTTGAATGCTACAAGGGGAAAATGAAATGCTGATCCAACTTCATAACTAAGATTTCTTATTTAAAGTCAAAGTTCAGGGACCATAATACAATTCGAGCTATAATACAAGAACCTTGACAGTACTTTTACCACAATTAAACAATAATAGTTGCTAGTTTTGACTAACTTTTGGGCCACTTGTCTTCTACAATGATTTTATATTGTAAAGCTAACTTTTGAAAAATACGTCTTTTGTACGAAAAAGGAGATTCTTACAAGTTGTGACTCATATGAAATGCTAATTTGGAATATAGCATTTGTATATATTATAAAGGAGAAAACTTTGATATACATCCTTTTAATTTTAGGTGTTAGGGTTTTAGTTTAGAGTTTAACGTTTAGGGGTTTAGATTGTAGAGTTTAGAATTTAAGGTTGGTGTTTAGAATTTAGTGTATAGGGTTCAAGGTTTAAGGTTTAATTTTTTAGGGTTAGGAATTTAGGATTTGGGTTTTTATAATGTAAATACACAAGTTTGTGTCAAATTAATTTTACACGGCTTGTGTATCAAAATTTTATCTTATTATAAATACTATAATTATACTGGTATATTTACGGATAAATTTATTATTCAATTATTTTCTTATTATACTTTTTTAATTTACTTGTGTTGAATCAAATTAAAGATAAAAATTTTACTCTCAAAATCAGATCAAATCAAATTTAAATGAATATTTTTAAAATTTTAACGGACAAAACTCGACCTATACCCTAAAAAACGGTAATGTATGGTAAGTTTATTTAATGTATGTGTCGGCTGCATAAATTTATTGTTTATTATATCTGTAGCAATGAATGTAATGATGGAATGACAATTACTATTTGTTGTTGTTTGAATTGAATAGTCATGCATCGAACAACGAATAATTTTAGTGAAAAATATGATGTTTATTTTATAAAAGAATAAAGTTTAAGTATTTTATTTATTATATATAAATTAAAAAGTATAAATAAATATTATATTATAATTACTTTAAAATTATTAAAAAACTATGCATCAACTTCATTACTGGCTGCCCATGGTTTTGTCATTACTTTAAAATTTATGAATCACGTGTCAATTTCTGATTTATTCAATGGATCAAAACCAAATTATATTAAATGGATAAACCCATTAACAATGAAAAAGTTCGTATATGAAATTGAAAAAAAAATTATTTAATATTAAGAAATAAGATAATTTTTAAATTTCAAGTCGTTTTTTGTTTAATGGAATTGAAAAACAACTACAAGTTTAATACTTTAATTCATGTTAGTAATTTTTTTTAGCATTCTAATTCAATTAGAATTCAAATTTGGATAGATTCAAGCGCACTTTAAAATTATATTGCTTGAAATTAATTACCTAAGAAGAATTAGATCATTCTTTACCTGCAATCACTCAATGGCTTCAATTCAAGTTAGCGTTTAAAAATTATATATATGATTATATTTTAATACACATGCTATATAAAAATATTATATAATTTCTATAAAAATTTAAAATCTAAATTCTAAACTCTAGTACCTTAAAGCTTAAATATTAAGCCCTAAGTTCTAAATTCTAACTATTTGTTCGAGCCGGATGGAAAATTTTTGTTCTCATACTATGTCTTTTTCGGTATCTCACTTTAAAAAAATGAATTTAGAGTTTAGAGTTTAGGGTTAAGAGTTGTAGTTAGGGTTTAGAAACTTAGGAGTATGGTGTATATTTTAAGATGGAGTGTTTAGGATTTAGGATATAAAATTTAGGATTAGATTTTAAAATATAATTTTTTTAATGTATTTTAGTGTGGGACATAATTAAGGGGATTTTTGTTCGAGCCTGTGCACCCCGCCAAAATAAAAATATGAAAGTCTGCCTTTCCACAGACTCCTCTCTTTTTTATCTCCAAATATAGGGTAATCGAACCGTGACAGATACAAACACCAGATTTTCAGGTCCTAATCCTATTTCAACGCAGTTTCTTTCTCTTTGTTTTTCTCCCCTTCCTCCTATATATTCCCATCTCTCCTCCCTCTCCCTTCAATCCCTAAAACCCGAAAACCCCGAAACAATCCATCATGTCTCTCCTCAAGAACCCTTCCCATGTTCAGATGATCCTATTCCTCTCTATATTGTTTTTTGTTTTTTTAACAACCCTGGTATCGGCCCTGGACATGTCGATCATCGACCACGGTGTTCGACAGCAGATATCAACCGAGGCTGAGGTGATGAGGATGTACGAGACATGGCTAGTGAAACATGGCAAGAATTATAATGCCTTGGGGGAGAAGGAAAAGCGGTTCGAGATCTTTAAGGACAATCTCATGTTTGTTCAGGAACATAACTCGGTTAACCGCACCTATAAGGTTGGTCTCAACAGGTTTGCGGATTTGACCAATGAGGAATACAGAGCTATGTATTTGGGAGCCAGGGTGGACCCGAGGATCCGATCAAATCGACTCATGGGGAAGGTGAAGAGCAACCGGTATGCGTTTCAGGTCGGCGATAATTTGCCTGAGTCGGTTGATTGGAGGGCCAAAGGTGCCGTCGGAGCTGTCAAGGATCAAGGCCAATGCGGTACGCTTTTACTATGAACATAGACATTAATCTGACGTTTTACATGTGTCTGTTTGTGTTACGGGTCATATCCGAGTTAGAATTGAACGTTCAAGCTGAAAACTTATAATGATTTATTTGATTTTGAATGTAGGGAGCTGCTGGGCATTCTCGACTGTGGCTGCAGTGGAAGGGATAAACAAGATAGTAACCGGTGAACTTGTCTCATTGTCGGAGCAGGAGCTGGTCGACTGTGATAATTTGTATAACCAGGGATGCAATGGAGGTCTCATGGACCATGCCTTTGAGTTTATCATTAACAACGGTGGTATCAACACCGAAGACGATTACCCTTATCGTGCTTCCGACAATATATGTGATGTAAATCGGGTTAGTAGGAACTTGAATCGTTTTCGGTTTTCCAATTTCATATTGGAAACTTTTATGATGATGTTGTTAAGTGTTGTAATCGTTATCCTCCTCGCAGAAAAATGCTCGTGTTGTTTCCATTGATGGATACGAAGATGTCCTGGAAAATGATGAGAATGCTTTGAAGAAGGCTGTTGCAAACCAGCCTGTTAGTGTTGCCATTGAAGCTGGTGGCAGGGCCTTCCAGCTCTACCAATCGGTAAATACAATACATTTGAATCTTCTGGCACTTGTTTTCTGGTTTTTTAAGGCTTTGTTCGGATTGCACTGCCAGTGAATAGGATCAAATGCACCCTATAGTGCATTTAGTCATTTTCCAGTGCGTTGTGAAATCTGAATGAAGCCTAATTTGTGAAGTGTAGATACTCTGTGCCATTGCTGCTGAATTTATTCAAGTATTGTGCATATGATTGAGAAATACCAAACTGTTTTATTGATCATGTATAGGATAAAAAGGTTATGTATATACATAATGTTGTGTTCGATATTCAGGGTGTATTTACCGGTCATTGTGGAACAAGCCTAGACCATGGTGTTGTTGCAGTTGGATATGGCACGGAAGGTGGTATAGATTATTGGCTAGTGAGGAATTCATGGGGTCCTAACTGGGGAGAGAACGGATACATCAAAATGGAGCGTAACGTGGCAGGCGCCTCTACCGGCAAGTGCGGTATCACAATAATGGCCTCGTACCCCATCAAGAAAGGACCGAACCCACCCAAACCGTCCCCGTCTCCCCCTGCTCTCATAAGGCCTCCAACTGTTTGTGATGCATACTACTCATGCCCTCAAGGAACCACTTGCTGTTGCTTATTTCAGTATGGTAACTACTGCTTTGGCTGGGGATGCTGCCCGATGGAGTCCGCGACATGCTGCAATGATCACTACAGCTGCTGCCCTCAGGAGTATCCTGTATGCGACCTCGCAGCCGGAACATGCCGCCTGGTAATTACAATCTCCATCAGAATTTCATCCCTTCAATTACTATTGCTCAATTCTTATATCAAAATTCATAATGTTGTTTTATGTTGCAGAGCAAGGAGAGTCCATTGGGAGTAAAGCTATTGAAGCGAACTCCGGCTATGATCACCGGGCAACGAGCCAGGGCGATGATTGGTAGCAGTGCTTGAGAAAGTCTGCAGTTGATGGAAATATATTTTTACTGATTAATTACCCAAATATACTTATATTTATTTATACTATGCACATATACAATGTCTTCAAGTCTGTGTTCTTTGATGTACATTTCAGATAATTTTTAATGGTTTCCTTCCATAATTTTATGTTCTTTCTTTTTAGCCATTGATCTCGATTAATAGCACAGGGTTAAAGATTAAAAATATACCCTAAATAAGCTTTTATTACATTGAAGTAAGAAATAAACCCAGAAGAACTGCTATATTATTATTATTATTTTATTTGTTAAAATTTTGAAGGAAAATAAAATTGTTCCCTAATGTATATCCATGTCAACATTTTTTAAGTTGCGCATAAACTTCATTTCAACATAGCTGTTGTGTTATGTGACAAGTTTCAACATAGCTTTTTTAGAGAAGTCGCGTTTGAGGCAACTTAGAAAGAAAAATAAACTCTAGATATCACTTCTAGACGAATAAAGTTTAAAGAACAAGATTTATATAGGTTAAGATGTACTTATATTGTGTAAAATTTAATAAGTTTTATATTATTTTTAGACCGTTGGATGATGAAAATAAATAGTTAAGATTCTTTCTTTATCTTTTTTTCCCAAATGATAATCTTCACATTTTTCACTATTAATCTCATATATTAATTTCACTCATCAAATGGACATGAATTGGTGTAAAACTAAATGAGTTTTACACCATGTAATTGGATCATATATATATGGGTTATGATCTACACAGTTTTTGGACCGTTAGATTAGGGTAATAAATAGCCCAGATTATTTCCTTATCTTTTTTTTTCTAAGTGATAATCTTCATATTTTCTATTGTTAATCTCATCCATCCATTTCACTCATCCAATGGCCATGAATTAGTGTAAAACTAGATGAGTTTTACATCATATTTGTTTTCACAAGCACTTTAATTTTAGGGGTTAGAAATTTAGTTTAGAGCTTATAATTTATGGGTTTAGAATTTAGGGTTTAGGGTTAGAGATTTAGGTTTTAGGGTAATATGATAGGGATTTAGGTTTTTACCTATAACCCCTAAATTCTAACCCTAAACTCTAAATTTAAACAACGGTCCCTAAATTCTAAGCATATAAATCTAAACTCTAAATTGAATTTATAAACCCTAAAGTTTAGTGCATGGTATAATTACCCGGTATTTATACGGTAATTATTTGATGCATAAGTGCATGTGGAAACTTTATTTACACGAGCATCTTAATTTTAATGTATAGGGGTTTAAGTGTAGTAGTTTTAAATTTTTGGATTGTTGATAGAATTTTGAGTTTATGGTTAAATTTTAGTGTTTAGGGTTTAGGGTTAAAACTTAAATCCCTAACCATATTAGCTTAAACTTTAAACCATAAACCAAAACTCTAATCATAAACCCTAAATTCTAAATTGATATACTAAAACTCTAAATCCTAAAATTAAGGCACTTGAAAACCAAAAATTTTCACGGCCTGTGCATTTGAACAATTTCTACTTAGAGGAAGGGAAGGGAGAATTTACTCCTAATAAGTTTTGAACCCACAACCTAAAAGATAGATGATAATATCAAATAAGAGCTTTACTCACGTACGTTATATATATATATATATATATATATATATATATTGTTAATTTTTTTATCTCATTTCATGGTCAATTATATAGTGACATAATTGGAGGTGGCATGCCTAAGGGAAAATTAACGGTGGTGACTAAAATTGATAATTTTGTTAATGATAATGTCTAAATTGATAGCGCCTAAAAGTTAAGTGACTCACTTGTAATATATTTTTAGGTGACTAAATTGATAACATTCTAAAAATTATGTGATCATTTGAAAATAAATTAGTGAAAATAATTATTTTTAGTAACAATAATTTAATATTTTAAATTGCATGGGATTTTTGTTTTTGGCTAAAATAAAAAATCTACCCTTAAACTATGTTTTTTGTTTATTTTTGGTCCTTAAACTATTTTTTTAGTTAAAATAAGTACCTAAACTATTATTTCTTACTATTTTAAGTTTGACCATTATTTAAAGAGAAAAAGTTTGATACACAACTCGTATAAACAAATGTTTACACGTGTTTTTCAAATTTAGGAGTTAGAGGTTTAGTTTAGGGGTTTAAGTTGTAGGGTTTAGAATTTAGAGTTTAGGGTTTATAGTTTAATGTATTAGGGTTAGAAATTTAGAATTTGTGTTTTATAAGGTAAAAACACAGGCTTGTGTAAAATTAATTTTAGACAACTTATGTATTAAAATTTTATCCTTATTTAAACTAACATTATATTTCAGTTAATTAGACGTTAACCCATAATAAAAAATTTAACTTCTTATTTTGATAAAAAGATAATTTAGGGACTAAGGATGGGTGCAATGTTACACATTAATTTTTAGAAAACGGACATACTTTTATGTACGATGAAACTAAACTCTCGACAGCCCAAATAACTTGCTGATTTTTGGAAACATGTCCTCCTCCACCACTTGGGGTGGCGATTTCGGTCAGCAAAAAGGAGAGGGATTTTCGGTGCAAAATGAGAGGAAATTCAATCCAATTACGGTGAAGAATTTTGGCGGGTTTGAAAGATTCAGCACTAAAATGTAAGAAACAATTGCTTTTAAATCCAATCAATTTCCCTCTTCCACCATTAACGCCTTCAAATCAAAAGGAATAAAATTATACCCTCGATTCTCCATTCACAGTTTCGGGGGCGTTTTAGTACTCGTTTTCTTCTTATTCTTCTTCCTGCTTTTCCTCAGTCTCCATGTCGGGTATTCAAGGCCAGATTCTCGAAGTTACTGGTAATCACTTTTTCTCCAAATCAAGTCATTTTTTTGTTATTTTGTTTGCTTGTTTTGATGTCGGATTCATTTGGGTTTTCTTTTCTGAGGGCGAAACAGTCGTGGGGTGTAAGAAATTGAAGGATACAGAATGGCTTTCGAAACAAGATCCCTACGTCTGCCTTGAATACGGCAGCTCCAAGTGTCGAACACAAACCTGCACCGGTAATTCTCTATTTAAATATATATGTTTTTTTCCGAGTTGATGTTGTCAAATGCATCACCGTTTCATTGGTAATATGTTTTGATTTACGTCAGTAGCAAGGACAAACGTCAGATTTTAAAATACGAATTTTTATCAATGCAAAATACAAAACACATTTCTAAAATATATGTTAATTTGGAATTTCCAGATGTGCGACTTCTTGCGTTGCTTGCCTTACTATCACCCATCGATTCATCCTTGTCTAGTTGTAGAAGTTAATGACCTATATTTGATAGGTTAGGTTAGGGGAGACAACTTTGACACGAAAATAATACCAACTATTATGAACAAAAACTGTCTGTCTTTTTTCTGTGTGTGCCCTTATACCATGTGTATTAATGATTTTTTCTACTGATTTATTAATTGTTTCTGTTATATCGGATTGGATCGAGTTTCGGGTTTGATTTGTAATTTGGGTTTTCTTTATAGACGGTGGGAAAGCCCCCAAGTTCCAAGAGAAGTTCACATTCTCCCTGATTGACGGGCTTGCAGAGATGCAAGTAGTGGTTTGGAACAGCAATACTTTATCCAGTGATGATCTCATTGGCTATGGAAGGTAACAATAATAGCTTAAAATCTTTGTGGATTTCAATTGGAATTTAGGTTTCTAAATCTAATCTTGATTTCTGGGGTTCTATTACTAATTGTTTTAACAGAGTTCAATTGCATAAGGTTATTTCTCAGGGTTATGATGATACTCTTTGGCCCCTTCAAACCAAAACTGGCAGGTAACAATGTTAATGATTGAATTGTAATTTTAAAATCGAAAAATCAAAAAGGTTTAAGGACTTATAGCGTTTTTTAAGGTTTCTAAGATTTATTTATGTTGTTTTTTTCTTGGCATAATTGCAGACCTGCAGGCGAAATACAGTTGATAATGCATTATCCGAATGCTAGAGTAAGTCCATCTATTGCAATTTACAACTTTATTCTCTCTAAGTCTAAAGATAACATGAATGTGTTGTTTTGGATTGTGTGCAGCACAAAACCTCACAATATAATCAACCGTCGGCACCACCGGCATATGCAGCAGCACCATCTCAACCCCCTCCGTACAATATTCCACCATCAACAGCTGCAGCTCCTTATCAGCCACCACCGGCTGGTTATCCCGCTCCATCATATCCCAACGCGTATCCTCCACCCATATATCATCCTGCACCTGACCCATATGGGTATGGCACTTATCCGCCTCCACTGGGACCATATCCACCGAGTTCACATTACTATCCTCCAGGTAACGTCGTAGGGTATGCAACTATACATTAGATATGATGGTTAAAATAATCTACACGTTGTTGCACAGTATATATTTTAGTTTTTATACTTTTAAAACGAGCATAAAAATTTAATTTTTTATCTAAAAAATTTAAAAATTGGGTAGTGGCTAAGCATAGATTACACCAATACGGACGAATTTGTTTTTAAAGGAGTGAATTTTCCATGATACAGTGATTATGTTATTACATTCCTTCAATTTTTTATATTGTTTTGTAGTGCTAACTTTTTTATTTTGCAATAGTATCTTCCAAAATGTGTAATACAAACGAATATAAATCCTATGTCTCTTTTTTATGCCCTTATCTATGTTCTCACACTAAAAATTAGGTATAGGGTTTAAAGTTAGGGTTTGTGGTTAGGGAATTTAGGGTGGATGTATTTTTTAGGGTTTAGGGTTAGTACTCAAAATTTAATTTTTTTAGTGTTTTTAGTATTGGGGCATAGAAAGGGCACCGAAAATGGGCAGACGATTTTTATCTAATACGAACACCATATTAATATTATTTTATCATGTGTATAAAAAGGTAATTATACCATGCACGGGCAGTAGAAATATTTTGTTTCCACAAGTGACCTAACTTTAGGGGTTTAGGTTTATGTGTTTAGAATTTAGGGATTGTAGTTTAAATTTAGAGTTTATGGTTATAATTTAGGGGTTATAAGTAAAAAACTTAAATATTCATCATATTATCTTAAACCTTAAACACTAAGCTCTAAACCTTAAACACTAGCATTAAACAAGAAATTCTAACCATATACTATAAATTATAAACCTTAAACTAGATCTTTAACCCCTAAAATTAGGGCGCTTTTGGAAATATAATATTTTTACCGACAGGGCATCATATATTTTCTCGTGTAAAAATCTTATAATTTTATTTATTTATTTTTAAGCTGGTTCGTATCCGCCGGGACCATACCCACCCTACTAACATTTTGAGGGGATTCCAACGATTGAAAATGTTTTGATCGGAGAAGTGGATGGCAAAGTTCGGCTTCGATTCTTTTGTGAGGCAGGTAATTAAAATGAAAATTAAATAGAACAGAGAGTGAAATTAAGTGTTTTTCTTATTTTCCCTCCAAATGTTCATATTTTAAAATACAAGAATATCCAATTTTAGTTGAAAATTAAAGGAAAGAAATGTTGTGATGTGAGAAATTTCGTTCATTTTCTTAAGATTTTTTTTTCATTTGTATGAAAGTTACATGTTGTTTGATTTTTTATAATTAAAATTTTTATTTCTTTATTATTTGGTTTGGAATTCTAAGTTCTAACAAAAACAAAATCTAAGCTTTATTTTATATGTTAATTTATATAAGAAAAAAATATTATATATATATGTTACTAATTACAATGAATAGTTTCTTTGTTTTAATATTTACCTTAATATAAAAATGAATTTATAAAATTTTAAAATCATAAAATAAAATTTTCCATTTTTCCTTTATATATCAAAATTTATTAGAAATTATTAATGCATTAAGATTTTGAGTAATTATTTCATGGACAGGCAGTTGAAATAAAAAGTTTTCACAAATGTTTTAATTTTAAGGTTTATGGACTCAGTTTAGGGTTTAATGTTTAGGGATTTAAATGTAGGAGTTTTGAATTTAGGGGATGTGGTTAGAATTTATAATTTATAGGTTAAAACCTAAATCCCTAATCATATTACCCTAAAACTTAAACCATAAATTCTAAGCTTATACACTTAAATCCCTACACACTAAACCCTAAACTAAACCTCTAAACCTTAAAACTAAGACGCTTTCATTTTTATAGTCAGTGCATGAGATATTTTCCTTAAGATTTTATCTACATTAGCAATGTTACTCAGACAAGATAATAAAGATTTCTTGTTTTGTTTATGGAAATGGTAATTTCCCGGTTTAATACATTCCTTGTGTCCCTGTTCTTGTAGCCCAAACTGCAATGTGTTTGACGTTTTCACACACACACATGATTCTAGGTGATCTTTTAAAATAACATGTTCCTAAGACAAAATACCATGTTGTAATGTCATAGAAGAATCCTCTGGTGTTAGTTTATGACAACTGCCTCTCCATGATTTTGCACAAACTTCACCCCACTTGATAAATTTCTGGGCTGTCCTTGAAGAGATTTTCATGGTAATCATAGGTCTTTTCAAGGACAAAAAATGCTATGAACTATGGACTAGATTGAATTAATGCCTAAAATTACAGTAATATTCCAATCTCATTGTTTACTACTGCTTTTAAGTAATGAATTTTTTACCCTGTAATGATTACGCAATTGTTTTCCAACATGAAACAGTTGTTTCAGTACAGTTCCATGCCTACTATAATCTTCTGTTTTCACTTTGCACTATAGGAGATGCTAAGGTAAGCCATCTTAGGGTGTGGCAAAAATATGACCTTGCACAAATTCTTATTATTTTAGTAAGAATTTATGTGGGACTAAGTAATAATTTAGGTAGAACTGAAATTCTTATTAATTGTATAAGAATTTGTGTAACTACATAAATTCTTAACAATTGGATAAGAATTTGTGTAGATTTTATCTTAATACAAATTCTTATATTATAACTTAAATTCTTTTCATTTTAAGAATTTGTGTAGTTATACAAATTATAATTCTATTGGTAAGAATTTGTGTAAAGTCGTCTCATTTTAGCCACACCCTAAGGGTGCTTCACCCTAGAACTACCCTTGTACTTTTGAAATTATTTAGATGTTTAATTTTGTTATTATCGCTTGTGTTATATACATAGGCAATATGATTAAATTGGATAATACGAATTAAATTTACAATTTATACGCAATGCTGAAATTAATAGTAGAATTTGACTTAACATATTCAATGATATAATTTTGATCAAGAATTGAATTCAAAATCTACAGCTCACATATAACACGGGTAATTGTGAGTTATTTTTGTCGAGGGTTATATTTTAATACACATGTTGTGTAAAAAATTACAAACCCTTCTTTAAAATTTAAATTCTTAAACCTAAAATTTTAAACCCTAAATTCTAAACCTACTACCTAAACCCATAAACCTTAAACTATAAACTACATTACTATAAACCCTGAATTTAACCTTTTGTCAAACCAGCCTGTGGCCATAGTTAAAAATATGGTAAAAACACACTCAAAACCTTCCAAAACTGTGGGCATAATGAAAGTGATTTATGCATGCGCGTGGGTAAAAATGGTTAAGTAAACAACTCGCACTCAAAAACAACTGATATGGTAACTAACTAAGCAAACCAAGTTCAACAATTTCCGATTCAAGACACTTGTTGGGGCTTGTTTCCTCTCCTTTTTTACATCATTGGTATTTGATCTATTAATCGATTAATTTAAATCGAGTACTATAAAAGTTACTGTGAGAATATATTCTCAACCTAATTCGTTCCACTAACAACTTTAAAATTCGAATATCTGATATTACTTGAAAGATCTATTCCTGACAGACAAACACATCGAAGACAAAAGCTAAATACCAAAAACAACATATGTATGTATGTAATATCTAGATTGTTTCTTTCTGTGAATTCTTGAAGCAATATTCCACTGTGATCCTAACAAAAACAACCAAACATAAGACTTCGCACTAAATACCATCTATTTTTTATGATCAAATTGATAATGTTTTATTTAATTGATCGGACCGATCCGATTCAAATAATATACGATATATTTTATCATTACACTCGTGTTTCATCGATCAATAAACTTAACTTGCAAGAAGGTGGGTTGAAATATTTGCTGGATCTAACATTTCAAAGAAAATCCAAACATGAGTGTGGTAATAATAGCCATCATTAATACCATCAACTTTGCATGAAAAGAAGCTAAACTAGACCTAACAAAAAGAACAGTAATAATAATGTTAGATTTGTTTACGTACCAAAATTGATCATCTAGTTAAAATGTTTTTTTTATTCCCTAATTGATGTGCCAACACCAGTTAAAATACAGTTAATCAGACACATAATTAGGTGGGTTGTACCAAATCCATCACTTTCCATGTCTTTTCTCCCCTTTTCCCAAAGGTTGATTTGATAAACCAAATCTTAAAAGAAAAAAATGCAATATATATAGTATTATTTTTAATATTATATTAACAATTATTCACTAAATTTAACAGTTAGTATAATAATAATTAAAATAAAAAATTATTAATTAAAATATATGTAAAAATTTATATGCTCTTATTTTTGTATCATTCGATTTTAATTTGGTTCGAAATAGACATTTGTAATTAATGTTGATGCTGGTCGAAAAATGATTTACATCATTGTTTATCTTTTGTTAATTTTCACTTTGGCAATTGAGGTGGGTTTTGGCTGGCAGTCACGTTAATTAATTCCATCCCAATTTTTATTGGTGTAATTTATTTGGACGAGTGCAGTCATGCATGATGATTGCCATGCAAACTTTTGTCGGCCTTCATTCCATAAACGAGTTGACAAAATTTTAGTTAATGATCAATATATCGTATAATATTATCGACCGAGTTAGTCAAAGTGATAAGTAGTTTATTATCGCTTAAATAAATTAAGTGTGCGACACGAGTTTATCTGAATTAGTCATAACAAAAATATAGAGAACTAAAAGGAAAACAATAAAAAAACATCTTATAAAAGAAGATAAGTTGTTGAACTGACCATTGCTTTTAGGTTTAACGGGTTTGAATAATCAGTTTAAAAATAATAAAATGTAAAATTTAAAATATAGTTCAGTTTAATACACACTTTTATTTGTTTTAAAATTTCATTGTAATTTACTAGCCATGCTTTTTTCCTGTTAAATCGGTTTTAAATATAGTTACAGATTTAGAGTGCAGTATAATTATTAGGTCCCTAAATTCTCCTAGTAAAAATTAAATAAAAAAATATTTCATGCGTTAGTGGTGATAAAATTGTAATTTAAACTTTAAAATGCTAAAATTGTGATTTAACCGTTCCAAATTTACAAAGTTGAGCTTAATACAACTATAAGAATACATTTTTAATTCCCATAAAAATTAGGCTTAAATGAAAAATAGGTGCTTAAAGTATAGTTTTTTTAAACTTTAAGTGCTTAAAGTATTTTTTTGTAAAAATAGGTGCCTAAAGTTTTAACCGTTATAATTTTAGGCGTCCAAAGTTTCAAAAGCTGCAATTTTAGGTACCTGACCGTTAATGAGTGATAAAAAAAATTGTTAACCAATCATTGCTTGACACATGGCATGTTTGTTTTATTTTTTTCAAAATTAAAAACTTAAAACAAATTATTTTTTCAATTTTTCATAAATTCCCAAAATTTTACAATTTTTACAAAACAATCCTCAAATTCTTAAAATCTCCCAAACGAAATCCCCAAATTGCAGCTGCCTCCGCCACCCCTAATTCTACCCCTTTGGTCGTCAGACCTAGCCAGTCGTTTCTCCCATTACAGTGTCGCCAGAAACGATGAACGGTGTGGCAGTCGAATGACGTTCATCGCTTCCAAGGATGCCATGATGAAGGAAATGACTGGCTAGGTCCGGAGATCAAAGGGGTAGAATTAGGGGCGGCGATCTGCGGCGGCAATTTGGGGGGTTTTGATATGGGATAATTAAGGGATTTAAGGATTGTTTTATAAAAATTGCAAATTTTCGAGAATTTAAATTTTTAGGTGTTTTTCTTTAAGAAAATTTAAAAGAAGCAAATTAGTGTCACGTGTCAAGCATTGATTGGTTAAAAATATTTAACAATAATTAACGGCCAGACACCTAAAAATTGCAATTTTAAAATTTTGGGCATCTATTTTACAAAAAAAAACACTTTAAACACCTAAAATATATATATATATATATATATATATATATATATATATATATATATATATATATATATATATATATATATACTTGAGAATTGGGCACCTATTTTTCCTAAAAATTATAAGTTAAATTTTACCTAAACAATTCTGACTTCACCCTACCTCGATCATCTATATCAGCACACTTCATCTAAATAAATATATATAAAAAACAGTTGATAAGTAAATTAATTAACTACTAATCAACTCCAAACAGAAGTAGACAATCGACCTTCATTTGTCTTTCCCTATGTCCCGTGATTAAGTATAATTAGATAGGTCAAATATTGACTTTGACATGCGATTAAGCATAAACATTAAATTTATTGTTGTTGTTATTATTGTTGTTGTTTTATAATCATATTTGATTATAAAATAACATTTGCATCCAATTTTAAAGTCTAGATGTACCCACGCACACTTGATTCTTTGCCATTAAGAGCACTATTTGAATTCGTAATTTGTTATTATTATTATTAATTTTTTTTGAATAGTTTAAGATGATTACAATGAAGTATATGTTCACACATATTCTTAATCATTTGATAATGCATACACTTTGCAGATAAAGCTGTTTGAATTCGGATCTTATAGAACGAACATATTTTTTCTTTTTCATCGGGACCATTTGTTAGGTTCGTTAAAAGAAAATTCTTAGTTGTCATTATTATAACTTTTAAAGAAATATTGGATTATACAAAACTTAAATAATGACTTTAATATAGGGTTTGGCTCCAATAATTTCCTATCCATTAATATCTAATAAACTAATACTTATTTTTTTGGGTAAAATATATGTCTACTTTATAGTTTATGCTTAGAGTTTATGGCTCTCTTTTCTAATAATGTCGCCTGTAAAGTTCAAACTCGATTCTCTCTTTAGAAGAATAATGTGCTTTGTCATGCACTCAACACTTGATGGTAGACCAATATTTATTTAAATACCATTCACAACTTAATTTTTACATTTAGCGCATATTTGATACATGGATCTTACATATTTAAATAACGATAATCTTAGTACAAAAAGATAATAATAACGATAATCAATATATTAAATATTAATAAATTAAATTATAACCTCACAATAATAGCATACAAATACAATAAATTTATCACTTCAAGTACAATTATATCAATTAGAGACTAATCATAACCAAGACTAATTTACAAAGATACATAAAAAAAGGTCCACGAAAATCTGAGTTGTTTAAAGTAATTACTTATGTAGTAATCATTAAATTAGCATAACCCATAATCTTCAAGTAATTGAATGTTATCCGCTTATTCGAAATATGAGCTTTTAATACGAGAGTGACCCTCTTAATTTAATTTGATTTAATTATAATATTAGAATTCGAATCTTCAACTTTAAAATCCGTTTTCTAATATTAGAAGGTCCAAATTCTCTCTCTTGATCCGGGAGATATGAATGGTAAAAGCAGAGTGGATGTTGTAGATTGGTAGACAGAACAAGAAGAGTGGTTTTCGGCGAGGCTTCGCCTTCAACTTGGTGTGTGTGCCACTTCCACCCGGCCCCGTTACTCTAACCTTTGCTTCTGCCCCGCCAACCACATTTCTTGCAATTCCCCCACCCAAAACATATTGTATTTATTAGACCTAATCTAAAAAAAATATTTTTAACTTTTGGTTGAATAATTAATTTAATTTCTATTTTTAAGTACTTTATTTTTTAACGTTTTATTTTATATTAAAACGAGTTATCTATGAATGAAAAATAATAGTCAACTAATGATAAAATGATTTAAAATGATGTGTTATATGTCAAGTCATTTTAAATTGTTTATCGTTAATTTACTAATGTATTTTGTCTATAAAAGAGTCATTATGTCTTAAAATAAAATGTTAAAAATAAAAAATTTAAAGATATACAAAGACTTTAGTGATTATCTAGCCAAACATCGAAATATTTTTTTAACATTATGAATATATATTATATGTATGAAATGCCATGAAACTTGAGGATTCACAATTTGAGAAGCATACAAAATATTATTCATTGAATGGAACAAAAGGACAAGCGTGAAACCCAATCTGATAAGAACTCAATATCCCTCCCTCTTAAAAAAATTATTAGATGAACTATAATTATCACGTCATTCGTGACCTAATTAATCAAGTTCGTTCATCTCAAAATAATTAGTTAAAAACTATTTATTCTCTAATTATATATAAAAAAAATGATAATTTACCTTAAAAAAAAATAAAATGTACGGATCTTAGTAAGGACTACAAATAACTTGGTAACCATTCTCCCTCTTTTCATTTCCTTTCCCTCCTTTTCCGCCATTCTTTTTCTAGAAATCTCACTCTCCCCACCCCATCTATAGCTGGAGCCTGGCAGCCTGCAAGAGCCACTCTACACATTTCTCTTTTTAAGTTGGAAGACTTGCCCTAAATTTAATATAATAAGCCTGCTTATTGGATGGATAGATTTAGATAGCTTTTCTTCTCATTTATGGATGCTTTATTGTTTTGTAACGATAATGAACTGAACTCATAAGAGAAGAAAAACAACCCCACTTCTTCTTAAAGAACATGGCAATTCAACACCATGACCCTTCTTTCTTGCTTGATGCTCTCTACTGCGAAGAAGATGGCGTGGCTCATGTTTCAGAGGAGGAAGAAGAACAAGAGAGTTCTTCTTCTTCCAGTTCCAACAATGGCGGAACCCGTTCCTTTTTCCCACTCTTGTTAGAGCAAGACTTGTTTCGGGAAGACGACGAGCTTCTGTCGTTGTTTTCCAATGAAGAAGATGAGTTTCTGACAGTGTCCCGCCGTGAGGTCCACCGTGAAGCCCGTCGTCAGGCGGTGGAGTGGATGCTTAGTGTCAACGCTCGCCACGGGTTCACCGCTCTCACGGCTGTACTTTCCGTTAACTATCTGGATAGGTTCCTCAGTAGCTTCAGTTTACCAAGCGATAAGCCCTGGTTGATCCAACTCGTGGCGGTCACTTGTCTCTCTTTGGCTGCAAAAGTTGAAGAGACCCATGTGCCCCTCCTTCTAGACCTGCAAGTATGTTTTCTCGTACATACATACATACACACATACATGCTCATAACATATACTCCATTGAACATGCTTTTTGTTTTGTTTCTTTTAAGGTGGATGGGACAAGATATGTTTTTGAGGCCAAAACGGTTCAAAGAATGGAGCTTTTGGTACTCTCAACACTGCAATGGAAGATGCACCCGATCACCCCATTTTCCTTTCTCGATCAGATCATAACAAGGCTCCGCTTAAACACTCATTTCCATCGGGAGTTTCTCGACAGATGCGAGCGTCTGCTCCTTCGTGTAATCTCTGGTAATATCTAACCCTTCCATTTTTACTAAATGGGGTAAAAAAAAGTTACCTTTTTCTGCATTTTCTGGTCTAATTTGTGTGTTCCATAGATTCAAGATCTGTTCTTTATCTTCCCTCTGCATTGGCGACTGCAACAATGATGCACGTTATAGGCTACCAGAACCAGCTTCTGGGTGTTCTTAAAATAAGCAAGGTTTGTGTAACGTCATTGAAGTAATCAAATTGAAACATTATTATAACATGTTTTAGTTGCTGTTTTTATTTTGTAACAGGATAAAGTAAATGACTGTTATAAGTTGATTCTTGATGTATCAACCGGGCACGAAAACCTAAACAATGCATGTAATAATAATAGTTCTGCTCCCCATTACAAGCAAAAGAGGAAGCTTGGGACTTCTCCTAGCAGCAGCCCTAGTGGCGTGATTGATGCTGATTTCAGTAGTGACAGCTCAAACGAGGCTTGGGTTGTGGGGCCACCGCCACTGCCGCCGTTGTTGCCATCGCCTGAGCCGCCGTTTAAGAGGAGGGCTCAAGAACAAGGGATGCGTTTGTAGACATTGTTGGCAATGACTGTGGTCCCTAATCTCCTTTTCTCAGTGTCAACAAAATACGTGTGTTGTTTTTTCAAGAGGAAAAAGAAATTCGAAGTTGGAATCCATGAAATGCCAAGAATATTATATAATTTTAAAAAAAGTATTTTTGATAGGTTCTGAATCTTTTAATATCTCAAATATTTAATTAATCTACTCACTTATAATATTATGGCGTAATTGTTACGTTTTGGATCGTGTCGAGTTTTCTAATCAAATTTGACCTTTCCACTATCAAGGACTAATATAAAAATTCTACCTTGTAGAACAAAATAGGCCATGAATGGAAACAGCTGCAGTAACAATGCATTCATGGTAATTAAGTGTAGGAAAGTGTACAAACCCCAAATCATGTTTCTTTTATTTGCCCCATTTTTAAAAAACGAATTTAAAGTTTAAAGAATTGTAAATGTGAAATTTAAGATTAAAGTTTAAAATTTAATTTTTTAATATTTTTAAGTATAAGACATAAAAAAGAACATAATTAAGAGTAAAAAAAAAATGTTTACAAAAAAACATGCAGAGTATTAAAAAAAATTAACATTTATTTACAAAAACAAGGTCCGATCAGAGCCCTAAACACTGGAAGGAAGCTCCATAATAAAATGATTAAAAGAGTTATTGGAGCACCGAAGTTAAAAGAAAAAGAAAAGGGAAAAAAAAGTAAAAGAAATATATAGAGAGAGAGCTTATCAGTCCTGGGTTTTGGTTTTGAGTTGGTTCTCTGCTGTCTTCTTTGTGCATCAATTATCAAATCCTTCTAAAAACCCTAGCTTGGTTTTCCTTCATTCGTAGAATTAAACCTTTTGGAATTTACTCAAACATGGGGAAACCAAGCTCTCGGTGAGTATGTTATCCCTTTTTCACTGTAAATTTATGGGGTTTCTGCAATTTTATGATTTTCATCTTCTTTTATTTTCGGCAGACCAGATTCTAGTTCTAAATCAGATAAAAAGTTCGATAAGAAGCTCCAGTTCTACGCGAGTGAGTTCAAACTCATCTGGAAAAACCCTTACTTTTTAGTTAATTTTCTTTGATATTTAAGCCTTGAATGATCATTTGTTTATATATATATATGCAGAGGTTAGAGATACAGTTGCTTCCTTGACTGCCAAGAAGGACATTACAAAGGTGACGAGAATCTTGCTTGCAAAAGTATTAAAATTTATGTTTATAATCTAAATGAATTTTTATGATGCACAACCCTAGATTTTGAGGGTTTTTTATTTTTAATTTGCAAGGGTAATGCACAGTGGTAAAAGGTTTATAAGTAGGGACCGATTTTCCCGAGAGTAAACGGCATTGCTTGTAGTGGTTGTTTAAGTATTTATGCATAAGTTCAATTACCTCTTTGTGGTGTTTCTCAAAGCATTGAATCATCAGATTCTTGTTTACTTGCCATTGCCAGTAGGAACTGATCACTAAAAGTTTACATATTTGAAAGTCAAAAGCTCATTAACGATTTCTCCGTGTTATAGATGTACTTACCTAGTCTTTGATTCTTCATTTGTTTGTAGCGGTACGGTTTGCTTCGGAATCACTTGTTAGTAAAATTATAACACACCGTACATGGTTGAATGTTTGTATCTTTATGGCCATATGATTGGAATCTGGGTGATATGGTAATTAAAATCCAAAGCAGAGTGTTCCCTTCTGGTTAGCAAAAAAAAACCCTTAGGGTCTTAATTCAATGCTGGAGATTGCCATGATCTCGACACTCAATGCATAATAAATAATAATATGTAATTCATGCTGTGGCAGATTGTCTTGAGGTCTTGGGGTGGATTCATTTGATGCAATGAATTTTTTTTTGCTTTAACATCGTATCTGTGTCTTTAACGACTGTTATTTATATGTTATTGGGATATATAAATGTATCTGTTATGTTTTGTTTCCTTTTTCAAATTGCAATGGAAACACACAATTATAGGCTTAATTAGCATTTGGAAACAGAATGTTAGGACACGGATGATAGTATGATTGGAGTAAGATTACTAATGGACGATAGTACGAATCCTTTGTTCTGCTAAGTTAGTACAAAAATTAATAAATTAGGTGTCGAAAGGCAAGATAAAGAAACGGTCGGGTGATCCCTTTTGTGAGTCACAAAATAATATGAAGATCTATGCCCTTAGTTTGGTAAGATTTTGCTAATGAATTCCTTGCTTATGACCAGAAGAAGAAGCTTCGAAGCCGACAGAAGAAACTGAAAGCATATGACTTCTCTGCCCTGTCAGAGTTTCTCCCTGAGTTAAAAGCTTCCGAACATCCTACTCCTGCCAATGATTTCAAGCTCAATTGCAAATCTAGGCAACAGTTGATGTGCGTGCTTCGATTCTGTGATTCTATCATGTTATTATGTTTGATTATCCCCTACATTAGCTGGCTGCTTTTAATGGATGAATTATCTTCAGATTAAAAGAAGGAAAACAATTGACTGCATTTCTCGAGCATCCTGCTTTCCAAGCCGATCCACTAGCCGCCATCCATCAACACTTACAGAACACACAGCCTGTTTTAGACGAGAAACCAAAGAAAAAGGTGAACAAAAACGTCGGGAAGAAGAAAAAGAATAAAAAGTCAAAGGCTTCATCCGGATCACAATCAATGGATATCTAAGTAGGTCCGGCTTTCCTACATCACCTCATTGAAAGTTTTTAGGCCTTCCCCTTCCTGAGGTACCCTTTCTTTTTGGGGTTTACAATGTCTTCTCATCTATGTGACTCCATATTGAATGCTAAATGAAAATTGGTGAAATTTTGATGAATTGTCTCCTTGCACATGTATATAACTTCAACTTCTTGTTTATGGATGATCATATTCAGAAGCTTAATTCAACAATGAGCCTTTCAATTATATCTTTTTTCTGAGTTAGTACCTAAATTATTTTTTATCAAACCAATTGGTCTATTGAGATTAGTCAACAAATTAGATACCAATGATTATACTAAAAAAGAGAAGTATAATTTACAGACTTATTGATGAATTAAGGGCCCGTTCGGCATAGATTTTAGCAATACTGAAATATCAAGGAGGGCGCTTCAAACGGGCGTTTTGTGCTTGATTTTGCCCCAATCGGGAGTTTTGGAAAAGTTGGAATTTCCGGCTTCTCCCTAAATGGACGTTCTCACTCAAACCACCGTAGAAACTCTGTCGAACGAAGCCTAAGCCTGTTCAAAATGTACAAATACAGACTATAATCCACGGTTAAAAGTACAAGAAACACCATGAGAGAAAGGCATTGACAAAAAAGTTGTATTTCTTGTACAATGTCAAAGGTATCCTATTTTTGTGGCAAAGACAATTGAAATAAACATTCAATGAGCAAAAAACACAGCATCTTTGAGGATGATGATATGGTTCTTCAAGACCTTAATAGAGTATCAACTTTTAGAAGCTGATTGAAAGATGAAAATAGCTGTAAAAACACCAACCAATGCTGTCACAGCCAAGGCCACTGTCGGTAAAGGGGTAGGGAGGCCAAAATTCTGCAAAGGACCAAGTGTAAAATATGGTAGAATGACATAAAAACATGAATCAGAAACAAAAATGGCACAATGGGTTACCTCCAAAAGTCCTTTGCCGGTGGATATTTCGACGGTAATGGCCCCTGCAAAACCAACCATGGCAAGCCTGCCTAGCCATACATCCAAGCTGTTGCCTTTCTGGGTGCTTTCCTCACATTTGATGGAGAATGGTGTTGCTTTACATGCAGGCTTCCTTTGGTGAAATGATCCCTTTATCACTGCAAGCAAGAAAGCAACCGAACAATGCATAAAACGGTGAAGAATAGGAACTAAAATGACCAAATCATATATACAAGGACTAATAGAAGAAGTTAACCTATATGTTTAGTAGTAAAACTAAAACCCTAGTCTATTCCTCCTAATAACTCATTTAATCATATCCATTGCAATTTTGCTTTACCCTTGTGTATAAAAAGCAAAATATTCAAGAACAACAGGATTAGAAAAAGATCAGAATTGGTTACATAGAGGGGAACCAGTAGCAAAAATGGAGCCGGTTCGTGAAGAACTGGAAACGGGTAAAGGAGAAATTTTGTGGGTTCTTGGCGTTCTGATAGGGCAGACATCTGCAACACAAGAAATTTTATTGAGTTATTATTAATAAGCAAATACAAAAGAGAGCTAGAGAAGATTACTATGAATGGAAAGAGAAAGAGAAGCTAAGAGTTGAGCTAAGGCCATATTTTTGGAGAAAGTTCCGAACTTGATTGCTTTTTTTTTTGTGTGACTAGGAGCTTTTGTGGTTATAAAATAAAGTAAAATATACCAAAGGTCACTTAATTAGTTGTCTAATAATAATTAATTTTTTAGATGAAATATACTTAGCTGGTTAGTTAAATTGTTTATCTTTATTTTTTTAGATCATAAGTTTTAGATTCATTAGAAACATCGTACATCCCTTCCCTTTTCTTCCCCTAGAATCTCATTTTCTTCCTCTCTAAGTAAGATTAAAATTAAAAGTTGTGAAAAAAATAATAACCACCATCTTTTAGAAATTATAAATAGGTCATTCGATTAGAAAAATTGTTATGAATATGTCATTAGCTGTTAAAATTGAAATAAACTCTAATGTGAGCTTGGAATAAGAATGATTATAATCCTCGTATACGTTAATTAGGTAATGATTTAAAATAATTTAATAAATTTATTTTTTAAATCAATTTAATCATTTCTATAATATTGTCGATCAAAGCAAGTAACAATGAATTATTATATTCTTGTCATAAATCAACAAGTCAATTGATATTGTTATTATATCAGAAAAGATTATAACATTTTAAGAGAAAAATAAAGATTAAATAACAGATTTTTTAAAATATACAATATTTTTTAAAAATATAAATTTAACTTTGAATTTCTACTTAAATATTGGTTTAAGTTTTTTTTTCTAAAATATTGTACTAGCCAAACTAATTCTCAAAATATATTAATTGCTACAGTACCAAAAAAGTTGAATTCAGCTGAATTCGACTATGAGCAATATTTAAAAAAATGAAGGCCGATTTAGAAAAATCCGACTTTGAACAATCGTTGTAATGCCACGTGTAGCGCCAGTAGTGTCCGTGACATCAAAGACGGGCTCAGCTGGCTTCGACTTTGAATAGTACTAGATGTAACCAGCCTACATGGTCAGCAAGGCAATCTGCATGCATGCATAGGGGTTACCGGAAATTGAATTTTTTTCCATAAAGAAGATGGGTTATGGTGTTTTTAAAATGTATAAGGGTAGAAGTTAAAATTTTGTTAGTATTATTAAAGGAGGGTAAGGGTACTTAAGGGGAAAAATAATTTTTTGTGTTAAATAAGTAAGTTTAAAAGTAAAATTTTGAATGAAGAAGAAGAAAAAAAAGAAAAAAAGAAAAAAAGAAGAAAAAGAAAAGAAAAAGAAATTATTGGTGAAAATATTGCAAGTAGATTGAATTATTTTTAAAGTTTTGTTTTTAAGTTTTATTTTGTATGTTTGATATAAGTTAAATTTGATGCATGTAGTTTTTGAATTTTAAATTATGTATTCATCTCTCAGTTTAAGATATTTAGAATTTAGTAATTTTTAGTATATTTTACCAATTAGTATATTTTAAAAATTAGAAAACTATATTCAAAATATGATTAAAATGAAGGCAAAAATAATTTGGTATATTAAAAAATATATTCGAAAAAAATTCTAAAAGAACTTATCCCCGATGTTAGTAACAATAATTTAAAATTTAGTATGTTCATTTTGATTTAGTATATTCTTGATTTGTGTATTCTGATTGAAAATTTATTTATGTGTTTTGAACATGCAGAGAAAATGAGCAACAATAGATTTATGACGATTGTCTATTACAATAGACAAAAGGTGAAAATGACGATGAGATTGTATTTGAATCTGAAAGCACTACGAAGATGAAATTTGAAAAAGAAATCACGCTCTAAAAAATAAAAGAGTAAATATCCCAGAAAATTGGAGCAGAGATTCATAGTTTGCATTACCGGTGGATGACATGTGAAAATTCAGTCAAATATTGTGCAATCACTCTCCAAGATGATGATAATGTTGGAATGATGATTGCAGAGCATGAATCTATGGAGATTCGATATATCAAGTTGTTTGCCGATGTGCGTGATATTTTCGACGCATCTAGAAACGTCATTGGAGAATCTGCTCAAATGGATTTCGGTAATGAGATTGATATGCCGGGAGGCAGTTTTGTCGCAATGTTGGCAAGCGGGACATCAAGTGCATATCATCCAGCCGGGCCTTCGACATATGGTTCATCATACGGGTCGGCTGCTGATCGGACTGTTGATTATGATATGGAAAACCTACGAGGTCGATGGGGGAGAAACACTTGACGATTCCAATGAAGATGAAGATATTGGGGATCCTAATTTATTCCTTGATGACGTTGGTGATGCCCCTAATTTTGGTGTTGCTCGTTCCGACCAGGGGCGACATTACATTCTATGAACCTCTTGCTCACATGGGCTCAATGGATTTCGATGCGATAAGGGCGCCTCAATTCCCAAATATGCCCCGATTAACTTCAAGTCAGCATGGTGAATTTTCGACTGAGCTTCAATTTGATTAAAAGACTGAAGCTACATTGGCAGTGAAATAGTACATCATCAAGAACTACGTGGACTACGTTGTTGTAGAATCCAGCCAGAGGAATTTCTTTGCTAAGTGTGTGAAGTATGGAAAAGAGTGCAATTGGAAGATCCGAGATTCGAAGCTTCAGAGGAAAAATCATTGGGAGGTCACAAAGTATAATGGCGATCGCACATGTTTACAAACTTCCATCGACCAGGACCACCGGAAATTAAACTCGAGTGTAATAAGCCATCACGTGATGAAGTTGGTTGAAGCAAATCCAAGGGTTCTCATTTCAATGATTCAGGCAACCACTGTGCAACAATTTGGATACTCGATAAAATACAAGAAGGGGTGGCGTGCCTGGGATAATGCAATGGAGTCGGTGTATGGTGATTATGATAAGTCGTACAATGAGCTACCGACTTTATTACTAGCAATGACACATTTCATCCCAAGCACCATAAAGAAATATCAAACCAAGGATGCATATGACCGAGAATGCCAACTTGTTGAAGGGCATAAATTTTTACATCGACTTTTCTGGGCATTCAAGCCTTGCATTGAAGGTCTTTTTTCGTATTGCAAACGTATGATCCAAGTTGATGGCGCGTGGCTGTACGAGAGATACTCTCATGTATTGTTGATTTTCGTTGCGCAAGATGGTGAGAACAATGTCTTCCCTATTGCATTCGCAATTTTCGAGCAAGAGACGACAAAAGCTTGGAATTTCTTTTTGACCAATTTATGTAAGCATGTCGTCTGAGAAGATGAGGTCTACATTATATCCAGTCGAGGGTCAGGTATCAAAGAAGCAATTAATCGAGACGGAAGTTGTTGGACACCTTCACACGCATACTCCACATGGTGTGTTTGTCACATCAATAAGAACGGCTACGAGTAGTTCAAAAATCAATACCTTCACAATGAGATTTTTAGCATGGGTAAGCATCAGTTTTTTCCAAACTCAATTATATTTGCATATCCATTTATTTATGTATGTGTTCTGATTTCTCTTGATACTAACAATATTATAACACATGATATCTACTAAGCGACCAAATTTTGAAAGGAAGATTGAGAATTTAATGAAGTACGCTGAGTGCGTTTGGAGTTGGGAAAACAATATCGAGAGGAAAAGATGGGCTCAATCGTATAATGAATCTGGTAGACGATTCACTAATACTAAATAAAATAAATTAGATTTGAATAATAAAAAATAGTTGAAAATAAAAAAACATTAAAATTCAAACTCAAATCTATTACACAAAAGACATAAAATCATTTTTATGTAATTTTTGCCCACGATAGGGTGTGGTCGAAAGATAATTTTGTGGCGGTCGTCGAGCACGTTATAACCTCTGTGATGCCTCGGGATCTTCAAACTCACTATTACTAAAGAAAAGAAATTAGATTTGAATAATAAAAAATAGTTGAAAATTAAAAAAAATAAAACTCAAACTCAAATCTATTACACAAAAGACATAAAATCATTTTTATGTATTTTTTGCCTATGGTAGGGTGTGGTCTAAAGATAATTTTGTGGCGGTCGTTGAGCACGTTATGGCCTCTATGGTGCCTCAGGATCTTTTTCAGCATCTTCTTCAGTGTAGCTCACATTCTCAGTCACCGAGGGAATATGAGGCGATGTTGTGAACAAATCTATGTAACCGCTCTGCCCCTCCATAATCTCTGGTGAGTTTAGGAAATTTTACATTTCCTGAAAATCCATGTTCTGTCCAAAGTTAAAGTAAATGGGTGACTGTGGCAGATAAAACTCAGGTTTGTATAAACCAACACCATCAAACCCTAGATTATCTAAAGAGCTCGGGCTCACTTCTGGTTGTAAACATGTACAAGGCAAATAAAACTCGGGTTTGTGTAAACTAGCATCATCAAACCCTAGATTATCTAAGGAGTTCGGACCCACTTCCGGTTGTACATATGTAAGAAGCGGTTCTCTTTCCCATACTGTTGTCGGTGTTACTCTACTCATATCTGGCTCTCATGTGGTTGGCCAACTTTCGGGGCTCATACTCCAAACACTTCTACTCTCAGATGCGCCTGTTGTAGTCTTCGATGATTTACCTTTGCCACCATATTTTTTCTTATACCTTTGGCATTCTTCTCGTCCTTCGAGAGTAGTTAAGTATGGTTTTCTATGACTACGATAGTAGATCATGTACTCTGAACTCTAAAACTTAAAATTAGCAGCTTATATTGGATGGCGTTCTAGCACCGATGAAGCTCTGTCGTTCTACAAAACAACATACTCAATATGTACGGCTTCCCAATCTGTATCTGATCAGTCGCGTCCATCAAAGGCGTGAAGATAGTAATGGTCACGTGGAATACGCAGAATGGGCTAGTTAAAGCCAAATTACCCGAGCTCTTTATATGCAAAGTGGAACTCGATAGTAACAAAGTGGAACAACAGTGTAACACTACACCATAAAATCGGATCATTTATCAAATAATCTGATACACATATGTGGTTATCGTCGTAGGCTTTCCAAATAAACTGCAAAAAATATGATTATTTATAATAATACATCTAACTAAATAAATAAATGTGAATAATATATTTAATGAAATAAACTTTTCATTCAGATACTTGATCTTGACAATAGGAATCAATAAGAGATCTACAAACTCTGACGTTGTTGTGCACCAATCCCGTCTCATGCTTTTCCTCGCACCATATGCACACAAATCACAATAATATTTTAAGAATAAGTAAATTTAATTTAAAGATTCAACTCAAAATCAGGATATTTACCTTGCAACAAGAGGAAATTGTACATTTGTTCGAGTAGGTGTAAAAAAGGGAATTCGTTGTCAAGCCCACACTTACAACAACAAACAGACATCCACCAATATCGCCTACATTCTTACCCTTTTCTAGTATAGCGCTCTTGCACAATTCACGATACAAGTACGCTAATATGGCCAATCCCCAACTATATTGACAACCAGTTTCCCAAGGAGTATCCAAAAAACATAGATACCTTACACTGACCAAATTGCCAGATTTATCATCATCTATAGAATATATGCTCGATTGACCTTATAAATCCAATCGACTGTACTATAGTCATCGAGGCGAAATTCACTCTCTAGCCAACTCAATTTCATACGAGACCTTCTCACGTTACTTCCATATGGTACTTTCCCAAGGTAGCTTTCATAAATTGCAGCAGTTGAACCTTCAATACGCTCGACCAATGGCTTTTCGTCTACCGGGACTCCAATAAGATAAACCACGTCTTGTAGCGTGATCGTGCATTCTCCACAAGGCATATGGAATGCATGCGTTTTAGGTCTCCAACGCTCAATTAGAGCGGTAATCAATTCGGAAACCAACTTGTACCCGCAAAAGAATGTGGCATGATCAAATCTCGCCATCTTTAAGAAACTCAAAATTCTATTATCTAGGCGAGTGTCTACCATGCACAAAATGATGTTTGAATGTATCCTCTGTATCCTATTATTAACACATTATTTAAAGTAAACATAATGATAATTATTAACAAAAATACAGAAGTGACAGATTTGATTTCGTAATAATCTTCCAAATAAATTTGTAAAAAAGATGTACTAGCTCATCAATCGTAAGACTAGAAATGTGTCGATCCTGTAAATGCAATAAAGTAGCTTGCTAAGCAATCCTACATGACAAGGAAGAAAATGTTAGTAACCCGAGACAATTCTTTACTCATTTTTCACACACAAATTCTTCTTCTTTCCGCTTATTTACTCAATTTTCACACAAATTTTGTCTACAATTTTTTTCACCTTCAACCACCTATTTAACACAAAAATGTTCAAAACATTAAACTTATATTATTCATCATCAACACTAAATTTAGGACATGCATAATATCAAAAAAATAGTGTTAAAAATAACAATTATAATCAAATAAAAAATAACCCGGAACAATCTTATTTTAAACTATCATATCAATAATTATAATTAATTTATTTGTAGCTTACTTTAAACTATTATCTCCATAAAATTAAAATTCTAAAAAATAATTGAATAATTGGAATTTTATTTAGTTAATTTTAGTTTAAATCTAATAATTTATTTTTTACATTTGTACATATTTTGGATTTCAGTGTTTGAAATTTAATTTTTAATGTTAAAAATATAACATTTTTTACATGCACATCCATAAATTAAAAAAAATTATGATGATCATAAATAAATTACTTACTAATTTGCAAATAGATTAAATCAATTTTACCAATCTTTCTTACTTCATTTTTTCCTATACCTCTACTTCTATTTTCCTACGCAATTAACAATAAAATTAGTTCAAATTAACTATAATAATAATATGAATAATGAACCTAAATTTTAAAAATTAAATTAAATATATACTTATTCTCTAAATATTCAACTAAACATCCAAAAATTAAAAAAAAACATTTTTTTCTTATATTATAAAAATTCTAATAAACCATAAATTAAACAATAAAATACACATATACTAACTAGCTATATTTTCTTCAAATATTCAAAAATAAAAAATTCAAACATCCACTTAAAAATAAAAAAACCAACAAACTTAAATTAAACAATAAAATACAAATCTACTTAATATATTTTCTTCTCAAATCTCTTCAACCACCTATTTAGCACAAAAAAATCAAACACCAACTTAAAAATTTAAACAAATAAATAACTTAAAATAAACAATAAAATACACATCTACTTACTATATTTTCTTCAAATCTTCATTTCTTTACTCGATCTTTTCACAAATATCATTCTCTTCAACTACATATTTAACACAAAAAATTCAAAAACTTTAACTTATCAAATTAAAAATCAGATTTTCGTAATAACTACAAAAACATACATTAAAAATAAAACTAATCAAATAATATTAATAAATTAAAAAAATAAAATACATATCTTATTCAAAATACAATTTTTTCTCCAAATCTTCTTCTTCTCCATTTTTTTTCTCCACACTATCCATTATCTTCAACCCCTATTTAACCTCATAACAATTAAATCTCAACCACTCACACTACATACCCAATTAAATTCCAACCACTCACAGTACCTATCCAATCAAATCCCACCATCCTACCATAAATGCATCCATTTACGAGGCATGCAGGGCTGCATGCATGCAGACTGACGTGCAACCTTGAAGACGCCTTGCATGGCTGCCACGTGAATGAGGGTAAAATATCATACAATTATTCAAAGTCGGATTCTTCTAAACTAGCTTTTGTTTTGTAAACACTGTTCAAAGTCGGACTCCTTTGAACTGATTTTTTTTGTTAATACTATTCATAGTCGGATTCAGCTAAATTAGACTTTTCTAGTACTGTAACAATTGTTATATTTTGAGAATTATTTTGCCTAGTACCATATTTTGAGATAAAAAAAATTAAACCAATATTTAAGTAAAAATTCCAAACGCATAGAATATATAAATTTTTAGATGATTAAACTACATGAGTAAGTTTATGGCTTAACAGTCAAATAGGTGCCCAAACTATACCATTTTTTTCAGTTAGGTGCCCAAACTATTTTTCGAGCTAAATAGGTGCCTAAAGTTTCATTCCGTGATCCATTTAAGGTTTTCCGTTAATTCTTACCGTTAAAGGACACATGTCACCTGAAAATTCTAAAATTATATTAAAAATAAATAAAATTACTTAATTTTAAAAATTCTCTAAGTTTTCCAGATTTCACAAAACAATCCCCAAATTCTAAAATCTTTAACTCCTCAAAATCTAAATCTCGATTGGGCAGATTCTACCGCCAATTGTCACACCGCCACTCATCACATCGGTCGCCGGATCATCACGATTATTTTCCCCACCACTCCGTTGCCGAAAATTGACCGACGTCGTGCGAATCGCCGAAATTATCGAATGATTTTTTTGAACGATTCGCGACGAACGACGGCAGGAGGGACGACGAACGATGTGTGGGATGTTCGGCGTGGGGAGGGTGCTTCATTATGTTGTTGGCAACGCGGCTAACGCCGATGAGAGTGGTCGAATTTAGGGATTTAGGGACTATTTTGAGAATATTTAAAAATGTTAGGATATATTTTTATTTTGTTTTATTAATTTTATTTATTTTTAATATAATTTTTGAATTTTTAAGAAGAGACACATACCTTTTAACGATAAAAAATTAATAAAAACCTTAAATTTATTACTGAATAAAACTTTAAATACATGTTTAGTCCGAAAATAATTTAAATATCGAACTGACATAGTTTGGGCACTTGTTTAGTAAAAAGTTTATAATTAAAAATCAACTGGCAAAAACTCTGCACAGCTGGAACTTCACGACCGTCACCGGGAGCAAGCCCCTCTAACACCATCTAATCATCATGCAAACGCTACTGGTGCCAGCTATTCGCTCCGGCATTTCTGTGGTGGCGGTGGGTCCCCTTCTTCCCCCTCACCGTTGCCGGCCACCGCTCACTTTCTCTCCTCCAAATTTTCTCACTTCACTCGAAACTCGGAATCTGAAGCCACTGTTCTCCCCGTTCGCTTCCTGGAATCCTCTCGATGTTAAAAGATCTAACCTTTTTCCGAGCAGAGTGTCTTCTTCCTCAGTTTCTTCACCCAGTTTCATTTCCTCGAATGGCGGTGCCGACAAGGCAAAGCTCGCTCAGGTACTTCCCCACTGTCCTTATCTAATTTCAGATTCACTCTTTCTTAACTGATTCAATAAATTTATCTGGGTTTGACTTATTTGGTGCTGAAGTTTCAACTTTATCGACTTGGGTCTCTTTGGTTTAGATTGGATACGTTTTCTCTGATTCTGGGCAATTAAAAAATCTTGGAAAAAGATTCGGAAATGAAACCAGTTTCCCGCATTGCTCTTGTAACCGGTAGTATCAAAACAGAGTAAACAGCTACAAACATGAAGGGTTTTGTTTTTCGCTTGATTCTGTTTGTTTTAAGATCGAGTTAAGATTAGGGTTTTGAATGGAAATTCTGCAGGTTGCGAAGAGGTTAGAGACCACTGCGAGGTACTTTAAGCGATTGGGAAATTTAGGGTTTTGGGGACAGCTAGTTTGCACAGTGGTGTCAGCCGTGATACTTTCGTTTTCGGTTGTGGTTACCGGGAAAATTACATCACCTGCTACCTTTTACGCCACTGCGGGTGGAATTATAGCTGCATTCATATCAGTTTTTTGGTCATTTGGTTATATTCGGCTTTCCGAGAAACTCAAGAGGACTGCTAATGATCCTTCAAAGGTATTGTGAGAAACTTGTGATAACAGTTTAAAGCATCTGATGCATTATTCATAGTGATCCTCCAAAGTGCACATTTCTTTTTGACTCGAGTATTCTCATACCACAGACAAAAATTATGTTATCTACAGATACTTCAAGTTAATTATCTTAACATTTCGTGTTTGCTCGAAGTAACTAAGCTGTATAACTTCATTTGTTTTTCTCATTTTGGTTCTATGCTTGATTTAGTTGGTGCAACCCGCACCTGGGAAGTTCATTGGCTTATTTGGAAGAAAAGGGTGGCATTTCTTATATTGTTGGGAAGTTCTTTTTCCTAGTTTCTGTCACCTTATCTGATTCCTTGAATCGGAATTGTAGAGTGATCCATTTGAGCTTGATCTAGATTAAGTCACCTATTATGTATAGGATTTAAAAAAAAAAAAATTGGAGGATTAGTTTATGATTAGGCATGTCCCCAAATTCAGGGCTTATTTGATCTTTGATTAATGCTTGTTGCCTCATTCAACTTCTGATAATCAAATATTCGTTGAGTTTCAGGCTCCTCCTCGAGCTGATGTTGTGAAAAGCTTGAAAAATGGTATAGTTCTGAATCTTTTGGGAATGGGTGCTGCTATTCTTGGCATGCAAGCAACAGTGGGCTTACTAGTTGCGAAAGCCCTTACTTCCTCCACAACTCCTTATTACCAAGGAATCCGTCCTGGCTCTAGTCCGGTTCTTGCCTTGGATGTATTCTTGGTGCAGGTAATTAATCGAATTTCAGTATCATAATGGGATATCTATAGCATTTAATCGAGTGAGATTCATGTTTGTGAAATCGAGAGTTTAGTAGAAGAAATAAAAGTTCAAAAGCTGCATTAGGGGCCTTCTAGCAATGTGTTGTAACTTTGGATGTAAAGAGAGAGACTGACCAGTTAGATTGATCATAACTAATCGTTAATTCCTTAATGAATATGAATCCACCATGCTTTTTATTTTCGGTCATCCATTCGTATGGTTGTTCAAAACATACAAACATTTATGCTTATCAAGTTAATTATGTTCGAGATCTTTTGACTCATTTGTCTGCTTAAGAAAGGGTGTAATAGATAAGAGCCAATTTAGGACTTATTGATCAAACACAAACCGGAAATGAGGAATGACATTGGTTAGTGCATGGCCTTACATATCTCTTGCTTGTGCAGGCATCGGCTAACACCATCCTTTCTCATTTTCTGGGGCTGGTGTTCTCGCTCGAACTGTTGCGGTCAGTGACGTTACCTAATACAGAGACTATTCCAATTCCCAAGATTGTGTAAGTTCTGCCTTTCTTGGTAAATATCTTGAGTCGAAGCTTCTGCTGGAACATGCTTATGTGGACTTAATTGCTGAGATATAGAGTAGTTAAATTTGAATTTGCATCTGATGGCTGTTTCACAAGCCATCCTTAGCAATTTTTTTATTAAATAAATGCATGTATTGGTACAACGTGGGGCAATGAGTTATAGTTTGTGTTCCGAGTTTCTGGTGAAAATATATTCGACCATTAACTAGTAGTTTTCCATAGATGAAGAAAAATGTGCATTGGGAAACATACCTGGATTCTGATTATATCTGAAGTCGAATAGAGTCCGACTGTAAATGGGGGTAAAGCTCTTCCAGCATTATTTCTTTAATCCACAAAATTTGATGTTGTATAGAAAAGAAATGTATAAAGCTTAGATTCCATTGCCATAAACAAGTTTCCACCATTGGAGAATCTCTTTGTTTACCCCAAATGAACATGTAAAATATAAATATTTCAACAAGAAAAAGTTTACATCTCCCAAAAGTACTAAGTATAAGTTTTATTATTCTATTTGAGTATAAGATAATATTTATGTTCGGTTTTAAATTTGGATAAACACATACACATTTAGATTAAGTTTACATTCGTCTGGCACACAACTTTTTACTACCTGAGAACATGCACTAATTTTTTCCAACAAGTCCTAATACTAATTCTACCTAAAAAGAAGAGGAAGGAGATTCTCTAAGAAAAGGAAGGGTGCTTAGAAGATGTGCTAATTAAGATGCCTTTATCATTGGTTTCTTTTTCCTGCTAATTTTGAAAATAATAAATTGGTATCTCAACAAAAATAATATCTCTACATTTTCAGAAGGAAATACAAGTTTTTTTTGCAAATTTATAAAAGAAATACATATACAAGTTAAAAAATACGCGTAAAATATCTTAAATAATTTAAAATATTCTCAAATAAATTAAGTAATACAATAATAATTAATTCTTAAGCTATTTGAAGTTTTATAACGTTTAAACAAGTAAATAATTAGACCTAATTTGTTATATTAAACTGAAAATAAAATTTAAATGATAAAACAGAAAACATCAATTCGACTAACTTAAAATCTATTCATTCAATTCAATTGAATACTCATTCTTACTTCAAATGATTTTTAGTTTTAGTTTAGTAGGTTTCTTTTAACATATTAATTTATTGGTTATAATTGATGACTTTTATGAATCAAATCAAGTTTGATCAAATTTAAATTTATATTAGTTGGAATTCAATAAGTGATATCAATAGAAAAGCAAATAATTTTTATCCCAAGAGACGGAAGTTTAATCGCTTTGCCTGAAACAAGGTATCTTCAAGAGTTTAATCAAAAAACAGAAATCTTCCTGGATTTTTTAAATAGATCTGTCATATGGATTCTCTCATGACCTAGAACATTAATTCAAGTAGTTAGTAAATATACATCTTAAGCCAACAAAAATTTCAAAGTACATAACAGGCAGCAACTGATCACACTTGATATGTTTTTTATGTCAGAAATCAAATTAATAATTCAGAACCTTTTCTTTTTAAGTTACATTACTCTCATGCTTCGTGCGGCGCCTTCGATTCTCGTTGTTGGTATTTCTAGTTCCTTCAAATCGGAGGCAAAGGTCGGAGGATGAATATCAAGTAAAATGTTTGTTCACTGTGCTGCTGCTTCATCATGTTCCGAGTCGGCTTCATCATCTGAAGACTCTTCCTTCTTATCCTCTCCTCCTTCAGCACTCGTTTTCATCTTCTTCTCCTTTTTCCTCTGCTTTTTCTTTTGACGTTTCAGACGCTTCTTTGCCGTCCGTTCCTCGGCTGCTTTCAATCTTTCTTCCTTTCTCATGTTAAACTCGGCTATTTCCTTCCTTTTCTGGTAGTCAACATCCATTCTCGCAAGCCTATCTTGCTCTTTCCGTCTCATTTGTCGGTACTGTTGCAACGGTCAGAAAAATTACTGAAGAAAAAAGGATGAACGAAGACTTGGGAAGTTATCTAACATACCCAGATTATCCAAACAATTATAAGAAATAAAAAATTTACAACATTCACTTAATACTACACGAGAAAATGCATATACTTTATGGCATCATCATATCATATGCTGCACAAACCTAAAAGCAACAAAAATAATAAACTGAGAACTGTTGATGGTCAACAAGGGATATGGTGGTTGTGGTTGTTGCAAGCAGTTCACCCCTTCTGATTTCGTTGGAGAGCCGATTCTAGGTTGATAAGAGATGGTGGCAATGGAACTCTAAGAGAGGTTTTGGGGAGAAGAGAGCAAGAGTCTAGAGGAGGGCGAGAGCCCCCCGAGAAGAGAGAACGATTTCCCTTACATATTCCTGATCATAGCCGTATCAATGCCTCGCGGAGATTCCAGATTGGGGAGTCAGGCATGGTAGCTATGGATAGATGGCTTATGGTCATTATGCAGTCTATCCCGCTTGTCTTGCTTGCCTACCTGCCGTCGGCCACTCTTAGTTGACGGTGAGGTGATAGGGTGGGTTAAGCTGTCCCATCTATTGACTGTTTATCAGACAGGTAAGCAGTGGAGGAGAACACCACCGCTAGTCGGGGGTGTATTGGAAATGTGCAAGGCTGGAGCCGTATGCAGAACCTTACAGCAGCGGAATGCTATATTGCAGAATCACCTGGTGCGGAAAATCATCTGTGAAGATGAGAGCTTACCAAGTTGAAGGTTTTCCGGGAATGCATGGTGGGGGTATAACAAGAACGAAGCTCATGTGTTTCACTTTCAGAGGACTAAAGAAAGCTATGTTGTATGAATTTACCGATTTGGGTGACTAAATTTTATGCCGAATCAACAATCCTCTATTTAAATTCTCTTTTTTGGATAGTTTTCTACAGTATAACGGAGCTCGCAGACTGAGTAAAAGGGAATAGGTTATATAAACTGGGATTGAAATCCTATGTCTGTTGAATGCTGCAGCTTAGAGATAAACACTAAGAAATTAAGTTTTCCATAAAACCTAAAGATACCTAAAACAAACCGATTAACAATCTCTCAAATTTCGCACGAGAAATATCCAGTTAATCAACCAAATTACCAACAGAGCAAGCAATAGTTAAGATTTAGCAGGCAAACCATAAAAAGCAAAAACAAAGAAGAAAGAATAGAGAGCCAGTGTCAATGAAAAACCTGGTGGAAATCGCCGGAACCGGAACCAGCAGAACTTCCGGAGGTATTACTAACACGGACGGGAACATTCTCTAAAATGCGGCGGAGCTTCACCTCTAAATCCTCTTCCTCCTCCTTGAACATCGGCTTCTCGTACTCTACAATCGCCGTCGAAGCATTCGACGGAGGCCGGGGTGGAAGCCCGGATTTTGGCTCGGCTACGGCCAACTGGGTGTCGCCATCCTTTGGCCTGCCCGTCGCCATTACGTGGCAAAACCCTAATGATTTTTGGGATTTGGGGTTTCTTGGCAGATTTGTGATTTCCTCGTCTCTTTTCGATTCACGACAGCGGTTCGAGTTTTTCCCCCTAAAATGTGTGGTCTGAGCAGGGCTCTAGATAGATAGGCCTCTTATTCTTTTGGGCTATTTGATGGATTAATAAATTGATATGGACCAAAAACATATATATAGCCCATTAAAATTGAAAACAAATAGACAATATTATAAAAAATTGAAATATTTATTTTAGATATAATATTAAAAATATATATAATTTTAATTTGGTACTTCTTTCAGATGCATGAACTAAAAATTTGAAATTTGTATATGATTTAAAAAAAAAATTTATTAAAATTTTATTTTTTACCCCTTAAAAATTTATACATTCGTCCTTTACAAATTTTGTTAGGAACGAATAAAGAAACTCTTTAATAATTCTATAAACAAGGAACTGAAACCTGAAGCATATCGATGAATGTTCCCTTTTGAATCTAATTAATGTTAAAAAAACATGTGCACCCTTCGGGGAAAGCAATTTTTAATTTCACAATAATTATATATTTAGACCCTTTAATTTAATTATTGATCTCACAAACCACATATATAAACTAATATCAACCGACCAAACTTGGAACCATCCTTGATCCTTCTTCATCACGTGCACATGTTCGAACCCACAATTTTAAGAAGACGTTGGCATAGGAAACATCCTCCATTATTCTCTATCTTGATTGTGTTGTGTTTGAGAATCTAAATGTTTTATTATGATGGTTTGGTAAGATATTGTATTTAAATAGCAGTACTCGTTGGTAGTAGTGCTTTATAATAAATTTATTTCTTTTTTGTGACAATAATGTATTTTCAATGACAGTTTTCTCGTATAATGTTTTGTTATTGACACTTGTGCTCAAACAACAATGCTCTTTTGTGACGACACCTTTTAACGGTAATGCTCTTTTACAAACAACAAAGCCGATAAGAAACGAGAGATAAAGAAGAAGCGGGGAGGGAGGCAAACCACCATCGACGGTAGCTGGCCGCCGGAGAAGGAACTTAGATCTAGGGTTTAGAAACTTAAAGAGAGGAGAAAGCGTTTTGTTTTTAGAAAAATAATTAAAACTTAGAGATCTTGTAAATTTAAATTTACTTTATCGTATTCACATTAGTTACATGTATAATTATATTTCGATATGGTTATACATCATCGACTAATATTTTTTATTTTTATGAACTTAAATTTTTTGTATCGTATTTATCGTGATTCGCCGGGCAACCAATTTATATGGGCACTTTATGTCTCGCTACAAAGTTTTCAAATTGAAATGTGCAAGCTCAAAAAATATATATAAAAGATTATTGGAAATGATCAAATTCCATTGGCTAAAATGAATAACCGCGAGGAATTGCTTTTAGGTAAAGTCAAAGAGTTCAATTACGTGGGGTTTACATTATGTAAAAAAATTCAACTTTGTGTTCACAAATTTGACTCTTACGAAAGTTACCTAATTAGCCGCCAAGAATATATATATATATATATATATATTAAGTTATCTAAATAAAAAAAAAGAATATATTTGTTAGGTGTACTCTTTTTCCCAAGTAAAAAGATTACCGAACCATGGACTAACTTAATACAAATCAAAATTTATCTTTGATAATCTTTAAATCAAAATATAATTTTGCATCAAAACAACGTTATTTTAGTTTAATAGTCGTTTGGCCATTAATGGTTCAATGGTATTATCGAAATCTAACTTAGAGTTTAATAGTATAATATAATTGATTTTTAATTTAATAGTATAATCGATATGTCATAAAGAAATTAGTAATGTTTGATGTAATTTACCTAAAAATCAATTAATGTAGTTAATACAATTTGGAGCAAGTGGTTAAAAATTCTTGTTGACATCTAATCTATTTTTCTAAGTCTTAGGTTCTAGTCCGAGTAGGAGCAATCCCCCTTGCCCCTCTCCTAAGTATAAATTGTTAAAAAAAAATCAATTAATGTAAATCATGTTATTACATTCATAAAGGCTGAGTTTTTTTCTTGAACAATTTCAACCTAGGAGAATGGTAAGGAGAACTTGATTTTAATGGGTAAACTCACAACTTAAAGGAGAGGGGAAGATGTCAACTGAAAGCTTTAATTACTTGCTCTATAGACGATTGACAGAAATAATAAATGAACGAATGAACCTTTTGTTTGTACTCGTTCGTTTAATTAAACGAATATAAAATCTTGTTTATAATCATTCGTTTAATAAATAAAAGGACATAAAATAAACTTCTCGCTGAACGATTCATTAAACGATTGGTTCGTTTATCGCCCTAACTATTTGCTCTATTGTACAAAAAAAAAAACTTGATGTTCGTGGATCTGTTCAGATAAGGGTTTGACCTTTAAAAATGGTTGGATAAAAACTTAATGTTTTCAAAATTGCTCCATAAATATCTTATATATTCGAATATATACAAAAAATAAAGAAAAAAAAGAATTGCTTACGAATATAATAAATTATTATTTGAAACGCCAAACTCTTATTTAAATAGATTAAAAATATTATATTTTTACGCGAGAGTTTTAAATTATGGAGTAGATCCATATAGAACTCATGAAATAATTCCAGTCGTAAAAATAGACATTGTTTATTTAAGATGATTTAGATTTCAAGCAATATTATTTACAAATGTATTTTCATTTAATTTTGAAATTAAACAAAAATAATTTATTGTATATTTTTTGGAACAGATTTTAAGATATTACAAGTAATATTTGTTTATATATATTTTTAGTTTTTTAATAATATACAAATACTTTGTAGATAAATGATTTGAACTTAAATATCTTATGAATGGTATCGTAATTAGATTTGAGTTAAAAATGGTTGAATTTTTGGTGGTTTATGTAAAGAGGGCGGTGGTTACCCCGCGTCGGTGGCCAGAAGCCGTTAACATGTCATCTCCGGAGGCAGGTTTACAGGCTGGAATTTGAGAAGCTGTCCATCAATTTTACTTGGCCGTTTTGTCCACGTCACCGATATTTTCTTTCTTTGCACAACATCCAAAAACCGAACAAAACAACAAAATCCGTGGGAATTTTTTTAAAAAACAAAAGCCCCACTTAATGGTTTCCAGCCTGGCCGAGTTCAAAACTTATCCCCTTCCATAATTTCTCCTCAATTTCTCGCGCTTTTCTCACTCTTTCCATTTCAGTAACTTCCTTAACTGTACGAGTCAAATCAGGAAACCACGTCTTCAAATTCCCAAACTACCCCTAAGGATTTATTATATTCTCCGGAATTTCAATGTCTCGCCTACGTGGCAACCGTAGACGTTATACAGCTGTGTGGGCCCTCAGCCGGTTACTGGTCAATACCGGTTCATTCAACGCTTATTATCTGTATTTGTTAACTGGCTCTATCAGTTACCCTAATGCATTCCCTATATAAGCCTACCCTCTCTTAAAACCATAATATGAGGTATTTGAACCTATCGGTGACCGCCATTGAAATAGAGAAATCAAGCTCGAACCGCCTGTTTAATACTGAAGCGATGGATCAAGACGTTGATCGTGTGAAGGGTCCGTGGGGACCGGAGGAGGACGAGGCATTGCGGAAGCTGGTTCAGTGTCACGGTCCGAGGAACTGGTCTTTGATATCGAGATCCATCCCCGGTCGATATGGGAAATCGTGCAGGCTGCGGTGGTGCAACCAGTTGTCGCCGGAAGTCGAGCACCGATCGTTCACTGCGGAGGAAGACGAGATCATCAAAGCGCACGCCAAGTTTGGAAACAAGTGGGCCAGGATATCGAGGCTGCTCAACGGTCGTACTGACAACGCGGTTAAGAACCACTGGAACTCGACCTTGAAACGACGTCGATCCGTTGAGGAAGGAGATTTGGCTCACGAATTGGAGCGACGGCCGGGGAAATGTTTGAGATCCGTTAGTGTTGTCAGTAACCCGGGGAGTCCTTCGGGGTCTGACGTCAGCGATTTTGGATTGAGCTGTGCCGAGTCGACTCAACAGCAACATTCTCGTGTTGTCTCTACTACGCTCACGCTCGGGCGTTCTTGGAGTGACGAGTTGAACAACGATAACTCGTGTACGGATAAAGATTTGGGCTTATTAGCGGGAAAACGTCATGATAGATGGACAAATACGGTACCGTTTCGACCGGAACTTATGGCTGCAATGCAGGAGATGATTAGGAAAGAAGTTAGAGATTGCATGGCAGAGTTTGGTTTCCAGAGTGAATGATTAATGATTGATTAATTTTGGATTAGTGATCGTTAAAAACATTTATCAAACAAAGATTATTCGATTTCTACAGTACAAAGAGGAATTTTGTCGAAAAAAATCATTTAATGGTATTTCTGAAATTATACACATTTTGTTGATTAAAAATCTTGGATATCTTTTTAATTTACCTTTTGGATGATATTATTGAAGTGAGTTATTTAAGTATTGATTTGAAACTAACGTGTGAAAGCAAGTTTGTTCCCTTTTGGCTTTAAGGTTTCATGTCCATGAACTCTCTCAACGCCCGCTGGAAAATTTAGCTCCCACCAAATGTACGTTTGAACGCTAAAATAGATAGATAAGCGCTGGTTAAAAATTAATCAGTAATCATTTAAAATTGTTGTGACCGATAAATGGGCGTTGGAGTCGCAACAACCAAAATTGCACCATCAGTCTTTCGGTTCAGAAACCAATAACAACCAACGAGCATTTGAGTTAATCAATACTCGGTTAATTCGAAATCTGACTGAATTAACTAAATTTTATTCGGTTCAATTAATAATTTTTAAATAAATTTTGGTTCGCTCAATGGTTAAATAAATTCTTTTTTTATTTTAGTTTTGCTTAATTCAATTTGGTCAATGATCGAATTAACTGAATAAATACTTCTACATTGTTACTTATAAACGGTGCAATTTTCTTTTCTTTTTCAAATGTGTATAGAATAGACCTAGCAAACTTGACTAAGACTCGAGACCCAAACCGTTTATTCAACCCGAGATAGATTCGAACATGATGGTCTAAACTTGACCCGAATCAGAACCAAGACCGAACTAAACCAAAACTGACCGAATTTAGTTAAACCAAAAAATCAACCCAAACCGAAATTATCTGAAACTAAAAACAACTTGAACCGTAAATAACCGAAACCGAAATCAACCTGAACTAAAAATCAACTCGAACCGAAAGCAACCCGAATTTAATTTCCTCATATATGTATGTTTTATTCCCATTTTATATTATATTACTAACTAACAACAACCTTTAATAATAGTTTAATAATATTTTTTCTCCTTTAAAAGATCATTTTCATACATTAACTCAAATTGAAAGCCGACTGATCCGATATAAACCCTACCGATCTGATATAGACCTAACCGAAAAGCAACAAATCTTATATTGGCCCGACCCGAAAAGTCAACAGGTCCAATATAGATCTGATATAAAAAGTCAACCGATCCAATATTGACCCGACCTGAAAATTCCCTGACCCGATATTAACCCAACCCGACCCGAAATAACACAAACCCGAACTAAAGTCAAATTAAACCTGGCCCAACCCGAATCAAACCTAAATCGAAAATTAACCCGACCCAAAGTTACTTAATCTAAACGAACCGATTGCCTAATATAGAACGGGATATTAGATATTAAGATGTTCGAATTTAACTCGTACTACCATTTGAATTGTTTGAGACTGAGTCTGACTCGATAATATTACTGAGTCACTCCCCAATTTAGCCCTATCATCAGCACACCTACGGTGATCCTTGCTTGGGATTACTTATCTACGAATGTATAAACGTTTGGTAATCGAAATATAATTTTATCAGTACCACCAAGAACGCAACAAGTGATCACAATAGAAAAGAAGACGATGCTCATCTTAGGAGACATAAACTTAAATCACTTTGTCTACAAGGTGTATTTGTTTTTGTCAAAGTACACAAAATGGTACAAAATAATTTTGTCTCCTAAAATGAGCACAAAATGGTAATATTGTTTATAGAAAAGAGGACGATGTACAAAATAATTTTATGGGTAAAGTACAGAAATAGTTACTAAATTATCCAAAAAATACAAAATGGTCACCAAAATTTTAAAAGTTACATAATGGTCATTAAACTTTAGTTTTTGTTACAAATGGTCACTGATCCGTCAACTTTCGTTAAGAGAATGATGTAACAATTACGAAAATTTGAATAATAACACTTTTAATCCTCCATATTTACACATTTAATCAATTTAGTCATAATTTAACCCTAATTATTGATGTCTAAATTGATTGAATGTGCAACTATTGAAGATTAAATTTGCTGTTATACAATTTTTTGTAACTGCCATGTCACCTAGTCAACAACAGTTAACAACCCAGTACTATTTTATAACAAAAGCTAAAGTTTAATGACCATTATGTAATTTTTGAAAGTTTGGTGATCATTTTGTATTTTTTGGGATAGTTTAATGACCATTTGTGTACTTTACCCTCTTTTATTCTTATCGAATTTTCAAAAAAACTGTCCATATTTAATAGCCAAAAGACTTAATTAATTCAGCTTCTTAGTTCATGGACTTAATTAATTAAATTTCTTAATTCAATGACTTAAATAGATGCAAAAGCATTCACAGACTTAATTTTTCTCCCAAAAGTTAAAGGATTTCTCACGCTCATAAGCCAAGAAAATCTATTCTTATCCAATTTAGGATTTATTTCATAAGGATAAGAAGAAGAAAGTACCAATAATTAAGAAAGATTGAAAAATTTATGGCTGATGGCGCGTGCCCGATGGAAATGGTTCTTGTGGAGTGTCATTGGAGACTCAAATGGTTTATGGATTGTTAAGTTTTTAATATTTATTAGTAAGTGTTCTTGTTGGATTAAAATTCAATAATAGTGGGCACATATGTATAATGTACGTTGCTATTATAAAGTTTAACACGTAATTAAGTGACCAATTATGTTACACGTGTTATAGGTACTAAATTGTCATGGAATTAAAAGTGTAGATACCATAAGTTAGATTTATAACTCAATGAGGGACAGAGTTGTAAATATTAATAAACTGTTTTAATTCAGTTTATATAAAGGGTAGTGGTCCCCGAGATCTAGGTTAACTTGCATATCTCTTTTCCCCGTCTGAGAGTTGTGTGACAAGAAGTAATCTATCATCTCGGAAGATCAAACCCTCTGAAAAATCTCCATCAATGGATTCAAGTACGCTTCCGCAAATCTAGTATTTATTCTTAATGATTTGACATACATATCGATCTAGGGTTTATATTCGTATCGAATATATATTTTGGTTTCTAACAAGTGGCATCAGTGCCAGGTTTGTCGAATCATTAAGATCATAATTTTTGGGTTATTAATCTTCCATCGTTTTTTTTATGATTTAAAATTCATGATATGCGATTTGTCTTTGGATGGATATTCCTCGATTCGGAAATTAGGTTTTGTCGTTGGTTGATTCATTAATGGGCGATGAAGAATTAGTTTCAATTGAGAATATAATGCAGTTTGCTTTCTGTTTGAATTTTTGATAACCCTAATTTCATGTTTCTTTTAATCGGTTAAAGTTGTTTTTAATATAATTATAAATATGGTGCCCCAAATCAAGTTTTTAGGAATTTATTAGTTACAGTAAATAAGGATGGTTTTATTATTATTATTTTTTAAATTATGAAACTTCTTTTATTTGTTTAGTGATCGTATATAAGTACTCAAGTTATAAAATATATATTTAATTTCAAATATATATTTAATTTGGTTGGATCAAAAATTTTAGTTTTGATCATTAGGTATGAAGATAAATCTTTAGACACGGATAAATTCATGTTTTGGCTATGTCTAATATTTTAATAGGTTAATTGAAACACAATGTCACCAAAGTGACCGCTTCTGCGTAGATTAACTTGTTTAAAATATCAAGATGTTTGTGTTTTTGTAATTCATGCGTTTATTAATTGGCCCAAAGGAAAATTAATATTTGGCCGAATTTCAAATAACACATGTGGTGATAAATGTGTGACAATTATAAGGTAATTTATGTGTGCAATACGTTAGTCCAAAGATTAACCTGTTGTTCAACATAGTTTATTGTCAATGTTTGATTGCTACAACAAGAGTACCGCTTACAGTTAATATTACTGTCCAAAGACTTGATATTAATGTTGTGTTTGGTATCTTAAGGGGAATTAGTCATTATTTTGAATTTATTTGTTTACTTATAAATTATTGGTGTGAGCATATTTATTTATTTATTATTCTTTTGTTCTATATTCAGCTAGTTCTTCTGCTGCCACAATATCTGCTAATGTCAATTCTATACCCATGCTTAATGGGACGAATTTCAAGGAATGGAAAAGACACTTACTGATAGTGCTTGGCTGTATGGACATAGACCTTGCGTTAAGGGAAGAACAACTCGCACCTCTCATCGCGGTAAGCACCCCGATGCAAAAAGGGATTTTGAGAGGTGGGAACGTTCTAATCGCATGAGTCGATGATCATGAAACATAGCATTCGAAACCTTTAGGGTGCAGAATCAAGAAATTATTCAGGCTAAGGATTTCCTTGACAATATTGAGCAACGTTTTGTCAAAAACGATAAGGTTGAGATGACATCACTTCTGAATTCTTTGATGTCCATGAAATACAAGGGTCAAGGAAATATAAGGGAGTACATTATGGAAATGTCTCATATTGCTTCAAAACTTAAGGAACTTAAAATCGAGTTTTCTGATGATTTACTCGTCCTTATGGTTTTGGTATCTCTTCCTGCACAGTTTAACCAATTTAAAATTAGTTATAACTGTCAAAGGGAGAAGTGGACTCTAAATGAGCTCATTTCTCATTGTGTTCAAGAGGAAGAAAGGTTGAAGCGTGAGAAAACTGAAAGTGCTCATTTGTCTAGTGCCTCTAAAGACAAGGGCAAGAAAAGGAAATATCAGAATGAAGCTGCTAAGGGTCCAGCTCAAAAGAAACAAGAGAATGTTCCAAATAATTGTTTCTTTTGTGACAAGCCTGGACACATGAAGAAAGATTGTACCAAATATCACGCATGGCGTGCAAAGAAAGGTATGAATCTTACTTTGGTCTGTTTCGAGGTTAATTTAGCTTCAGTGACCTAGAAACACTTGGTGGTTAGATTTTGGTGCTACTACTCACATAAGTGTTTCTATGCAGGGTTGCTTGAGCTACCGAAAGCCAAGTGATGGTGAAAGAAACATCTTTGTGGGCGATGGAAAATCGGTGGAAGTGGAAGCAATTGGGCATTTTAGGTTGTTATTAGGAACTGATTTTTATTTGGATTTGAAAGACACTTTTGTTGTTCCGTCTTTTTAGGCGGAATTTAGTTTGATTTTCTTGTTGGACAAATTTGGTTATTATTGTTCATTTGGAAACAATCAGTTTACTTTGTCTTTAAATTCAAGTATTGTTGGAACTGGTTATTTAAATGCTTATGACAACCTTTATTTGTTAGATACAATTGCATCCTATAATGAAACCTTGCATGTGGAATCACGTGGTACTAGCGAAAATTAAATAAAAAAATTCAGTATCATTATGGCATAAACGCTTAGGTCATATATCAAAGTGTAGGATTGAGCGTCTTGTGTCTAATGGTATTTTTAGAGTCCCTTGACTTCACAGACTTTAATGTTTGTGTTGATTGCATCAAGGGAAAGCGGACCAAAACTAAGAGATTAGGTGCCAATCATTTCTACAGACGTCTTAGAATTAATTCATACCGATATTTGTGGGCCATTCCTACGGCATCTTGGAATGGTCAACAATATTTCATAACATTCATAGACGATTACTCACGTTATGGTTACCTATATCTCATTCATGAAAAATCTCGAGTCTTTGGGCGTGTTCAAATCCTATAAAGCTGAAGTTGAGAATCAACTCAACAAAAGGATTAAAAAGGTTCGATCTGATCGTGGTGGTGAGTACTACGGTAGATATGATGGATCAGGTGAACAACGTTCAGGACCATTTGTAAAGTTCCTAGAGGAATGTGGTATTGTCCCACAGTACACCATGCCAGGATCACCTAGTATGAATGGTGTTGCTGAGAGACGTAATAGGACTCTTAAAGATATGGTAAGAAGTATGATTGCTCATTCTACCTTACCTGAGTCACTCTGGGGAGAAGCATTAAAGACAGCAGCGTACATTCTGAATAGAGTTCCCACTAAAGCAGCTGAAAAGACACCTTATGAGCTTTGGGTGGGTAGAAAGCCCACTCTAAAGCATTTTCACATTTGGGGATGTCCAGCTGAGGCAAGGCCTTATAGGCCACTTGAAAAGAAATTGGACTCCAAAACAGTAAGCAGCTACTTTATTGGTTATTCTGAGCGATCTAGGGGCTATAAATTTTATGATCCCATAATTAAGAATATTTTTGAGACGAGAATTGCAATATTTTTTGAGGATGTTGAGTTTGGAGGGAGAAATAAGGTAAGAGACATTGTCTTTGAGGAGGAATTGAGTTTTAACTCAGTTCCTACTATCACTTTTGATGATGTTCAAGTTTCTATACCGATCATCAATCAAGAATTGAATCCAGAACCTCATATTCAGGATGAGGTAATTGTTCCAGAAGAGCAAACTCAGCAACCTCAAGAACAAGTGCCATTAAGGAGATCCACGAGAGAAAGGAGAAATGCTATTCCAGATGATTATATTGTATTTCTCCAAGAAAATGAGGATGATAATGGAATGATGGAAGATGATCCGATCAACTTTCATCAGGCCATGCAAAGTACTAACTCTCAAAAGTGGATTGATGCCATGCAAGAAGAGTATAAATCCATGCAAGACAATAAAGTTTGGAAACTTGTCCCATTACCTGAAGGTGCAAAACCAATTGGTTGTAAATGGATTTTTAAAACCAAGAGGGATGCAAATGGCAATGTGGAGAGGTATAAGGCACGTCTTGTAGCTAAAGGTTATACTCAAAAAGAAGGCATTGACTTTTCAGAGACTTTCTCTCCAGTTTCATCGAAAGACTCATTTAGGACAATCATGGCACTTGTGGCTCATTTTGATCTTGAGTTACATCAGATGGATGTTAAGACTGCGTTTCTCAATGGAGAAATTGAAGAAACAATTTATATGGTGCAACAGTAAAACTTTGAGTCGGGAGACCCAAAGAATATAGTTTGCAAATTAACAAAATCCATCTATGGACTCAAGCAAGCCTTTCGTCAATGGTATCACAAATTTCATCAAGTAATTGTCTCGTTCGGTTTTGAGATGAATATTGTTGATGATTGCGTGTATCACAAGTTTAGTGGGAGTAAGTACATATTTTTGGTTTTATATGTCGATGACATTTTGCTTGCCACGAATGATATAGGCTTACTGCACGAAACCAAGAGATTTCTATCTAAGCATTTTGAAATGAAAGATCTTGGGGACGCTTCTTTTGTTTTAGGAATTCAGATACATCGAGATCGATCTCGGGGTATTCTTGGATTGTCACAAAAGAACTATATCGATAAAGTACTTAAAAGGTTTGGCATGCAAAATAGTAAACCAATAGACACCCCTGTCACTAAAGGAGACAAGTTTTGTCTTGCCCAATGCCCTAAAAGTAATCTTGAAATTCAAGAAATGCATAAGATTCCTTATAAATCAGCTATTGGGAGTCTAATGTATGCTCGGTATGTACGCAGCGTCCGGATATTGCGTACATTGTTGGGATGTTAGCAGATACTCAAGCAACCCTGGTATGGACCATTGGAAAGCAGCCAAGAGGGTTATGAGGTATCTTCAGAGAACAAAAGATTATATGCTCACATACAGGAAATCAGATCATTTGGAGGTCGTAGGGTATACGGATTCTGATTTTGCTAGGTGCCAAGATAGCAGAAAATCTACATCAGGCTATATTTATCTGTTAGCTGGTGGAGCTATCTCCTGGAAAAGTGCCAAACAGACACTTGTAGCTTCTTCCACTATGGCAGTAGAGTTTGTAGCATGCTACGAGGCATCTAATCATGGAATATGGCTGCGAAATTTTGTCACTGGGCTGCGTATTTTGGAGAATATAGAAAGACCACTTAAATTATTTTGTGACAATAAATCAGCAGTGTTGTATTCCAACAACAATAGGAGCTCGTCTAAGTCAAAGCACATTGACATAAAGTTCCTAGTTGTGAAAGAAAGAGTGCAAAGTGGACAAATATCCATAGAACACATTGGGACAAACTCTATGATAGCGGATCCGCTCACAAAAGGTTTACCACCCAAGGTCTTTCATGAGCACACCGCTTTCATATGAGTGTTACATCATTTAAGGATATTATTGTTTGAGTGGGAGTTTGTTATTTGTTCACTTTATGTTTATGTTTATTTTGAGACATTTATGTATTTGGTTTATTTCTGATCGAAATAAAGTATTCAGTTAATTCACTCTTTTCTTATTTGGATAAGGACCTCACTTATGTTTAAAGAGGACCAGTTGGAAATAGGCATGTTCGGTTCACATTTACATGTAATTTCCATGCTACGCATCCATGATTGATCTATGTCATTTGATTATGTTTGAATACGTGACCATTGATGGGTCCAGTCATGATTGATATGGCAAAGACCGCTTTGATCCTATATGGATATAATTGATGGACGAGATTGTTATAGAATACCTATTACATGATAGCAAATTTTTGAGCTCATAAGGTCGTACATTTGTCAGGTAACATATGTTGCCCAAGTGGGAGATTGTTGGATTAAAATTCAATAATAGTGGGCACATATGTATAATGTATGTTGCTATTATAAAGTTTAACACGTAATTAAGTGACCAATTATGTTACACGTGTTAGAGGTACTGAATTGTCATGGAATTAAAAGTGTAGATACCATAAGTTAGATTTATAACTCAATGAGGGGCAGAGTTGTAAATATTAATAAACTGTTTTAATTCAGTTTATATAAAGGGTAGTGGTCCCCGAGATCTAGGTTAACTTGCATATCTCTTTTCCCCGTCTGAGAGTTGTGTGACAAGAAGTAATCTATCATCTCGGAAGATCAAACCCTCTGAAAAATCTCCATCAATGGATTCAGGTACGCTTCCGCAAATCTAGTATTTATTCTTAATAATTTGACATACATATCGATCTAGGGTTTATATTCGTATCGAATATATATTTTGGTTTCTAACAGTTCTGCCCTAGAAGCCGAATTTTAGGCTATGTATGAGGGCTTAGAGTGTACTTTGAGATTGAATGTCGAGTCTGTGGTGGTAGAATTTGATAATTTTGAGGTGGTTCGAGCTTTACAAAATCATGGAGGGAGGAATCCATATTCCTCTTTACTTGTGTTCATTCAAAGTTTATTGCAAAATCATTGGAGTGTTGAGTTTTATCATGTCTTCAGAGAAGGTATCTGAGTAGCTGATGCTCTAACAAGATTGGACTCGTAGAATGATTTTCAGGCATGAATTTATATACCCTTCATATAAAGTTTTAAATATCTTGCATGATGATTTGTGCAGTTAGTTTTAGCTTTATTTGGTGATTTAATCGGGTTTATCCATCTTATTTCTGTAATATTATTATAAGTATTTTTTTTTCTTCCGATTAGGTTAAATTTTTTTTAACAAAAATTATGATAATGTGACTCTTCTTATTAATAAAAAAAAGAGATTAAAAAATTCTTATCCAAATCAGAACACGTCCAAATTGTTGACAAAGAGAGACATGCCAACTGTTTTTCATTTCCACTTATCCCGACGAATTTAGGTGCCGCTTTTCATTGTCACTAAAGAATCCCTCAATAGTCAAGACCTACCCACCCACCACCAAATTTTAATCTTAGCCTATATATTTTTACAAAACAACGAACTTGATTAAAAATTCAATATTTTTTATTTTAAAATGAATTAAAATCTGATAATATAAATATTGTATTAAAAAATTATTCGTGACTTCTTGATCTATGCACTATAATAATTTAAGGTAAATAAAACATTTTTAAAATTTTAGTTCCATCAAGGAATATACATTCCTGCTTCATTTAAACCAGAAAAACAGAGAAAACAGAGCAACCCAAAACATCCACATAGTATGATGATTTAGTTTAGTTTAGTTTAGTTTAGTTTTTCTTCTCCTCTTGATCTATGGATCAATCTTGCTTCCTGCAACATCGACAACGAATCGATATCGAACATCGTTCTTCTCCAGCCTCTCCATAGCCGTGTTTATGTAATCCATCTTCACCACTTCGATCATCGATGTCAACTCTTTCTCCTTACAGAACGTCAACATCTCCTCTGTTTCCTTCATGCTTCCAATGAAACTCCCTGTGATTTCCTTCCTCCCTGTTCCAACAAAAACAAAACACTCCCTGCAGTTTAGATCACAGAAATCGGAATCATCGGCCTCGAAAACAAAAACCCGGGAACGAATTCGACTTACCGAGCATGAGCAATGGTGTAAGGAACTGGAGAGGGGTGTTGATAACGCCGGTCAAGATCAATTTCCCATCGAGTCTCAGCAACGAAAGGTAAGGCTCGAGAGGGTGGAAAACCCGCACCGTGTCGATGATGTAGTCGAGAGATTCGGCCGCCTTTTGCATACCATCGGCATCGGAACTGACTAAGTATTCGTCGGCACCGAGATGTTCCAATGCCTCGACTTTTTTCTTATCCGATGAGCTTATGAAAGTCACATGGTGTCCCATTGCTTTTGCAATCTTCACCCCCATGTGCCCTACTCCTCCGAGTCCTAACACTCCTCTTAAGCCACGCCCCGTTAAACCGAAGTGGTTCAGCGGGCTGTAAACCGTGATCCCGGCACATAGCAGCGGCGCCACCTGCTCTGGTGCCATTCCATCTGGAATTTTAGGGTTTTGATCAAAAATGTATTTTTAGTTTTTTTTGTTGTACAAAGGAATGTTGGAAGATACTGGGAATCCAACGGTGGAACAATGGGTGTATATAAGGAGGAAATCTGAACAAAAAATTGAAGTTCACGGCTTCACCAAGAGATTGACATCTTGGCAATGTGTAGGACCACAGTAGGTGAGTGAAACTGATAGCCGGATGGTGCAACATGAATTACGTTATACTTTGAGTGATAAATAGTTATATAATATTCAAATAAAATTTTAAATTCGAGTTTCATAAATAAATAAAATAATTTAAAATTTTGACCCGACATGATTCTGAATATAGTCGAAATCTAATATAACACATTGATATTGTTTTTTAAAGAAAGAAAATTCTTAGACATGAAGTTGCTTGCATTTGATCTTGCCTCATGCGGATGTTATAGGCATAAATTCTTCTTTAGAATAATTTAGGGTTTAGACTTATAGACTATGAGATTATTGCTATGGAGTTGGTGGCCACATACTTCACCTCATACTGAACATGATTGAAGGAAGCTTTTTTTTAAAAAAAAAAAATTGAAATTTCAAAGTAATATTATTTTAAATAAAGTAGAATATTGCTAAGATCATTATTAATAGTTAATGTCTATTGAATGAATGTTTGTGAAATTTCACCAACAATTCTCTTCAATATTGTTTTTCTTTGAAGCAATACTTAAATGATACACCAAGCAGATAAACTGTTCGAGCCCGAGTATTCTAGCCATAACAACACCCCCTTCTTCATTTGGACCACTTAAGTTTGGTTTATAACTTGAACATTTTATATAATTTGATATGAATTCTTAAGATACGTCTCTATGAAGAAGAAAAAATTGTAGTTGAGTCACAGTGAAACTCCCAGAAGTATACTTGAATGTCGTTAGGAGGTGGTGATCATGTGGGGATGAGTCAAAAAAAAATTTGGTGGGTCGAAATTGAATTAATAGTTTTTGAAGGAGTTAATACACAATTTTGGTATTATATTAATTTAAAATTTTATAAGTTCTGGGGATATTAAAACATATATATATATTTAAATTTTTAAAGAGATTAAAGCCACTAATTATCCCTTTTAACGCCTCAATTTTTTTAACATGTCATGATATATTTTTTAAATTTTTTAATAAGATACACATATTTTATAAATAAAATTGTTTGCAAAGACGAAACTATGGCTTGTCTCGGGGCCACTGCCCTCCCTTTTTTCGTTAAAAAATATGTATGGATATTTGTCTATTTTAGACCTCTTAATTTTAGTTTATTTTGATTTTGCCCCCCTTAATTTTAGTTTAGTTTGATTTTGCCTCATATTTTTTATTATTAGTTATAAAGGCCTTCCTCGAACTTAATATACTGGTTCCGTCCCTGACTGTTCAAAATCAAATATTCTTAATTATGATATATATATATATATATATGAGTCATTCACAAATTAAGAAAATTATAATGAAGGGATTCAAACCTAAAAGATTTTCTATTGTAGGTCAACTTGTAACGTATGGCCATAATTTTTTGTTTAAGTTTTCACAAAATATGGAAAGAGACTAATTAGGTTTTCAAAATCGCTTTGGATTGGTACACTTGTTATTTATTGTAGGAAAAAGAAAAGTTAGCATTGCAACATTTTCAAGCAGTTTTAGTTCTGAGATTTTTTTTACTATTAAGAAGTTTTTAGGAGACAAGGGCATTAATTGTTTGGTTAAAACCGAATTAATGGATCGAATTTAAATTTTATTTGGTAAGTCAATCGGTTAATGATTATTTTTTTAAAGTTTGATTATCGATTAATTAAGTTCAAAATCAATTAATTAACCGAAAATTTAATATATTATTAGGGGTTTTCATTCGGTCATCGATCAAACCGAATTAGGTCAAACTCAACTAACTGAATTTTATTCTTTAACCATTAGCTGAACCGATTTTTTTTAAATTATTAACTAAATCGAACATGTTCGGTTAATTCAATCAATTATTAACCGATTGTTTTATGACTCAAATTATATTTGAATTTTTTTGATTCGATTCGAGATTATGAAATTCTTGTCGAGTTTTCGAGTTTCTGTATAGATTTAATTGTAATTATTTATAATGTTATAGTATAAACTGATTTTAATTTAAACGACTTTCTATATCCATAGACAATCTACATATATATTTCTTCATATTTTTTACATGTGATATACATAAATCAGACAGAGTTGAGGAACTTAATTCAAACTTAAAAATCAATTCACTAATTACTAAAAATTTTAAATTATTCAAATTCTCATTTTATAATTCAAACTTTATTATTTTTTTTTTCAAATCCAGCAGAAAATTTCTTTTACATCAAATCAAATCAAGAAAAATTATTTTCTCTAGATCGATTCGAGTTTTTCACACTGCTGGGCCAAGTAGTAAATAGTACTACAAAGACTTTTGAAACATCTTTGTTTATTTTACATTGATAGCTCACGTGGTTGTTAATATGAAGATGAAAATGTCAATTTCTCTCCTCTACGTATTTGACTTCAATAGTATTTCAATTTTAGGGTTAAAAAATTAGGTTGTGGTTTAGAGTTAAAGGATTTATGTTGTAGATGTAAATTTAAGGTTATGGTCATAATTTAGTGTTTAGGGTTTATGTTTTAGGGTATTAGGGTTAGAAATTTAAGTTTTAGATTATATAGCTTAAATACGAAGGATTGTGTAATGTTTTACACAACTTGTGTATCAGTATATATATAAGTGGACCACAACCCTATATATAAGTTATATTTTAATACACAAGTTGTGTAAAAAAAATTACACAACCCTTCTATAAAATTTAAAACCTAAATCTCAAATCCTAACACCCTAAAACCTAAACCTCAAGCACTAAACCCTAAACTCTAAATTCTAACCATAAACATTAAATTCCACACTCTACACGCTAAACCCTTATACTCTAAACCCTAAACTAAAACCATACACCCTAAAATTTAAAGGCTTGTGTAAAATCAAAGTATTTTTCTATATATATAGTTTTAGGAAAATATTTTGATACAAAAACTTGTGTAAACTAAAATTTACACAAGCCTTTCAATTTTAATATTTAGGTTAAGGTTTAGGGGTTTGAGTTGTAGGGTGTAGAATTTATGATTTATTATTAAAATTTAGAGTTTATAGTTTAAGATTTTGGGTGTTAGAGTTAAAAATTTAGATTTTAGATTTTATAATTTAAATATAAAGGGTTTTGTAAAAAAAATTTACACAACTTGTGTATCAAAATATATCTTATAGTTTTATTTATATTTGTCGTTATTTTATATATTTATATTTTGGGTCGAGTTTAACATGTGTCGAGCCCGATTTAACTTGGATTTGAATGTCTTTGACAGTCTTGTATGAATGAGTTAAGGTTTAACTCATTAATTTTCTGAAAAAAGTTCGATTCCCGGAGACCTTTATTATTTTATACTTAAATGATTTTTTGTATAGAATTTAATTATTTTATTCATACTTGAGTGAGTGTTTTGTATGAATCAAAGTTATTATGCAATTAGATATTAGTATGTTTTCACCAACAATTCCTTAGTCTAATAGAATGGGACATTATATTTTCTAAATAAAATTCGAATTATAACGTTAAAAATAAAAAAAATTTAAAAATTAGTCAATTAATTAATTGAATACAAATAGTTAAACTAAAAAAATATAAGTATGTTTTCAAGTTTCAAATGAATTGGATACAGAACTTAAGCCACAATTAGTCATACAATGATTTCTGAGGCACATGTTCACGTGTTTCTGGTTTCATTTCCAGGCCAGGGCCATGTAAATCCTCTTCTAAGGCTCGACAAGCGCCTTACCTCCAAGGGTTTGCTTGTCACACTATCTACACCCACATGCTTCGACGATGGTGGCGGGATGAGCGTATAATATAATTTCTTTTGAGAGTAAATAGCGTGAGTTTGGCACTGAATCAAGTAATCATTTGTGATACAAGTGCAAAATACAATATATGTTTTATTTTGTTGTTAAGGCAAAGAAAGGAAAATAAATATATATAAGGGGACTCGAACATAATACACTTGAAACGCATAAAAATATTTAAATCACTATAGAAATATAATATTTAAATTAAAGTTGACAACATTTTGTATACTTATATTTATTTAATAATAGATAATTCATGATTTAAAATAAAAATTTCCATTTAACGAATTTAAACTCACGAATATTACTTTAAACATAAGATAAGTTTGGTTTCGTCAAATAAATTTTTAATATAATTTTTTATTTAATTAAATTTTGTTAAAATAAAAATATAATAATTAAATTAAAGTTAGTACCATGAAAAAGGAAATAAATAAGAGTAACAAGAAAATTAAAGTTGACTCGAATATAATTTTTATTTTTAATATATATAAATCTATGAAATATTGTCAACTTTAATTTAATTATTAAATTTCTACAATGGTTTAAATGTTTTTATTCGTCTCAAGTGTGTTATGTTCGAGTTCCCTTAATCCATATATATTTCTATTTCCTTGCACTAACAACAAACTAAAACATATATTGTACTTTGTACATTATTTCACAAATGGTCACTTGGTTCAGTGGCAAACTCATGCCATTTACTCTCATGGACACTTGAGTTTGATTCCTAACCAAGCTAAAAGTGCTTTTTGTGTTTTATTTTCCTCATTCAATAAGGGAAAATAAAGATAAATAATTAAATTTCTCTAATAAAGTGATAACACGTGTTGACGCCTAACTAATTGATTAATTTATTTAATTAAATTAAAACTAGGATCAAATTGATATATTGGGTAACTAATAGGGACCAAATGTATAATTATAAATTTTTTTATTAACAACCACGCCACCACTCTATTAGATTTTAATGATGGGTGGTTTAATTATGACCAATTAAATAGTTAAGTGATCATAATAGGACAGACTCAATAATTGGGTGGTCACCCAAATAATATACCCTAATTTTATTTATATTTGTTGTTGTTTTATATATTTACATTTTGGGTCGAGTTTAGTCGAGTCCGATTTAACTTGGATTTGAATCTCTTGTATGAATGAGTTCAGGTTTAACTCATTAATTTTCTGAAAAAAGTTCGATTCCAGGAGACCTTTATTGTTTTATACTTTTTGATGAGTGTGTAGATAACCTATTTTGCATACCCTTTTAGTTTAATTTTTGTATGTGTTTAGGCTCATTTAGTTGCATTTAGGAGTAGTTTTCATATCGTTATGGAGTTTTGGTGTTTGAGCTTAATGTTTATCTATATTGATGTTATTAATGGAAACGATAGTGGTTTTTAGTGTTCTTGAGCAGGATGTAACAAAGTAGTGGAGCATTAGAACATTGAAGTAGAATTCTCTATTGCTGAACTAGATGCTACAACATTTGTTGTGACGCTGGAGAAAAATCTTAGACCCTTTAATGTGATTTAATGCATTGTCCCCTCTTCTTTATTGAGTCATTAATGACGTGAAAAGCAAAGATTATCTTTGCTGGATCACAAGACACTTTATTAAAAGCATGTGACAAGATATATTCTTTTATTGAGCATTTAATGAATCATAAAAGTAAGATTCTCATTAAAAGATTACTTGCACTTTAGGGTTTTTAAAACCCTAGGAGAGCCACCTCTATATAAAGACATCAAGGGCAACAATTAAAAGGAGGTTGCACTTAACGTACAAATATGTAGAGAATATTTTATTCAAGGAAGAACAACCCTTTGTCTTCTTCATCCGAGAATTATCATTGTCGAAGGTTAAAAGGAGTCTCCAAGCGATGAAAAGCTATCGAGAGAGGCTTTAGGGGTTTGGAATGTTGCAGCAACAGTTTGAGGGCACGAAGAAGAAATCTTAAGACGCTTTGATTCTCATTCTCTCTTCCTTTATCTACTGCTATGTTTTTATTTATTTTATTATGGTTGTTATTTGCTCAGACATGAGTTAAATACTTTTTGTTGGGTTTTATTGTTTTACGATTTTATGTTTTAATTACTTGATCAATGTTATAGCCTTTTCCTTTATCTATCTTGTTTATTGTTCTTCATGCATAATTATTGTAAGAGCTATCGAGAGAGGCCTTTTAATTATTGATTCGTGGCTTAATATCGAGAGAGTTAAGTTAGACAAACGTAAACACTGAGGCTAAGTTGTTAACTTAGTCTTAATTCGACTTAGACATAAGTTTATGATTTTAACTACTAAAATGGGGTTCTTAAACAAATAGTAAAGTTGTTAGGGTTCACGCAGACATGTATCACCTTACCTTCAATGTTATTAACTTCTAGCATCGAGAAAGTTAGAAGTTCATTAGAAAATCCTGTTGGATAGATAGAGATCTAATTGGTTTACGCAGTCATGTATTGTCGACTGTTATAACACTCGAATGGTAATTAACATAGTTCCTAAGCAATAAACTCAACATCTATAATTATTTGAATCTTTTCTCAGCATTTGTTTGTCATTTGATCATTGCTTCATCTTTACTTTTTATCGCATTTAGTTTATAGTTTTTATCACATATCATCTTATCATTATTTTACTAATTGTTTCGTGTAATTGCTTTGAGTTTATCATTCCAATCCTTGTGGGTTCGACACTCGATACTTATCACTTTATTACTTGTACGACGGATATACTTACTCTAATTCCGCATACTATATTTTACGCGTCACTTTTATGATTTTGTTGAGTAGAATTTAATTATTTTATTCATACTTAAGTGTTTTGTATGAATCAAAGTTATTATGCAATTAGATATAAGTATGGGTTCACTAACAATTTGCTGGTCCAGTGGGATGAGACACTAGATTTTTTAAGTAAGGTCAGAAGTTCAAATTTTGACGTTGTGAATATAAAAAATTAGGTTGAGATGGTCGCTCCTATTATGGGCCTATGCAATACCTAATTCGGATTAATCGGCCACTAAATTGAATGCCTATGGTTAAAAAAAAGATACAAGTATGTTTTCAAGTTTCAAATGTAATTTGTTAAGATAATATAAACCTTGATAAGCCTAGGTCAGTTCAAGAAACTTGATAAGCCTTTTTGTGTACTGATAGACACTTTCGAAGAACTCGAGCCGGAAATCGTTGAACATATGTCCAACTTTTGCACTATAAAGACTGTTGGTCCATTGTTCAAGTACCCTGAAGTATCAAACGACACGGTTCGTTTTGACATCATGAAAGCCGACGATTGCGAGTGGCTCGACTCGAAACTAGCCTCGTCTGTGATATATATCCCGTTTGAAACTACTGTTTACTTGAAACAGGAACAATTGGATGAAATAGCTCAAGCGTTGTTAACCATTGGTATCTCATTCTTGTGGGCAATGAAACCATGAAACCGCCTTTTACAAGGGTCAGGCCTTGTACTCCATACTTTGCCCCAAGGTTTCCTAGAGAAAGTAGGAGATAATGGCAAGATCGTGCAGTGGAGTCCACAAGAGAAAGTGGTAACTCATCCCTCGGTCTCCTGTTTCGTGTCTCATTGCGGTTGGAACTCGGCGATTGAGGCGCACTTTCATGTGGCGTGCCGATCGTTGCGTTCCCTCAATGGGGTGATCAGGTGACGGATGCTGTTTACTTGGTCGACGTGTTTAAGACCGGTGTGCGAATGTCCCGTGGAGGGGCGGAGAACAGGGTAATTCCCAAGGAGGAAGTGGTGAAATGCTTCTTGAAAGCAACTACGGGGCCGAAGGCATCGGAGTTGAAGAGCAACGCCTTGAAGTGGAAGGCGACGGCGGAGGCAGCAATCGCAGCTGGTGGTTCCTCTGATAGGAACATACAAGCCTTCATAGATGAGGTGAAAACTAGATGCACGAGCAGGATTACTAATAACACAGATATTGGTGCAATTGCTATGAATTTTGTGGAAAAATACCCGTCGGCAGAGGCTGGGCGAGTCTAGCAATTGTAACTACAAATTACAAGGACATGACGGAAAATTCCATTAGAAATCAATTATACTAGCATTATTACTTTTTTTTGTATTTATTAATTTGCATAAATAAAATTATAAAATTCAACTTAGGCGACGGTTTGTAACTTACTTTTGCAGTAATCATCATAATAATATATTTTTATTTGTTTTAAAAATAATTATTTAATTACAATTTAAAAATTTTCTAAGTCGATGAAGAATAAAAGTGTTTCAAACTTGATTCCGGTGCCACTCTTTGTCAATGCTAGTAAGATTTGTATGCTTTATAATATAAATTTACATGCGTATTTTAGGGAAAATGAAATGTTTGACCAGTTAAACTTATTAGAAACTGGAAGAATATATTTAATTAAAAACAAATTGAAGTGGTGTACAAAATTCAATTAGATTCAAAAAATTGAATTATTCGACTCGAATCGATGTGAAAATATTCGATTTGACTTGTAATTTTATCAACTCAACTCAAAAAGTTACAAATAATTTGAGCTATAAAATAGAAAATTGAGTAACTCGAAATTTTTAATAATTAGTGGATTAGTTTTCAAATTTGAGTTTAGTCTCTCAATTCTGTCATATATATCACATGTGAAAAAATATGAAGACATATATGTGTATTGTATATGATTATAGAAAACCGTTTAAAGTTGAACTAAATAATATCATAACATTTTACATGCTTACAATTAAACTTGAACAGAAACTCGAACAACTCAACTCTAATTTTATAAATTCGGCTCGACTAAAAAAAATTCAAATAAAATTTAAGTTATAAAATAGGACTCTTCAACTCGACTAACTCAATTTTTTTTACTCGACTTTATAAAATGCCCACCACTACCATCCACATTTCCGCATCAATAGCTAATTTTGATTTCTTTTGACAAATAATAGTTGATAATTTTATTAAATATAGAAAAAATATCTAAAATTACAACCATAGTTAACAAAATATTAATAGATTAATTGAGATATTTCTCCTAAAATCATCATAGAGCACAAACTAGCCAATTAAAAATAAAATACAACCAATGACAAAGGAGTTAAAAACTCAATCAAACAACTGGGACAAATGGTAAATACAAACAAACACTATTATTGGAGACGAATGATAAATACCATCAACACAAACATAAAAATGCATATAACAATGATGACTCGTTAACAAACTGCCATTACTACAATTCAATCTCGACCTATCTTCAGTGATTGTGAAAGTCTATCAATATTCAGTACGATGATTTAAAGCAGGAATAAATTACCAAGATAATATAATAACATCATTTGAAGAGGCGATGTCAAATCTAACTCAAAAAAATAAAAGAAAAATAGGGTTATATTTTAATACACAGGTTGTGTAAAAAAATTACACAACCATTCTATACAATTTAAAACTTAAATCCTAAACCCTAGCACCCTAAAACCTGAGCCTTAAACCCTAAACCCTAAACTCTAAATCATAGCCATAAACCTTAAATTCTACACAATAAACCCCTAAACCATAAACTAAAATCCTAAAATTAAAAGGCTCACAAGCTTGTGTATCAAAATTACACAACCATTCTATAAAATTTAAAACTTAAATCCTAAACCCTAGCACCCTAAAACTTAAGCCTTAAACCCTAAACTCTAAATTCTAGCCATAAACCTTAAATTCTACACAATAAACCTCTAAACCCTAAACTAAAATCCTAAAATTAAAAGGCTTACAAACTTGTGTATCAAAGTATTTTCCAGAAAAATATGCTACAATAGTAGAAAAGAAAACATCCATTATTCTCATACGAAAATAGAAAGAATAATTAAGAAAAATAAAATAAAGCAACTCAAAAAAAAATAACACAAAATATATTTATAAAAAATATTCAATACACGAGAAGGGAAACTTTAGTTTCCACAAGCGGTTTAGTTTAGGGTTATAGATTGTAAGATATATAATTTAATATTTATAGTTAGAATGTAATTTTTAGATTTTATGATTTAAAGATTTAGTATTTAGGAGTTTAGATTTAGAGATTTTAATTTTTAGCCTTAAAATGGATATTCTTATGATAACTCCATGACAGTGTGTATGAAATATTAACTCATATATTAAAAGAACAAGGAGAAAGAAGCAAAAATCAACCATTGATGACTAAAAATTATTAGATGGATTCGGTTCACAACGTCATCTATAGTCCAATAAATAATATTTATTCATTTTAGTGTAATTTCTAAATAGATGACAATGAGTGACGTGGTAAACCAAACCCATCTAATAATTTTTTTATCGAACACCCACCTAAGATTAATGATGTTGTTGATAATGAAAAAAATTATAGTATGAAAATTAGAAGAAGAAAAAGAATGAGCAAAAAATTATAAAAGAAAGAGGTCAGCGTTGTTACATTTTTTTAATTGAACTGACCCTCATTTTTCAATAACAAGTTCCGATTTTTTTATATAGCAATATTTTAAAAATAAATATTCTATGTTTTCCAATGGACAGATGAACAATTAGAAACATTCTTCAAACTTGTTTGGCATCTCGAACAAGCGAAAAAGTGTATCCGTTGACGAAAATAAGAAACAAAGAAAGGTACGAATTTCAAGAGACTCACTTCCCCAATGGACAGATGAACAATTAGACGAGACTTGTTCATTTGAATTCTTAATTTGATTGAGACTAATTTGAATTCCATATGGTTGGTAGTTGGTACCTTGAACCACTGAATAAGAAGATGAATACTTCTCGTTAAACATAACTATTTAGACAATAAAAGAGAGAGTTAATTGTCAGATACTAATTTGGTGCAGTGGTAAGGCTTTGGCATTTCATCTTAGAGTCTCTGGTTTGAATCTCATTTGATCTAAAATTTGTTTTCCAAATTCTTTTATTAACTATTAATAAGACACGTGTTATTGTCTTATTGGATGGTATTAATATATTAACTATTATAATATTATAAAATAATCTTGGACTAAAAATATGAAAATAGAAATAAATAGGGTCAATTTTAGATTAAATAAAAAAATTAGGGGCTGAATTGAATAAATATAAAATTTGAGAGATTCAACATGCCATTTACCATTTTTATTAAAACCACTCATTTTTTGGTCAAGAAATGCCACATGGCACGATATAATTGGCCGAATTTTTCTCTCTAACGGACATTAAAGACAAGGTCCAACAGAAGTCACGAGTCTTAGTTTAGGGGGCAAAACGTCACGAAAAATAATTTAGAGGGACAGTTCGGTATTTTGTATATACTACAGGGGCCAAATGGGCTATTAAACTTAGAATTATAATTTGACTGCCTCTTTTCTTTCTACAAATCCAACGTCGGTACCTTAGAATTTCATTCTTGCTCCTCCTGTTTCTCAGCATACGATGATATCTGAGGCACGGGTTCATGTGTTTCTGGTTTCATTTCCAGCCTAAGGCCATGCAAATCCTCTTCTAAGGCTCGGCAAGCGCCTTGCCTCCAAGGGTTTGCTTGTCACACTCTCAACACCCATATTCTTCGGCAATAAGATGGCTGAAGCCAACAACATCAACACGGACCACCCTATCCCATTTGGCGACGCCCTTTATGTCGGTCCAATCTCTTCAAGCATATCATGCATAGAACTCATTCAAGTTTTTCTCTGAAATTTTCTCTTCTATTTTTCAAATAATTTCCTGGATTTGAAATTTTTTGTGACTCTGGATGTGAATCTTTTCACAATGCTGTTTCGATTACTTCTTTTATCGTCTATTCTGATAGGTTTCTCCATTTCATTCAATTTCACAATGTAATTATTTTTATTTTGATTGCTCAAGTTGTATTGAACAAATTGTAATTAATGATACTATTAATGGATAATTTTAGTAGGTATTTTTTCTCCCTTAAAAATTGACATTAAATTTTTTAATATCGACTGTAAAAGAATTTTTTTTAATGAAGCTCATTTTTTTAAGAAAAATAATTGTCAGTCCATTGTTCAAGTACCCTCAAGTATCAAACGACACGATTCGATATAACATCCTAAAAGTCGACGACTGCATCGAGTGGCTCGACTCGAAACCACCCTCATCCGTGATATTTTGGAACTATTGTTTACTTGAAACAGGAACAAGTGGATGAAATAGCTCACGCGTTGTTAGCCACCGGTGTCGCATTCTTGTGGGTGATGAAACCAACAATAATGAATTATATATTTTTGTTTAAAAAATTAAATATATCAATTAATAATTGAACAATCATATTTAATCAATTAGTTAAATTGTTTATTTTTATTTTTTATATTATTTTAGATCATAAGTTTTAAATTAGATAAAAATATCTAATTTTTTTAGAAGGATTAAAATTAATATTTGTTAAAAGAAACCTACTAATAATTTTTTCTACTTTTCAAATTTTTAAGGCGTGACCTCACCTGTCACTCTCAAGTTCCGTTCTGAACCTGGACATAGTTCATCTCCTCGATGAACTAAGCACGTGAGTACCTCTGTTCACTTTTCGAAACCCACCATTAATTGTTCCCTTCGGAAGAGTCTCCGCCTCTTTTCTTTTTACAATCCAACCTTCGAACATTACAAGTCCAGTCTTTCTCCTTTTTTTAAGCAAACAATGAGACCAGAGCCTCTGGTTCATGTGTTTCTGGTTTCATTTCCGGGCCAGGGCCATGTAAATCCGCTTCTAAGACTCGGCAAGCGCCTTGCCTCCAAGGGTTTGCTTGTCACACTGTCTACACCCACATGCTTCGGCAATAAGATGGCTCAAGCCAACAACATCATCACGGACCACCTTATCCCACTTGGTCATGGCTTTCTTCGATTCGAGTTCTTCCACGATGGTTGGGACGACGATGATGACCCCAGACGAGTGTCCTGCTTCGACCAATACGCGGATCAACTGGAACGGGTTGGAAAACAAGAGATTACTGCCATGATCAACAAATACGCCGAGCAAAACCGCCCTGTTTCTTGCTTAATTAACAATCCCTTTATTGCTTGGGCATCTGATGTTGCTCAAAGCCTCGGCATCCCTTCTGCTATGCTTTGGGTGCAATCTTGTGCTTGTTTCGCCGCCTATTACCATTATAATCATGGGTTAGTGCCTTTTCCTAGTGAAAGTGATCCGGAAATTGATGTCCGGTTGCCTGCCATGCCGGTTCTCAAGCACGATGAGGTCCCTAGCTTCCTGCATCCTTCCACTCCTCACGCTTTGTTTAGGACGCACATTCTTGGTCAGTTCAAGAAACTTGATAAGCCTTTTTGTGTACTGATGGACACTTTTGAAGAACTCGAGCCGGAAATCGGTGAACATATGGCCAAGTTTTGCCCTATAAAGACTGTCGGTCCATTGTTCAAGTACCCTCAAGTATCAAACGACATGGTTCGTTGTGACATCATGAAAGCCGACGACTGCATCGAGTGGCTCGACTCAAAACCAGCCTCGTCCGTGATATACATCTCGTTTGGAACTATTGTATACTTGAAACATGAACAAGTGGATGAAATAGCTCAAGCGTTGTTAACCACCGGTATCTCATTCTTGTGGGTAATGAAACCGCCTTTTAAAGCGTCAGGCCTTGGACTCCATACTTTGCCCCAAGGTTTCCTAGAGAAAGTTGGTGATAATGGCAAGATCGTGCAGTGGAGTCCACAAGAGAAAGTGCTAACTCACCCCTCGGTCTCCTGTTTCGTGTCGCATTGCGGTTGGAACTCTACGATTGAGGCACTTTCATGTGGCGTGCCGATCGTTGCGTTCCCTCAATGGGGTGACCAGGTGACGAATGCTGTTTACTTGGTTGATGTGTTCAAGACTGGTGTGCGAATGTGCCGTGGAGCTGCGGAGAACAGGCTAATTCCCAAGGAGGAGGTGGTGAAATGCTTCCTAGAAGCAACTACGGGGCCAAAAGCATCAGAGTTGAAGAGCAACGCCTTGAAGTGGAAGGCGGCGGCGGAGGCAGCTGTGGCGGATGGCGGTTCCTCTGATAGGAACATACAGGCTTTCATCGATGAGGTGAGAAGGAGATGCACGAGCACGATTACTAATCATCCAAATGTTGATGCATCTGGTATGTATGTTGGGAACATACAGCTGTAACGTCACTAACATTACATTTTCTCCTATTTTGGTCACTAGTGTTACTTTTTTTCATGATTTGGCCACCAATCTATTGCTTCTTCCTTATTTTGGTTATTAAATTTTTTTTAACGGTCAGCGACTAAAATAAGAAAAAATATAACACTAGTGACTATTTTACAAAAAATAATAGTTTGACGAGCAAAACATGAAAGCATAAATAGTTTAGTGATCAATGATAGTGTTTACCCAAAACAATCTATTTGTTACTATACCTAAGTGACCTTAGTGGTAGACTTGTAGTTTACCCTTTTATATATTTATATTTGATTTAATTAAATTTGAATTCGTTTATAATGTAAATTTAAGATATATAAAACATATTATTGATATTGATTTTTTATAAGATAATGATGATGAAATTATAGTCACTATGAATTATGTTTTACGAAAAATGAGATGTTGAAATGTAATTAAAAAAGTGATGAATATAGTGATTGCTTCAAAATTTATTTAACATAACTTAAAATATATTGTGTTATTTATAGAAATTCAAAGTAAACCTACCAAGCCAACTATTTTATTAATAACTTGAAATATTAAAAAAATTAACTTTTGTGACATTGCTTATGAATTTAAAATAATTTTAAATTCGATAATTAAAATAAAAATACACTAATAATTAGCTGGCCAAAGTTTACTTTATTTTGTTTGGAATTTCTTTTTCAAGTTTGTAATTTTAAGTTCAAATTAATTATGATTTAAAAAAAATATTTAATGTATAATGTTTATACTATTTAGACTTTTCTCTACCTATAAATCGAAAGATAATGAATATTTAAATATATCTAATCTTATCTCCTCATGTATATTATACAAATAATAATATTAATTGAACCATACTCAATTAATTATAATAATTCTTTTTATAATATGACAAAGTATTTTACTATTTTTATTGATGAAATTTGTGAACAATAAACCTTTCATATAAGTAGTTGAAAATTTAATATGATTAATTTGATTTTAAATCGAATTATTTTTAATTTAGTTAATATGTTGTTTGAGAAATGAAGTTAAAAAAATCGATTGATGTTACTAATCAATATGATTCCTTTTTTTTTCTGGTTTTTTTAGTACTAATGCGGACTATAAGTTTCGAATTTTTTATTTAACAAAGTCAAAATGATTTTCATCTAACATATAATATGTGACAAGTTTCTTGTTTTTTTATATATAGTAATTTAAAAAATAAAATTTCTATTTTTTCTCCTAACGATGCAGATTTGACAAGTTTATAAATTTTTTTTTATATAGGAATTCAGAATATATTTTTATGATAAAAAACGAGAAAGAAAGTTGCATATGCTATAGAAATGTAATTTTAATAATGTTATAATTATGAAGATTAGAACAAACTTTCTACTATATATTTAAAATAATTCACATGATCACTTACGGGAATGATTGTGATAAGCAGCGAGTTTGAGATATTGTGTATGTAATTCACATATGTTTGTTTAATATTTAAAACTAAATATCGATAATGACATATTGATTTCTTGATTTTTATTTTTTTTGTAAAATTGATCTGAAATTTGATTTGTATTCTATATGTAACGGGCCTTTTATTTATTTAACTTTGAAGTTTAAATATGCCCATAAAGATCATTATCAGTTTACAAATTAAACCCAATCTTAATTTAGTCCATTAGCAACTATTATTTGTCCAACAAGACACATTCCTTTTCTGCTTCATTTTCAACAAGTTAACCGTGAAAATTCGATCGAGTCGAGTCAAAAAATTTTGAATTAGTCGAGTTGGCGAGTATTGTTTTATAATTTATTTGGAATTTTTTTGAATCGAGTTTATCAAATGCAAGTTGAGTCAGGTCGAGTTGTTCAAGAATCAATTTAAATTTAATTATTAATATTTATGATGTTATAGTACTAATCAGATTTGTTTTAAACAACTTTCTATTACTATATATGATGTACACATATGAGAAACATATATCAAGCAAAATCAAGATACATAATTCGAGGTTGGAATATGTTTCTATATTCTCTTATGTTTCCCAAAACGACATGCGACTGGTTAGGGGTGAGCAAAACTCGACTCGACTCAAAAAAATCAAATTCTTTTTTCAATTTCGAGTTATTTGAATAAAGTTATTCGAGTTAACTCGAAAAATTTCAAGTTCGAGTCGAGTTGAAATTTTCCCAACTTGAAAAACCGAAAAACCAAACTTTACACTTTTGCAATTTAGTACCTGATTTCATTTTTCTTCAATTCCTCATTCATTTTAAGTCCATTTTGACCAAATTTGAACCACATATTTTTACACCAATCTAGAATACTTATTTCGCTTCTATTCTTGTTTTTTTGAAAATAAATTTCATATTTTTCAATTTAGCTCTTTGTATGATTTCCTCATTTCTTTAATTCCTCCATCGTTCTAAATCATTTTTTGACCAAATTTGATCCACATGTTCCTAAACCATTGTAGAATACCTATTTAGCTTCAATTCATATTTTTTAAATTAAATTTCCTACTTTTGCAATTTAGCCCTTCAACTTTGAATGATTTCTTATTCTTCAGTTCCTCTTTCGTTTTAAATCTATTTTTGACCAAAATTAAACCACATGATTCACTAACACTATAATATATATATTAACTTCAATTCATATTTTTAACAAATATATTCTTTTTGCAATTTTTAGTCTTTTAACTTTACATTTTATTCAATTTAATCATTCAACTGAAATTTTTTGTAAAGTGTTTTCTTCACGTCAATTCATTGACTCATTTATACTCTCATCAATATTTTATCCTAAAGTTTCTTATTTAAAAATAATATTATACATATATTTTAGAAGTTTAGATGATGTTTTATTATTAAATAACATTACAAATCTTACGTATACATGTGAAAAATAATATGAAGAAATATATATGCATATCTTATATGATTAGAGAATTCGTTTAAATTGGAATCAAACCGTACTATAACATGATAAATAATTACCATTAAATTTATAAAGGAACTTGAAAACTCGACTCGAATTTCATAATTTTAAATTAAATTTAAATTGTAAAATATGACGCGTCAATTCGAATAATTCAAAAAAATTTGACTCGACTCGATCCGATCGAACGCTGACCCTTATAATTTACTGGCTTCGCGCTCATCATGGCTTCGGTCGATGGTTGTTTGATCTGCTTCTGCGTTGTCTCGGTCTTTTAGGGTTCTTTGTGTTCTTTCCTTTGTTTGTTACTGAAGTCTTTGATTCTTTGTTAAAAAAAAAAGCGTGGAGATTTGGGCCATCCGATATGTGTTTTTGATTCAATAAGATTTTTTAATTATTTTGTGGGAGTTTGGATTATAACTAAGCACGTGAGTCCCAGTTCACACATCTCCGGGATGGTTATAGAAGGATTAGATGGGATAGTTGTCTCTCTGAAATTTAAATTTTTATGTGATAATATTTTTAATTGAAATTTTATATTCTTTTTATAAAATTTTATAAATTTAACTTCTAAAATTTTATAAATTCACCCCTAATATAAAATTCTACATTCGTACCTACGCCTCTAAATTCTGAACCCACTTAATAACAGTCTCCGCCTCTTTTCTTTTTACAATCCAAGTATCCAACCTTAGAGCATTATAAGTTCAGTCTTTCTCCCTCAATTTTAAGCAAACAATGAGACCTGAGCCTCTGGTTCATGTGTTTCTTGTTTCATTTCCAGGCCACGGCCATGTAAATCCGCTTCTAAAACTCGGCAAGCGCCTTGCCTCCAAGGGTTTGCTTGTCACACTATCAACACCCAAATTCTTCGGTGAACAGATGGCTAAATCCGCCAACCTCAGCACGGACAAGCCTATCCCAGTCGGCGATGGCTTTGTTCGATTCGAATTCTTCCATGATGGTTGGGACGACGATGACCCGAGACGCTGAATCTTCGACCAATACATGCATCAACTGGAACTTGTAGGAAAACAAGAGGTTATTGACATGGTCAAGAAATACGCCGAGCAAAACCGCCATGTTGCTTGCTTAATCAACAATTCATTCATTACTTGGGGATCTGATCTTGCTGAAAGTCTCGGCATCCCTTCTGCCATGCTTTGGGTGCAATCATGTGCTTGTTTCGCCGCATATTATCATTACCATCACGGGTCAGTGCCGTTTCCTAGTGAAACGGATCCTGAAATCGATGTTCGGTTGCCATCCATGCCGGTTCTCAAGCACCACGAGGTCCCTAGCTGCTTGCATCCTTCGACAGTTCACTCTTTCTTGAGGACACTCATTCTTGGTCAGTTCAAGAAACTCGGTAAGCCTTTTTGTGTACTGATGGACACTTTCGAAGAACTCGAGACGGAAATCGTAGAACATATGTCCAACTTTTGCCATATAAAAACTGTCGGTCCATTGTTCAAGTACCCTTAAGTATCAAACGTTACAGTTCGTTGTGTCGACACGAATGCCGATGATTGCATCGAGTGGCTCGACTCGAAACCAGCCTCATCCGTGATGTATATCTCGTTTGGAACCGTTGTTTACTTGAAACAGGAACAAGTTAATGAAATAGCTCACACGTTGTTAGCCACTGGTATCTCGTTCTTGTGGGTGATGAAGCCGCCTTCTAAATGGTCAGGCCTTGGACTCCATACTTTGCCACGAGGTTTCCTAGAGAAAGTTGGTGATAATGGGAAGATCGTGCAATGGAGTCCACAGGAGAAAGTGCTAATTCACCCTTCGGTCTCCTGTTTCGTGTCGCATTGCGGTTGGAACTTGACGATTGAGGCACTTTCCTGCGGCGTGCCGATCGTTGCGTTCCCTCAATGGGGTGATCAGGTGACGAATGCTGTTTACTTGGTCGATGTATTCAAGACCGGGGGGGAGAATGTGCTCTGGAGAGGCGGAAAACAGGATCATTTCCAAGGAGGAGGTGGAGAAATGCTTCCGGGAAGCAACTATGGAGTCCAAGGCATCGGAGTTCATTAAAAATTTAAGTCGCTGCCGCCGCTCCATGCGTTTTGATTGAAAAGTAAATGCTGCAACATTCTGTGGCATGATCTCTAATGCAGAACACTGACAGCGAAATAGGAGCATCATCTTTGGGAAGAACCACAATTCGTTAAGTCGAAGAAACTATGCTGTAAGCTCGGGGTTTATCGGATATTCACGTGCTTGTGAGTTTTCTCATGCTCTGAGATATAAAAAATTCAAAGAAATTGCAGCCAGAGGGGGCAACAACTATTTTATTATTAGTTTATTGATTTTGGATCCCAATTATCGTCTTGATTAATGTAAAGGGCCGCAGGACAGCGGTAATGAGGGCAGCCACAATTTGAATTTTAAATGAATAAAAATAAAAATTTTATAATTTAAGAATATATAGATATTTTAATTTAAGTTTAAAAGAAAATTAAAAATAAAATACTTTAATTAATTATTTTTTAATTTATAAATAATTTATAATTATACGATAAATCTTTTAAATTTTTAGTTTTTATAAATTAAATTAATAGTACTCATCAATATTCGTTGTTTGTAGTGTTCATTAATGGTCGTCAAGCGTAACAGACTCTTCCTTATTTTATATATAAAAAAGACAAATTTCCAACCAATGGAGCGAATTGTAAACTACGGAAGTTATGATTACCAAGATATTCACGTGACATTGATAAGATAAGAACTGTCATTAAACGAAGACTAAGGGTTTTCTTTTTATTTTTAGACATAAAATTAAAGAATGCCTCACGTTTGTCAAAATTACTTTGAGCTTTTTTTTTTTAATGCAATTTAACTTTTAATTATTTATTTTGAGTCAAAAGAGCTTATTTATAGATGAAAACTGTCAGTCAGCTGACGGTAAATGACTTGAAATGGTGTAACAAACATATATGACAATGCACGCTAACATAACAGTATCATATAGACAAATATATTAACTTGAGAAAATATTACATCAGCAAAAAACTAATTTTATAAAATTATATAAAATATAAAATAATTTTTTCTATTAATTTATTATTCTGTCAAGTTACATCAAACTGTTTACCGTCAGTTTTTTAACAATTTTCATCCACAAAAGATTATTTTAACCTAAAATAAAATATTAAAAATTAAATTACTTCAAAAAATAATGACGAAAATAATTATTCATTAAACATTAGGAATATTTTTTCGCTTTATGTCTTATTTTTAAATTTGTTTTTTTTGTGATTCATATTTTATTATTTTTACATGCAAAAGACACGTCTATGTCAAAACATCCACTAAACGTCAAACCACGGAAATCCATGCAAAAATACCAGTGCTTTCGTTATCAGGTCGTGAAATATTGAAAACTGTGAAGTGAAAGAAATACCAAAGCAAAAAAAATTCTTAAATCCCTCTCGATTTTGAAATTTAGCAAAATGGTCTCCTAAATAATTGAAAGATTTAATTCCTATCAATCTCAGAAGTGATTGATTAAGAAAAAAATAGTTGCAGCTTTAATGTTTTAGGTAAAATTTTCATATTTTTGTTTGATATTAATATATTTAATTATCAACGTTTACTCATTATGTTAATTTAATTGTGATTTCAAAAAAAAAATTTAACCCGATCTATCCTTTTTGTAAATGTTAAGGACTAAATTTATTGTTATTTTTTAGAGTTAGACCAAATTCACACGATATCTCAAATTTAAGGACTAAATTTATTATTATATCAATCGAAATTATATAAATGGCTGGAAAAAAATAACGTCACAATTGTTCATCTTTAATTGCTCACTTTTCGAAATTGACTTGGATTACCCTGCCCCTCTTCTTTTAGAAGTCCGTTTTGCCGAAAATCAACGTTACCGGTTGATTCTCTGTCAGTTCTTTTCATTCGTGGTTCGTTCATCGGTTCGTCGCATCCGTCACTTATCTTCACGCCGTGAGTGATGCGAAGAAAGAAGAAGAGTCGAATCGAATGATTCGACTTAGAGTTGAGCGTACCTTGTGGTCTGACTCAGAGGCCTTGGTGACCTTCAACATATGCTTCGAAGGGTTTCAATATTCCGATACTCAACTGCCTGTTTGGGTTTCTGACGCTGTGTCCTCTGTCTTCGGACCAGCCTTTCGGCCTCCCTTTAGTACTTCAGCTTCTTCAAGAAATCGTCAACCGTTCACCAACAATGTCTTGAAGTGGAGAATTGGAGAGGAAGTTTGGTTGAGTTAATGTGAGAAGCTCTTATGTGGAGACAAGGTGTGTAGAATGGTGTGATGAAGTTGATTTGCCATTGATTCCTGCAACTATGGTGAACCGGACCATATACAGATTAGTTTGTGTTTAACAAATTTGGATTCGAATCTTATCATACGCAGTTTTTCTTTTATCTTCCAACTTCAACCTCTTTGTATGATAATTGAAGAATAAGGCACAAATTTATATAGAAAAGGCTCTCTTAGGCCATAATGAGTTTGCACAATTGCATCAGAAATGATTTAGTTCCTAACATATCATCAGCTGATTCGCCCTTAGCAACGTCATGTGCATCGGAGAATGCCAAGGTATTCACCATAAGGAAAACCATGGAATGTTGAATATAATCTCCACCATTTGTATCTACCTTGCATCGGACGACGACGATCAAAAGCGATTAGAAACGATTCCCTATCCGAGACAGACTCCTCGATTTCATTGATAAGCCGAAACAACTATGGTAGAAAAAACCAAAAACTCTAAGATCAGGAACGGATGCAGAATTTTATATTAAGGGGCAAACTTATAAAATTCTAAAGGGGCAAAAATTTTAGGATCGGATAGCAAATGATTCTATGTTTTTGAGACGAGCTTTTGACATGAAAATGACAGCCCCATGATTTCTTATGCTCCAAGGAACACTATGAGGAAGTTCATCGTAGCCTTGAAATGCCTGCAATTGCCTACATATGCTACATTTTCGGGTCGGCCCATAGGCCTAACTTTTGAAGAGGTAGTTTAAACCTGATTTTCAATTGTTTTCGGGGTTAATTATACTTTTCATCCTTAAACTATGACTCATATCTTAAATTGATTTTAAAGTTTAAAACTTTATAATTGAGTAAAAAAAGTATAAGTGTCGTATCATATCAAGGATTTATTTTTGTCGGTTAAACTATTAGTTTGGATGCTAAATGTTAATTCAAATATAACGTTAAATGTATTTAAAATATGTGAATAAAATTATAAATACATATATATCTATCGTATAAACAGACTGAATCAGACATAATTAAAAAATAAATCACCTACATTTTATTGACACCACCCATTTTTTTAAGACGTCAAGTCCAAATTGTTCATACGAAAGGTACACTCATATTTACAATTTCATTCAAATATTTTGAATATATTCCACAGTTGAATTGAACTAACATTTAACTCGGAAATTGAAAATAAGTGTGGACCCATTACGCTTAAACCCTAAAAAAATATTTACTCGATTTTTATTTCGTGCAGCTTTTCTTTCACTTAGACGCTTCAGTCTTTATTCGGGAAAATGGCTTGGCGCGGTGCCGGATCCTTCTCTCACTCTGTCATCTCTGCTGCTGCCCTGTCTGCGTCCCCCGACTTTCTCTCCTCCCCGTCTTCAGTCCCGGCGCCTTTCTTATGCTCCTTCCAGGTTCTTGTAACGTGCCAAAAATGAAGAGACAGAAAACGTGGCCGTTTTAGTTAATTTTTTTTTCATCTTATTTTAGTTTAGTGAAACGGTAAGTTTTGATTAGGCACTTAGTCTTGTAAAATGCCGCATTTAGCAGGAAAGGGCTATATGGTCTGAAGCCTATCATTTTCTTCCTTATCGAATGAATGAATGAATGCAATTGATCTCGTCTTCCTCATTTATTCTGCTTCTCCCTAATATTCTGGTTCTTCTCTTTCCTTGCTCTGTTCTATCTTCTCCCTCACTCAAATATTATGTTTCTTTATTTTGTGTTGTTACAAAGGTATCAGAGCCAGGTTTATCCTCGAATTTTTGTGGAAATTTCGAAATCAAGCAGCAGCAACGTCCATGACGAATCAAGCCCAGAGGACATCAGTTCCAGCCATGGTTGACGATCACCAATCGTCTTGGTCTGAACTCTGTGAGCAATTTAAACTTTTGGTAGAAAAATTGACGAGTTGAATTCTCTTGGTAATTGTTAGTCGTTTGATGTATCTGATCATTACAAACATTCTGTATCAGGTGTTCTCACCACATGGGTTAGTGGAGAAGATTGTTTCGCTTCAGCATTCAGTTCACTTTCAAGCATTGATCCATTATCAAGAACGTCATGAGGCTATCTTCGCCGGAAATTCTCTTCAGCAGCGTTATATATACGATGGGTGTTGTCAGTTGGACATTCAATTTTACAAAGACACATCGATTTCAGATTACCCCGAGTTGAAACAAGAATCACAGTTAAGTGTCAGTAACATAGCAACATGTTTGATAAAATGTCTGTGCAAAGTGCTGAAGTTAAAGATAGCAATGTGTTTGATGAAGTGCTTGTACAAAAGGACAAAGTTAAAGATGGTGGAAATATTGATATCAATTCGGATAGTTCGAATCTAGAATTTGAGGTTAGTCCAGTGAAGGTTGCAGTGATGATGGAGGATGACTCGCTGGACATTGCGAAAGGTTCGCTTGTAGCAGAGACAGAACAAGAACTGTGGTCAATAGGCTCTAACGACAACAAGGTGTTTAAAGAAATGACTATGAGAACAGATAGACAAGCTTCTGGTCAAATGATCCATGTTACTAAGGAAGTTGATTGTCAAGTGATGTTATTGATCATTCAAAAACTTTTGAGGCAGTGGATATAACGACAACAATGTTGGATCAGGTAATGAAAAATGAATGTGAGTATCGAGTTCATATATGCAATTTTGATATTCAAAGAATTCCTTCTTTAGTTGTGAATTGCTTATGGCTATCTGCACCTGATTGTGGTTATGGATCTATATCTATAATTGTTGATGTTGATGATGATGATCCTTATAGTTTTAGACTATTATTAATGGGAGATGGTGAAATGAAACCAATAGTTAGAACTGTAGAAGGAGTAAGTAAAGATGGCATGATCAATATTGAAGAAAAATTGAATATTGTTTTTGAGAATGACGAAGCTATAAAAAACACACATAGAGGATTGGATTGTCCAATTTGCACTATTTTCAAGAACTATATTGGGTTTGATTCTGTTTCGTACTTGGATCTTTATGAATTTGAGATGAAATTATATTCAGAAGCAATGGCAGATGTTGTGACAAGTGAAGCCGCACAAGAGTTGTTTGAAATTACTACAGATAAATTTCAAGAGATGGCTATTCTGGCATTGTTCAACGGGGGAAATCTTCATATGTCCAAGGCAAGGAAGTAGGTCAAATTAACAAAAGATGGTTCAACAGAATCTATGTTAGCCCAGGTTCAGATTGCATATGAATAGGAACAAAAGGAGTATGTATTGGCAGCAAAAAGGTATGGGGAAGCATTGAAGATTAAACCAGACTTTCATTATGTTTTTGAAGAAGTCAGCTTTAGTGGTGCACATGTATTAGAATTCAATTTTGATATTGGGAAAAACACTACACCTCTTTCAACAACAGTTGATGTTTGTGTTAGAAAAAAAAATTGTATAGATGATTTTGGTGAAACTGAATTCAAGATAACCTCAACAAAGATCAGATCAACTATAAAGTCAGAATTGATAGAATTTATTGAAGCTGAGCCTGAGTTGGTAGTGCCAAAAGAATTACTATTCCCACAACAATTGTAATTGTTTAGGATGTTGCAAGAGTCTTCTTTTGTTCCTCTTAGTCCTGACAAAAAGGTCACAAAACAGAAGCTAAGGGAGGAGGGATGCTACTCAGAGTTGGTTGGGAAAGAGGCGTTGAATCTTTTAATTCAAAAGGAGCTGAAGAAGTAGGTGTCCAACCTCTCAATGAGGATTACCGAGGTAGAAACTTCTCAAGGGAACAATCACTTCATAGGGCGCTGGAGCATAGTGTTTGCTTCGATGATGCATTTGATAGAGCTCGACAATTGTATTTGTCCTACTATCATTCTATTCCGAAGAGTTTGGAATGTTCAAGGGCTCACAAACTCATATTAGCAAGGATGAATGAATTGAAAACAAGTGCTTGTAATCCATGGATTCCTAAAGAGTTGCTGGTGTTTGAGGCTCTCATTACCAAGGCTGAGAAATGTTGTGTATTGACTGTTATTGGATACTTGGCAGAATTTATGAATGACTCCAAGGATGTGGATATGATTAAGATCATAGCTGTCTTTAGTGTTGAGGGGGAGTTAGTAAGCCTTACTGAGTCATTTATTGAAGCTATGGTTGTTGTTTTTCGAGGCATTATTCATGGTGGACTGGTTGTTGTTCAATATGGTTTAGCATCTCCACCATCAATGGTTAGTGATGCACTTACAGAAGACAAAACTCTGTTCCATGCAGAAGATGGTGCAAGGAATTTATTTGCACCGAAAGTATTCGAGCCTCTTGGTGCAATTAAGCCCGATTGTCAGTTCTTAAAGCCAGATTGTTTGTGTCCAAATCATAACCCGAACCTTGATGTTCAGTTTAGTGAAGCTTTTGATCCCGGGGGAAAACCATTTTGAACGAGACATCTAATATGTTTAGCCATAGATTTAATTCTGACATGAATCACAAGTCAACAACCTTATTGTTGGTGCTCAAGCCAAATTTGGTTAAGAGGAAAAAAGGGCAATGATGAATATCTGGTCAAATCATTTAAAGAAAGCAAGGATAGTCAAGTGTGGGAACCGAGTTGTCACTAAAGCGATGTTGGAATGGACTGATTCATTTTCAGATGATGCAACTTGGAAAATTCTTCGTCATTGCAACTACAGTAACTGCAATTATATGCCTTTGATCCTTGAGGTCAAGGATCTTTTGGAAGCAAGGGGTATTGTAACGTGCCAAAATTGAAGAGACATAAAACGTGGCCGTTTTAGTTAATTTTCTTTTAATCTTATTTTAGTTTAGTGAAACAGTGAGTTTTGGTTAGGCACTTATTCTTGTAAAATGCTGCGTTTAGCCGGATAGGGCTATATGGTCTGAAGCCTGTCATTTTCTTACTTATCGAATGAATGAATGCAATTGATCTCGTCTTCTTCCTTTCTTCTGCTTTTCCTTAATATTCTGCTTCTTCTCTTTCCTTGATCTGTTCTATCTTCTCCCTCACTCAAATATTATGTTTCTTTATTTTGTGTTGTTACAATTCTTGCTTTAAAAACCTCTTTTGATTCCATATTGGATGAAACAAAAGAAAAGAAACGGAAAATTGCTTAGTTTTTCAGAACATTGATTCCTTATTTATTAGCTGCGAAATCCAATTCATGCTCTGTTCTTAAATTTTAAAGGCCACACGAATCAGCGAGACTTGTCCAGGAGATTGACTTATATATATATATATATATATATATATATATATATATATAGTTTGCTGGCATTCTTTTATTGACAAAATAAGCTTGAATGTCTAAAGAGGTTTCGGTTTTGTTATGTTTGTTTCAGAAATTTGGGAGAATTGGGATGTTTCCAATCATTCTTGCCTCTGAATAGCATGGTTCCCACGGTTCGTCTCACGTCACACCTGACCGTTAACGTGCGGGCTTGTTGCGAGCTGACTAATGGTACCTTCCGCCGAACTTGTCAGGATCGCTAGTAGTCTCTTTGTGTTCTTACTATTTCTAGGGTACATGAAAATGGAAACCAAGTTTCTCCCAATTGTTGTTATTCACTTGTCTTGAATAACATCAAATTTGCAAATCTTTTTATAATGCTGTTAATGGGATGAAGAAAAGGAATTGGTTTTCTTTATAATTGCTTTATGTTTGTTGTGTTAAATATACCTAAACAGGCATAAATTAGGTGAATTTGTTTGTTCTTTAAGTTCAGTTAATATATGGAAATGGGATTAGGATTTATATGGAGGAATTGAAAATATGGGTGATGCGATTCGATTTTCAATCAGCTAAAGCAGAGAGAACTGTACCACTGACACGGTTCTATAGAGTAACAAAAGAATAATACAGAAGGAATGAAGAAAAGAGTATTACAGATGGAAGAAAGAAGATTGTTTCACAGATTTTTCATGATTTGCTCATTACATTGTTCCTTGTTTATATTCTCAAGGACTCAGGAAAGGAAAAAGTCAGTTAGGTTTGTTGGTGCTCGCCTAACCCTAGTGCCCCTACATAATTCCCTGCTCTCCTTAATGATTGGTTCCTGATCCTTATCGTATGCATGGTCCAGGTTAGACATCTCTTCATCCTCATGTTCATCCATATATGGCTCAGTCCCTTCTGCGACATTACCCTCCTTTTCGAAAATAACCTTGTTCGCAAGGTTCTCAGCAGTAACTATATCATTACCATCTTCCTTCAGCAATGAAAGGGGTGTAATTTGTTGTAAAGGGTGGCCTCGACACAACTTCAACTGGGAAATGTGAAAGACTGGATAGATTCTAGTAGCTTCAGGAAGTTTCAATTTGTAAGCCACAGCTCCCACATCTTTCTCTATCTGATATGGCCCAAAGAAGCGTGGACTTAATTTTTGATGTCGGCGCAGTCGAAGCGAAAGTTGCCGGTACAGCTGCAATTTCTCAAACACCTAGATCCCCACCTCAAATTCCAGTTCCCGACCCGACGATGTTTATCGGTCTGATCCTTCATGCGAACCTGAGCCTTTCATAAATTCAGTTTCAATACTCGTAACAGTTCATCTCGTTCTTGCAATTCTTGGTGAACCTGATCATTCTTCGAACCTTGGTCCAAATAATCGCTCATCATTGGAGGATCGCAATCGTACAAGGCTTTGAATGGGGTCAAGCCCACAGAGCTTTGGTATGTCGTATTATACCAGTATTCTGCCCAAGGTAAGTGATTTTCCCACAAAACGGAGATACATCGCGAGGCAACGATTAAGGGCTTCTGTTTGGCCGTCCATTTGAGGATGATAGGTCGAGCCCATGCATAACTCAGTACCTTGCAATCGTGCCATTTTAGTCCAAACTTCACTAGTAAAACTCTATCGCGATCACTAACCAAAGATTTCGGAATACCACGTAATTTAACCACGCCTTGGACTAAGACATTAGCCACTACTTTGCTATCAAACTTTCTTGGCAAGGAAAAAAATGTGCATACTTGGTGAGTCGATCCACCACAACTAGTATAGTTTCTTTACTGTTAGATTTGGGCAGTCCCACGATGAAATCTAGAGCCAAATCTTCAAAGACTTGGGATGGAATCGGTAAGGGTTGCAACAGTCCTGCCGGTGATAAACTCTCACTCTTCATTCTTTGGCAAGTTTGACACTTTCGAACATAATCACGCACCTTCCTCATGTCTGTCCAGCAAAAGCTTGCGGATAATTGTTGGTATGTTCGATTCACTCCCGCATGTCCACCCAGCATCGAATCATGATATTCTCGTAGCAGTTGCAATCGCAAGGCAAGCTCCTTGGAAATCATGATTCTCCCCTTGAACACTAACAGCCCTTATAGTTCTGTATACTCCAAATTTTGGGCATTACCTTCCCGGATTTTCTGTTTCAAAGCCATTATTTCAGGATCGTTGTGGCTAGCTGCATGTATGTCGTCCAATATTCCAAACAAAGGCTTCGACAAAGACATTAAACTCGTTGCCACGTCCCCTGACAGTGCATCCGCAACAGCATTCGATTTTCCCGGCCGATAACGAATATTAAAATCAAACTCAATTAACTTGGAGAGCCATCTTTGTTGCTCTGGCGTTTGGATGGTTTGTTGAGTAAGTTCCCGGAGTGAATGTTGATCGGTGATGATAATGAACCTTTGCCCCAGGAGGTACTGTCGCCATTTGCCAACGGCCTGGGTAATTGCAATCATTTCCCAGTGGTAGGTCGCGACAGCTTGCATTCGGGGGCTCAATTTCTGACTATAAAATGCAAGCAGTTGCTCCCCTTGGCGCAGTACGGCCCCTATACCAATCCCTGAAGCGTCTGTCTCCACAATGAATTCTTTGGTAAAATCAGGTAACCCCAGCACTTCTGTCGTACATAAACACTCTTGCAATTGCTCGAAAGCACCCTGAGCCTCAACATTCCACACAAAACTCTCCCCTTTGCGCAACAAATCAGACAACGATGCAACAGTTGTTGCAAATCCATGAATAAATTTGCGGTAATAACCCGTAATTCCCAGGAAACCTCGCACCCCCTTAACATTAGTTGGTTGTGGCCAGACTCGAATGGCCATCACCTTCATCGGGTCAACTGCCAAACCATTCTGCGACACCATATGGCCCAAGTATTCCAACTTCTCTTGGCTGAAAGTACACTTCAAACGTTTCGCGACGAACCCATTGTCTCGTAAGGTTTGCAAGACTTGTCGAACATGTAAGAGATGCTCTTGCCATCCACCACTATAAATTAGAATATCATCCAAAAATACAAATACAAATTTACGCAAATATGGGCGAAACATATCATTCGTCGTAGCTTGAAAAGTAGACGGGGAATTCGTTAATCCGAACGGCATTACGAGGAATTCATAATGTCCTTCATGGGTACGAAAAGCGGTCTTAAAAATATTAATCCCTTTTGACTCGGATCTGGTGGTACCCAGCTAACAAGTCCAGTTTCAAAAAATACTGCGTGTTCCCTAATTCATCGAAGAGTTCCTCGGCCGTCGGAATCGGAAATTTATCCTTAACGGTGATTGCATTCAATGCGCGATAATCCACGCAGAAACACCAGGTAGCATCCTTCTTCTTCACTAAGAGTACTGTGGAAGAGTATGGGCTGTGACTCTTCTGAATAAGTTGTTGATCTAAGAGTTGTCGCACTTGTCTTTCTACCTCTTGCTTCTGAAAGTATGGATAACGATATGGCTTCACATTTACCGGCTGGCTGGAAGGAAGTAAATGGATAGCATGGTCGTATTCTCGTTCAGGAGGTAACCCAGTGGGAGATGCGAACACCTTTGGAAATTCTTCCAACACTGCTTGCATTTCTCGGGACTCGGTTAGCATTGCTTCCTCTAAGTCTGACTGCAACTGGAGGTAATAACAAACTGCCACTAGCTTGGTTTCAACCATTCGACGAAAAGCTTGGAAACATACAGGTTGAAGTTCTGTGCCCCCTTCACCTTGCCAAATATGCTCAATCCCATCTTGTCGAAATTGAAAATTGAGCCTGAAAAAATTCATCGTGACCGGACCTAGCGTAGCCATCCAAGCCACACCCAGTACCATGTCTGCTCCTTCCTATGGTAACACATAAAAATCAGTTAGGATCTCCGTTACTTGCACCCGCAGTTTCAGATTATGAACACACCCCTCGTTTGATAGCTTATCTCCATTTCCCACTAGAATCCGGAAGTTCGGCACTGCCGTAACCTGCAATCCTAGATACTTCGCCGTTCGCGACTGGACGAAATTGTGTGTACTTCCCCCCATCGATCAGGATGCGCACCATTTTGCCCTTGATGTCACCCTTGACCTGGAGTGTGTTAGGTGTTCTTGACCATCGCTCGTGGGAGTCGAACCCTCTTTGGTGTTCTTGACCATCGCTCGTGGGAGTCGAACCCTCTTTGGTGTTCTCTTCAGACTCACATGGTCTCGGGCCCTGAGACATCAACGAATCTTCATTGTCCAGGATAAAGAGTTTAAGATTTTTGCGCTTGTGCCCCACCACTTTTTATCACAGTAATAGCATAGCCCCTTCGCTTTGCGAGCCTGTGCTTCAGCCGCTGAGATTCGGCGCGGTTGAAGAGTGTTTACCCTAGGAGATGTTGTATGTCACGGGGCTAGATTTTGACTCTAGCGGATCCGTGCGGCCTTAGACGCCTTCGACGCAAATCAGTCGATTCCTACGCCTAAGTCAACCTTCAACCAGCCTTGTGAGTACTCCCGCCGACACACCGCCGACAAGCTCTCCGGTTTCGGTGGATCTTGTCACGGACACCACTTGTGTCGCGGGGCTAGACCTTTGCCGCATTTAATCGTGTGGACCTTAGTCGCTTTCTCGGTTGAAACGCGTCGCTACGTCACCACCAAGTCTCTTGTCACGGTCTTAGGTGAAGATCTCTCGACAAACACCTAACTCGCCGGGATTCTCGCTCCGAAAGATCAAACACTTCGAAGAAGCCTCGAGCGAAAGATCGTTTCGGTAAAGCTAATCAAAGAACAACGGAAAGAGATTGGCAGCTAGAACAACGAAGAATACTCAAGAATAGTGAAGAACACTCAAAGAGTTTTAGAGTAAATGCTTCTTGTATTACTCAAAGTGAATGAAGTATGAAGTGAAGTGATTTACAAGTGAGGAGGGAGCCTCTATTTATAGTTGAACTCCCCTACATCCAACGGCTCAGTTTAAATTACATCGACGGTCGAGATTGATCTTATCTTATCAAATCTCAATTTCAAATCTCTAATTATCACAAACATTATCTACACATTATATTCAAATAAATGGATAATGCTTTGACCAAATTACCCTCCTGAATCCTCCATGGATTTGGCTAAGTCCTGTGGGCTTGCGGGCTTTCTAGCATTCTCCAAGTGCAGGCCAAGTGTGATGGTCTTGGCAAGCCCGTTACATCGCGCAAACCCTCTTTGGCTGATTCTTGCGCCAATGCCTCGGTCCCAAAGGTTTGGTCCACGCCTTTCTCCAAGTACTGGGCCAAGTCTAATGATCTTGGCAAGCTCGTTACACCGCGCAAACCTTCTTTAACTGGTTCTTGCGCTAACGCCTTGGTCCCAAAGGTATAGTCCTCGCCATTCTTCGAGTGTTGGGCCACATTTGGCAAGCCCGTTGCATTGCGCACAACCTCTCTATCTGATGCTCGCGCCAATGTCTCGATCCGAAAAGTTTGGTCCGTGACATTCTCCCCCACTTGACTTAGCGACGCCCTCGTCGCTGCACTCGAACGATCCTGGGCAGGGTCCACTTGATTACTCGTCGATGCCTCGGCTTCATGCAATTCCCCCATATGAACTGCTCGCCTTGACTCAAACTGTCGTTGAACATCGCGTGCTAACACGCCTATTGATACATCTCCCTTGTAGGAGCACTCTCCCACAAACTCCGATTACCTCGACTCAGACCCACTTGGTCCTGGGGCAAAGACTTGGAAGTTGTCACAACATTGAACACAGACTGAACTCTCAGATTCGTCGACAACTCTGGCTTGCTCCTTTGAACTCTGAAAGGTCTCTTCCAATCTTTATTTCCCCCGCACTGAAGACTAGGTCTCACTTGACCTACGCTCATCAACAACGGCAAATCAAAACCAAAAACACTAGGAACGTGTTTGAGATGTACCTTCTCCTCGATCACATTTACTCTAAAACAGGTCAGCCCTTCTTTCTCCTTGAAGTCTGGCCCCCTCTGCATTGAACCTTCTTTATCGAAGTTCTTTGCATGCATTGGCACTTTCGCCACAAAGTCCATTGTGATACTCTGCATCGGCTCTTCTTCCCTGAAGTCCGTTGCTTCTGGTTGCATCCGCCCTTCTGACTCGAAGTTTGGTGCTCTCTTGCATCGATCCTTCTTCCTTGAAGTTCGGTGCTTTCTCTTGCGTCGACACTTCCTACCTGAAGTTCGTCGCTCGTTTCCCACCTTGCCCATTGGTGGTGTCTCCACGATTACTATGTCCCTTAACGGCTTGGCCCCCTTCGACTCTCCAATGGTCTCAAAAGCGATGCTCTTTCCCCGAACATCCTCGGCAAGCTCCTCGATATCCTTCTCAAACATGGTCACCCCTTTCTGCTTTCGGTCCCCCTTGGCCTTGGCAGAACTCGACATTATCGGATCAAGTGATGCAGCCTCGCTCTCTTCGGGCTCACCCAACTCCTTGGATGGCTTGACTCGATCCAAGCACTCTCGCAATTTGTGAGGCCCCTTACACTGGTAGCACTCTAGTTGCTTAATCTTGCGTCGGCACTTCTTCCTCGAAGTCCTTCGCTTCTTTCCCACCTTGCCCATAGGTGGCATCTTAACGGTTGCTATGTCCCTCAAAGGCTCAGCCCTCTTCGACACTGTAATGGTCTCAAAAGTAATGTTCTTCACTCGAACATTCTCGGCAAGCTCTTTTTCAGCCTTCTCGGACATCTTCAACCCATTCTGCTCATGGTCTCCGCTTACCTTGGCAGAACTAGACAACTCGGAACCAAGTTTCACAGGCTCTTTACTCTTGGCCTTGTCCTGTCCCTCGGACCACTTGGCTCGAAACGGGCATCTCCGCAACTTATGAGGTCCCTTACATCGGTAGTACCTCAATCGCCTCGTCTTTACCCTTGGCTCGACAGCTTTCTCACTTGCTATCGCACCAAGTCTCATTGCTGGCTGGACTACTTTGGCCCTCGTAGTCGAACCACGGTTCTCACTTCGCTTGGCGGCATTGACACTCACAATCGCCCTAAGTCTCATCGCTGGCTTGACTACTTTGACACTCGTAGTCGAACCATGACTCTCACCTCGCTTGGCAGCATTGACACACGCAATTGCCCTAAGTCTCGCTACTTCACCCTTTGACTCGTCTGCTGTCTTCACCATGGCAGCTAGGCGGTTCTTCTCGGGACATCCCCTGATCAAATGAGGACCATCACAGAAGTAGCACTTCAACTTCTTACTCCCCTTCTTCTCTGGCACGGACTTAGCCTCACCATTCCCCTTGTCTCTCGAACTGGGCTTGGTTGACTCAACACTCGCCTGCTTGCATCTTGCGGGCTCGGTCAGAGGTTCGGCAACAACAAAAGCCTCTGGGCATCTCCCTGCTCTACTGCGAGCTTCGCCCCCGGTCTAAATCCCTCTAAGAAGGTCTTGAGCACATCACATTCACTCATTGCCGTCTTGCAACTGAGCAGCTCCCTCTTGAGCTCATCCACTTCTTTTCGCAAAGCTTCCATCTTAGCTTCACTGGCATTACTCCCTCGAACAGTCACCAACTTGTTAAGAACTTCTCGTGTCTCATCCTTGAACCGGTCATCTATGGACTCTACTTCGTCAAGACGGGACTCGAAAACACCTTGGGTCTACTTGGCCTCCTCTTCGGATCTCTCAAGTCTAAGAACCCTCTTTCCCAACGACTCCAATTCCGTCTTCTTTGCCTCCACTGCATCTTAAAGGGAATTATCTTGTTGGTTCAACTTCTCGTACATCGAGTTGAGAACTTCTTGGATCTCCTTCGCGGTTTCCTCCTTGGAAGAATCCTCCGCTTTTTGCAAATCCCCATCTTGGCTTCACAAGCACAACTCTCTCGAACTACCTCCAACTCGTTGAGGATGCGTTGCGTCTCGTCATTGAACTTGCCCTCCATGGACTCTAACTTTTCAAGACGTGACTCTACAACACCTTGGGTCTTTTTGGCCTCCTCTCTTAGAGTTTCCACTGCAGCCTCTAAGGAATCGCCACGCTCAGACATCTTCACATCCAAGCCATTAAGAGCCCATTGAACCTCCTCCTGGATCCCTTCTAGAGACTCTAACATCTCGATATCCAACGAACCCAGCTTCTCAAGGTTTACCGACTCTAGCTGTTCAAACACCACCTTGGCCTCCTTCTCGAAGTCCAAGAGTTTATCGACCCCAGCCTCCACGATTGTTATAAATTCAAGATTCGATTGTACCTTATTTTCAAAACAGTTGCTCCTCTCGTCAAATTCATTCAGAGTCTTTCTTACATCGTCCATTGTCAGTGTCTTCTTCTTTGGTGCCATCTCAATCACCACTTTGCCACGAACTAGTCTGATCCCTGATCACTTCGACTAACTCGAACGCAAACCACCACCACGCTTAACTGCAACTACAAGCTGGAATCCACCACACTTGACTGCAACTACAAGCTGGAATCCACCACACTTGACTGCACCTGCAAGTTGGCTTGAACACAAGTCACCACCACGCTTGACTGCAACTGCGAGCTGGCTCGAACGCAAGTCTCTTCCTTGACTCGCTCGGATAGTACTTATCACGGCACTTCTCTGATTCCACCTCCCGTGGCTCTCTCTGATACCAACTCTCGCGGCTCTGCTCTGATACCAACTCTCACGGCTCTACTCTGATACCAACTATCACGGGGCTAGATTTTGACTTTAGCGGATCCGTGCGGCCTTAGACGCCTTCGACGCAAATCAGTCGATTCCTACACCTAAGTCAGCCTTCAACCAGCCTTGTGAGTACTCCTGCTCGACAACGGCTTCGACAAGCTCTCTAGGTTTCGATGGATCTTGTCACGGACACCACTTTTGTCGCGGGGCTAGACCCTTTGCCAGACGAATCGTGTGGACCTTAGTCGCTTTCTCGGTTGAAACGTCTGCTACGTCACCCTGAAGTCCCTTGTCACGGTCTTAGGTGAAGATCTCTCGACAAACACCTAACTCAACCAGGATTCTCGCTCCGAAAGATCAAACACTTCTCGAAGCCCTCGAACGAAAGATCGTTCTCAGCGAAAGCTAATCAAAGAACAACGGAAAGAGATTGGCAGCTAGAACAACGAAGAATACTCAAGAATAATGAAGAACACTCAAAGAGTTTTAGAGTAAATGCTTCTTGTATTACTCAAAGTGAATGAAGTATGAAGTGAAGTGATTTACAAGTGAGGAGGGAGCCTCTATTTATAGTTGAACTCCCCTACATCCAACGGCTCAGTTTAAATTACATCGACGGTCGAGATTGATCTTATCTTATCAAATCTCAATTTCAAATCTCTAATTATCACAAACATTATCTACACATTATATTCAAATAAATGGATAATGCTTTGACCAAATTACCCTCCTGAATCCTCCATGGATTTGGCTAAGTCCTGTGGGCTTGCGGGCTTTCTAGCATTCTCCAAGTGCCGGGCCAAGTGTGATGGTCTTGGCAAGCCCGTTACACCGCGCAAACCCTCTTTGGCTGATTCTTGCGCCAATGCCACGGTCCCAAAGGTTTGGTCCACGCCTTTCTCCAAGTGCTGGGCCAAGTCTAATGATCTTGGCAAGCTCGTTACACCGCGCAAACCTTCTTTAACTGATTCTTGCGCTAACGCCTTGGTCCCAAAGGTATGGTCATCTCCATTCTCCGAGTGTTGGGCCACATTTGGCAAGCTCGTTGCATTGCGCACAACCTCCCTATCTGATGCTCGCGCCAATGTCTCGATCCGAAAAGTTTGGTCCGTGACATTGTATCACCAGGAAGAGGTCGCTCGAGTAAAAACTTAGGGCCTAAAGTTTGGTTGTTAGGTGTGGGCAACAAGGGTGGCAGTTTGGGCCCTGTTCCGCGACTCATAATATTTTTTGCCTCACTCAACCTGGCTTCGTGGAATCTGGCGAGAGCGAGAACATTTGTTACGGTGGTGGGCTGTTGGGCCAATACCTCATGCTTAATATCCAGTCGGAGCCCAGTCGTGAAACTCTAAGTGAGAAAATTCTCCGATAAGCTCGTCGTTGTGTGCAAGGCCAAATCTTCAAACTTAGCCTGATACTCATCGACCGTGGAGGTTTGAGTGAGCTTTGTCAGCTGACCTTCAGGCGACTCAATCTCTGAAACTGTGAATCGGCGGTGGATGGCCTCAACCAAATGACCCTAGCCGGCAAATTGTCGTTGTCGTTACATCCAGTGATACCATTTCTTGGCCGTTCCCTCCATCTGAAATGACGCGATGGCAAGCCCCTATGGGTTGTATCCGAAGTGATCTTTCGTCCCGTAGAATTCAAAGAAGTCTTGGGCCGATGCGATCCACTCCTTAGGATCGGCTTCGGTAAAGATCGATAGCTCGACTTGGCGTGGTGCAAAAGGAAACGCATCGTCCGATTCCATCTTAGCCTTACCCCTGTTGGCCACCAATTCACCCTCTCCATCTGGATTCAACCCCATATGTGTCGAAATCGCAGTCAAGTGTCGAGTTAAGTTCTACAAAGTGTGTTCGGTATTCTTGTTCCATCGGGTCTGATCCTCAACGTGCTTCTGCGGAGACCCCGTAGTATCCTGTAAGGTCTTGATCGCCTCACTATTGTTGACCATGGTTCTTTCAATGAAAGCACCAAATGACACAGTTCTATAGAGTAACAGAAGAGTAATATAGAAGAAATGAAGAAAAGAGTTTTATGGATGGAAGAAAGAAGATTGTTTCACAGATTTTCATGATTTGCTCATTACATTATTCCTTATTTATATTCCCAAGGACTCAGGAAAGGACAAAGTCAGTTAGGTTTGTTGGTGCTTGCCTAACGCTAGTGCCCCTACGTAATTCCCTGCTCTCCTCAAGGATTGATTCCTGATCCTTATCGTACGCATGGTCCAGGTTAGACATCTCCTCATTCTCATGTTCATCCATATATGGCTCAGTCCCTTCTGTGACAACCACATTGTAGGTTTACATTTTTCTTACTATTATTTCACCTTTTATTATGAAACTATAGAAGAATATACTTAACTGGAAACAAAAACATTTGATATCATCTAAGAAACAATGGATTTTACTGTTCTTTTGCTTGACATTTTAACTTTTTCTTCTTCTCTTTTTGTTCTGGATAACTAGCTCTTCAATATGTTGGTCACTCACTGCTGCCGTTGTCGTAGGCGATAGGCATTTCCTTGTTAAATAAGTCATTATAGATTGCTAATTCCCAACTATGATCCTGCAACGCATGATCTGTAATCTAGATATGATCCTACCCCTTTTAATACTTCTAGGGTAAGTAACTGTTATGAGATTTTAATTCATGTTTTCTTGCTTGTCTTTACTTATGCCACTCTAAACTCAGGCAGTGGGTATCAGATACGGGTAAGTATCTAACACGAGTATTCGCAATTGTCTCGAAAAAGTTTATATATATATTTTGAGGTGTCGAACATGGGGTGTTAGGCTCGAATACTTTGCAAAAAGTGAAGGGTCGGAGTAATGTATGTAGGCGTTGTTTAACTTTAACTGTTCAAAAAACTTTGATCCTTAGTGTGCGTGTGCCATAGAACATTCATGCCAGTGAGGTAGTACTTTGTATTTAATTGAATGTCATGTTTGTGTTTTGGTGCACCTGTTGTCAACCACAACTGTGGATATGAAATATGCACAGTTCATCGGAAAGTTTACGCTCATCGAATGCTCTATTCCCGACATAATTAGAAGCATTTTGTTCCCTTTCTACCCTGTCGGGCTCTAGACAGCCCCTTGTTTTACCCGACCCTAAAAGATTTGTAGGTTGAATAAACATTTTCACTAAAAGATTTGTAGGTTGAATAAACATTTTCACGAAGAATAAATTCGATACAACTCGACTTTAACAGTTTATTCAAAGCGACTGAGAATCTTCTGCGAATGTAACTTGCTGCGTTTCCATTGCAGGTACCTGAAAGGCCATGGATGAACACAGCAGAGTGCAATTTGATGAAGGTGTAAGAGATTAGTCGGAAGCCAAGTCTTCTGAGTAAAAAAATTCTTAAAAAAAAAAACATGTTTTCTTTTACGATACCGCCGAAGAAGAAACCTGTAGTTTTCTTATGTGATCGCCCTGTTAGGTAACAAATTCCATTATGCTCACTTCGATCGAGTCGAGTAAATTTTTTTTGAGTTATTCAAGTTTGTAAATTTTATTTTACGATTCAAACTTTATTTAAAATTTTTTCTAACCGAATTGAGTCTTTAAAATTCAAGTTGAATTTTCTAGTTTTTATACAAATTTAATTGTATATATATATATATATATTTTTTTATATGCATATACGTAGCAGTGCAGATATATATTTTCATATGCATATACTTAGGGCTAAGCTATATACATATTGATTTCAATTTTAAAGACTTTTTATATCTATATATAATACATATATATATATTGTAACATTTTCACATTAATATATATATAATATCATGCAAGATTAACAGACTCAAGTCGAATATGAAAATTAATCGACTAATTACTAAAAAATTTAAATTATTCGAATTTTTATTTCATAACTCAAATTTTATTTAAAACTTTTTCTAGTCAAATTCATAAAATTACAAAACAAGTCAAAGTTTTTTCGCCTCGAGTCAAGTCAAATAATTTAATTTTTTCGAGTCGAGTTTTGCTCACTAATGATTATGTTATTAATCAAGGACTAGAATCCACACAGAAAAAACAACATTTGGTAATTAAATTTTTTAAAGATAAAACGGATAATAAATATGGTCAAATTTTGTATCTGCAAAAACAAAATGGATTTTGGTAATAGATATTTGGTTTTTACTCCTTCCTAATCCTATCCTGTAATGTTCATTAAGGCTAAAGCTATAAAGTCAATATATTTTTATTTTCAATCTATAAATCAACTGCCTCCATAGTCCATACCCTTCCATTTCAGCAATTACGATTTCGGCTTCTCTACAATCCAGGTTTTTCTTTCGAACAACCGAGGTTATGGCATTTTCTCAAACTCTTTTGGCAGCGGTTTCCTGATTAGACGATGGATGGTTGAAGCTCCACCGAGTATTTTCAAACCATTTGCTTACCTTCAGAGATTAGAGAAACCCAAAATTAGAAAACAAAACAGAATTATGTCAATGGAGGCCTTCAAGCATATAATTTTTCGAGAGATGGCATTAACTGCGCTGCAAGAAGATAAACCACATACCTGCTGGAAAGTCATCCCTAGCTCTTTACCTAATCTCTCTTTCGTGGCTCGGTCGGGATACTGGTTTTCCTTGAATGATTCATAAAGTCTCTGCAAACCAGCATATCCACCCAAATTAAATCACATTGTTTTTAGAAGGAAAAGATATAAGGTTTTAGTCGAGTTGGTCTCCGGTAGGGGTAAAGCAAACGTAGGTTCAAACTGACATAACAACACTTTTGGGTTTATGGGCAAGTCAGTCTCGGTTAATGAATTTCATATTTACCTGCTTTTCAGTTTCTCCAAGCCTTCTGTGTGTTGACGAACCCGCTCTTTTACCGGTTGAACCAGATGCAGGAGTGCCACCCTTTAATTCAGCAGGGGACAAATCCGTGTCCTTGGCATTCGATTTTCTCCTAGGTTTATGCTCGGTCTCTTCTGGATTCAGCTTTAAAGCATCGGAAATTGACACTCTCCTACTTGATGAAGCATTTCCATTTTCTGGTGCTGAAGAGGCTTCTGCGGTACTTTTCTTCCTTTTTCTCGGAGCAATGGTACCACTCCAATCTTCATCATCACTGGAACTAGTAGGAACATTCCCATATGTCTCCTGTATATACCCAAAAGAAGATAAGCAAATCATGAAGGAATGATCAAAACTTTTTAAATGACTGAACCGTCAAAAGGACACAATCCATAAACATGCCAGGAGAGTGAACCATATCTAAGATAATACTTTATCGGAAATGATACTTACGTCGTATAACTTTCTGTAGTCCAACTTGTCACTGCTTCGTTTCTTAGAAAGAGCTGCATCGTCTTGTATAGCTACAGAAGCTGATTCCATTATTGACACAAGTTCATCACTCAAAGGCTCCTTCCCAAGTTTAGGTTGTTGCCCCTCGGAATCTACGGCAACACTGTTAGACAAAGGTCCATCTTTTTGGGAAGAAATATTATCTTCTAGTATAGCACCAAAATCTTCAGAATCAGATGTAAAATCTGAACTTGAACTTTCTGGCTTAGCCACATTATCATGATCGGGACCATCAGGATCATACTCATCATCCTCGGAGTCGTCTGATGGAAGCCCTAAACGTGGATCAACATTAACTGGTACTTCCAATTCCTCAGATGTGGAAGTGAAATCAGATTCATTGGAACTTGACTCATCTTCTTGATCTTTCTCGTCAGTTTCTGAATTATCGGCATTATAATCCTCATCATCGGAATCGTCTGAAGGTAGTCCAAAGTTAGGATTCTGATTTTGTCCTCCTGCAGCTACCGCTGCCTCAGGAAAGACTTTCTGTCCATAGGAAGAGTCATGGTGAGGACATAATATAGATCTAAGTAATAACTGATGAAAACAAAGAAAAACTGTTTATCGACCTCCCAACTGTCAGCGAGAGAAAAACTTGTTCCTTGAGATTCATTAACCAATTCGATACAATAAATTTTGCAAATGCATCCAGGGCAATACCAACGCTCATCACCAGGGGGAACTGTAGCAAAAGGGAAATGGACGGAAAAAGAAAAACATTAATGACACAATAAAACAATTCAAAGCCCACTACCAATTCATTACTATAAATCAGGCAATGGAGAGTACTGTCTTCTTTCAACAAAGGTGGTTGCAGGCAATATTGATGGAATCCACGGTCACAAGCACCATCACAGAGTATGATATCATTGTTGGCAGACAGGTCCTTGGATCCACATTTTGCACAGAATATCTACAATTCAAAGATTTCATGTCTAAGCATTTCTAATCCAAGACAAAAGCTATTATCGGCAATAAGAAAATAGCAACCAAGAAAATACAAGAAATGCTTATAACTAGGATTTTCCTACATCTTCACTGTCGATCGCTCCTTCAGAATCAAATAAAGTTTCTGGAAATCTTCCTTCAGAACATAATTGATCGATATGTTGAAATAGATCTCTAATTTTCAATTTGCGTCGAAGAATTTCAGATGAAGCACGTTGAAGCTCCTTTTCTGGCTTTAACTTTTCTAAGCTGCAGGTTACACAAACATTCCAAAGCAACAAATAGATGTTAGCAATCCATGGAGACCTGGACAACCAAATTGATGACGATGAAAAGTATCAATTTCAGTCTAAACTAGCAACCTATTCTCTACAGATTAGTGCTGAATTTATCATTCAAATCTCAACAGTACATAAATTAAGATTACCAGTGTTATAATCTTAAATACCTTGTATAGATTAATAATTTAATATCTTTTTTCTGGAATCAATCTAAACGAGTTAATTTTTAACACTATAATCATGTAAACAGTTCATTTCACCATTAAAAATAAACTTAATTTTCAAATACCTCTTTCCTATTTGATGAGTACCATCTCAGGGAAATTGCAAAGTACAAAAAGCTCTTTATTAAGTTGATATCTCTTTAATAAATAACAGCAAAGATAAAACCACAGAAATGAAATGCATACTGAACCAATTACACTGATGGTGAAAACAATATCAAAAGAAAATGACAAAATGAGGAAGATACTAGAGTAAAAACAAGAAGCTTGTACAGAAAACAATATCAAAAGTATACAGCCCCTGATCCTTGAGAGTAAGTTTATTCATGATGATGATTGATGAAGACTCAATGCAAAGCTTTTATAACATTTTGCAACATTGCTATAACCTTATCATATACTTTATTTACGATCAAGACAGAAACATTTTGTAACATTGCGATAAGAATTAGCTCATAGACAATATTGTAGGAAAAAGAAACAAGATAAAACAGTAAAATAAACAAACCTTAGTCCCTTCCAGCCTTCTGTTGAATATGCTGCAATCAGGCTTCGCTCATAGTTTATTCGATTCAATAAATACCTAAGATGTGACCTGATTCTTGTATATTCATTAGAAACTTCTCTTTTTTCAATTCTTTTATTCCCGTCCCTAATTTTTTGCTGCTCACTAGAGCCAACATCAGCCAAATTATTGCTCAACTCACTAACTTTAGATTTCTCTTGCGATTTTGAGCGCAACACCCTGTCACTGCTTGTCAAAGGTCTTGCCGTATATTTTTTCCTTGTTTTTGAAGTTTTTCCATAACTGCCTTGGACAGAATTCATGAGTAAATTCTTAGGCGTTGTTTCATGCTGTTCCACACCAGACATTTGGGCAATATCTTCAAAATGGCTCCTTGGTTGTTGAATGCAAGGGTTTTCTGAAGCAAATTCTTGAGGCAATCGTAAAGGGTCAACAAGATGACTTTTACTCGTCTGAATAGCAATGCTAGACCCTTCAGAAGGTGATTGCAAATGTTCACTGCAATTACTCAGGTTCAGAACTTCAGGATTCAATTCCAAGGCTGGATTAAAGGTGTTAGCGGATATTGCACTAGTACTTTTTATCATATCATTTGATGAGCTTTCAGAACCAAGCTGTTGTTTCTGCTCTGTTGGTTCACCAAGTTCCTTACACGTATTTACAGAACCAACCCCAACTGTTGGCTCCGCACAGCCTAGTAAGGAACATGAAAGTTTATCAATCTGGGTATACTTTCCTGAATCCTCTGGAAACACCCCTAAACTTCCAGTAAGAGCATTCTTGGACAAATCTTCAGAGAATGGCTGCAAATGATTAGCAGGAAGACCACAAACCAAAGTGCAGGCTTCTTCAAGCTTATTTTGAACAATATAAGAGTCAGGCTGATGCTTCTTTTCTGAAGCATTGTGCACATATCCAGAGCCATACTCATCAGTCTTCCCTGATACAGTTGCTTGATGACAAAAACTTTGATCAGTAGGATTATGCTCATTCGCATCCTTAGGAAGCAATCCCGTATGTTCAGGGGGGGAATTCTTAGCCATATATTCAAAAGATGATTCGTGAATGCCAGAGCAAGACACACCAGTGGCAGTTTCAGCAAATTCATTCCGAGTTATAGCATAACCATGCTGATGTTTATTTTCTGAAAGTTCAGTATGTAAATATTCACTACCTAATTCATGGACCTGGTCTGATGTGCTTTCTTCGGGGAAAAAATGATTTCCTTCTTTACCCTCTGTTTGTGATGGAGAAATGCCCATATGTTCAACCTTGATCATATCAGGTGGAAGGCTAACAATGACAAATACCAGCACCCAAATTACAATAATTAGAGGATTTTTAGTATTAAAAAATAAGTAAATAATAAAGTTTGACAGAACAGATGGTAAAATTATTCAGAAAACAAAATCCAAAGATACAACTGAAAACCCAAAACTGCAAAACAAGTTTCATCTAAATTGACAACAAAAACAAGTATTACCAATCATAATTTGTGAAAATATTAGCTGCAAGTGTTAGCAATAATTTTTAAGAAGGGTTCGTGTTGCATTCAATGAGCCAGCAGCAGAGCTAATAAAACTCTGAGATATGGAATATTAAAGGGATCAATATTAATTAACTAACCGAAATAAGTGTAATGTCAACTATTGGCAGACTAATGTTAAAGCAGACCTAAAACACTCACAAGGAAATAACAATGAATATGGTAAGAAATCCTACGACATTAAGCTTCATTAGAAACCAAATTATTGCCGGTTTTACCACTTTGTTGTTAATAGGCTACTGATTAAAGTTCACAGGACAGAACCATTTATTACTCTATGCTACATCCTAACAAAAGGTGTCCAAATGCGACTCTTTGTATTTATACGTTTGAATATGAAAAACACTACAATAAGGAGAAAAGGGGGAGCAGGAGACAGAGAAATCTACCATCTCTACAAATATAATATATTGTGTTATTATAATAAGAAACTTCAAGAGAATTTATTCTATTTTTGACAACACTGATAATCAACTCCCTCAAGAGACAAATTTGAGCCTTGCTTCCCAAGAGAATTACATTTTCGAACAACTCAGGGGAAAACAAGAGAGGCAGGAGGGGTGATTTCACTAATTTGGAACTTCCATAAAGTAAACAACCAACCATGTATCAGAAAACTTCTTTTCCCTTTTGAGAGAAAGAACAAAGGAGGCCTGAACCACGCTAAGCAAAAGCTAAAGCTGCTAATGAACCTCATCAAAGCTCTTTAACAGACAATTTGCTTTCAAATGTGTGTGTGTGTATCAGACAATTATATTAATTACTTTTATTAGCTTGAATATGTTGTCAAGGTGCACGCAAGCGCCTTAGCATTACTCAACAAAAGTGCATCAGACCCTTTTAGGCCACGACCATTCGATCGTATGCGCTTAGGCACGCCTTTTTGTAAGGCGATAGGCATAAAAAAGCCCACCTGATTGAATTTATCTTTAGTTTATTTTATTGTTCACCTTTTCTAGTAAGAAAAAGATAATAACAAGCTCTATACTTGGTGATAGTTGAGCATTCAACAGCAAACATTGACCATAAGGAAATCATGCATGTTGACCAATAAAAAGATCGTATTTTGTAGATAAACTAGACTTCACTTTAGAGTTTATTACATGTCTTAAGATATATATATATATATATATATAAAACAAAAAAATGCACACATATACGTATTGCGCTTTACTTCACTCAAGCTAACGCTTTTATTGTCCCCTGAGCATGAGGCAATATAAGGGTTTAAGTGCCTAGAGTGCGCCTTGCGCCCTTGACAAAATTGCATGTTGCAATCAAATTATTTTTTGTAATAGATTAGCGTTTGACGAAAATGAAGGCATAATAAGTAACCAAAAAATAGGCAGCAGAAGTAAATGGCAAGGCAAAAATTTAGTTAAAAACAATGTAAGAAATCAAAATATCACAGGATGTTCAAAAGATAAACTTAAGAACAAATTGCTCAGGCAAACTCCAAAAAGAGCAACCAAAAGACAAAAATTATCTTCTCAACACAAGATCATTGCATACCCTAACTTAACTTTCTATTCACTTAGCATTACTCATGCAATTGAAAAACGTGCATTTTCAAAATGTAAATCTCTTTAATTCACTATCCGTTCATCATTAATCAAAACTAGATATTATTTTAACTAGACAGATTACCAAACTTTACAGCATTTTAACACAGAAATCTCCAATATCTAGGTGTTATGTTCTATATCAAACCCTAAATGATAACATCGTTCAGTAAAATTCAACGAAGAAACTGTTCATTCCAGTTTAAATGGAAGAACTTTCACCGGATTCAAAACTCAATGTAAACAAAATATATACAGGCCACACAAATTGTACCTAAGCTACGATTATCAACTCCTCCGCGTAGAGAAATAAGAGGAAGTTCGAAAACTTCCCCGTCCTTTTCTATCTTCACCTCGGCTTTCTCAGCAACCAAACGGATATTTAAAAAATGTAAAAAAAAAACGAAACAAGAGAATCACTGAGATAGCATTTCAAACATCTTGTTGAACAAGTGAGAGCAAGAAAGAGAATTAGATTCGAAATTATTATTATTATTATTACTCCACTATCTCACCGATTTTCTTTTTCTCTTTTCAACAGAAAAAAATAATGAAAATTCGGAGATAAAAAACGGAAATTATAAAACAACTGACCTTGAATCTCGCGCGTTGTGAGACATTTACACACAGAAAGATTGAAGGGGAGAATTTTTAGCGCGGTGATAGAAAGAAGAAAGAAGGAAACGAAAATAAGAAAAAGCGAAGGGGTGTTTACGTAATAATGAAAAATGTCGATGACCAGGATAATCTCGGATCCGGTTGGCATAAATTTAGGGAAGGTCATGGTCGGGTCGGGTCGGGTTGGATTTGGCCGACCCGATATTGACTTAATCTAATGTTTGACGTCTCCACTCTATTCGAATTTTAGGGTAAAAATTTAAGTCTAATCTGATCCGATAGAAATATATAGGAAAAATTATACTAGGAAAATAATAAAAAAATAAAGAGAGTTGTAATAATTATTTTATTTTTATTCGATAAAATAGTAAGATAATTAAAAAACATAGAGATGTGGACATTATTGCATTTATCCTAAATATTTAGAATAAAATCATATTATTATATCGGGTTAAGCTGAATGGGATATTTTTCATCCTGAACTTAAACTCGGTCCGACTTTATCTTCTACAAAATCTTTATCCAAACTTGATTTTTTTTAAAGACTATATAAAATCGGATCAAAACCTGATAGATCTGGATCAAATGATCAGACCTAAGTATAATTGTTGTTATGGAGTACATAAGTTTGAATATACTTAAACAAACATCTTTCTTTATTTTGGACTTAATCTGACGTTTGATATCGTTCCACCCTATTTAAATTTTAGGGTAAATTTGAGTATGATCTGATCTGATATAAATATACATAGAGAAATTATATTAGGAAGATAATTAAAAAATAGAGAAAATTATAATAATTATCTTATTTTCATTCGATAAAATAGCAAGATAATTGAAAAACATAGAGGTATGGACATTATTGCATTTATCTTAAATGTTTAGAATGAAATCATATTATTATATCAGGTGTAGCTAAGTCGGATATTTTTCATCCTAAACATGAACTCGACTCGACCTTATCGTCTACAAAATCTTACTCGAACTTATTTCTTTTAAAAACTCTGAAAAATCAGATCAAAACTTGTTATATTTGAATCAAATAATCAGCTCTAAATATAATCGTTGTTATAGAGTACATAAGTTTGAATATAAATAAACAAACATTTCTCTTTATTTTGGACGCTCATTTCAATTTAAAATTTTCAAGAGTTTAGACGGTAAAAATATTGAAGAAAAATAGAGATGTTTTCAAAATATATCGTATTTAGGTATTATAGATGAAAATTTCACTAAAAATGGGGAACTTTGATATAAGTTGGGCAAGCTTTAGTTTATACGTGCATTTTAGTTTTAGAGTTAGCCTTTTAATTTAAGGTTTAATGTTTAGGGGTTTAAGTTGTATGTTTTGAATTTAAAATTAGTGTTTAAAATTTAGGGTATGAGGTTTAAGGATTAGGGTTTATCTTTTTATGGTTAAGATTAGAAATTTAATATTTTAGTTTTATAGTGTAAATATGCAGGTTTATATAAAATTAGTTTCACACAGCCTGTATATCAAAATTTTACCCCAAAAAAACTTTGTATCCTATATAAAAGTTCAATTCAACTTGTTTTCGAATATAATCGGAGTTTATGTAAACTCGCGGATAACGGAAATCCAAATGAATTGGGCTACGGTACGAAAGGCTTTGTTTTAGTAGTTTCGTTTCATGATATTTTGGGCTCATAGCGTAAAATTAGTCTCTACATTTTAAGGCTGGATCTATAACTTTGGGCTCTGGCCCAGTTTCTCGTGTTCTCTCTTTCAGTTAACAATATTAATTAGTTCACATTCTTTTGAATCTGAGTTTTTATTCAATCAGTAAACCATTCAATTTAATCATATTTAAATTTTTAATACATTAATTAATAATAAATTGAGAAAATTCATGTTTTTTTCAATTAGAAAAAAATATTATTTTAATACAATTACAATCATAATTATACATACAAATATTGCACAAACTAAATAATGATCAGACGAAATAATTATTATAAAACAAAATTCAACTTGACTATTTTAAAATAGTATTAAATAAATTTTCAACTTGAATTCTAGTATTTACAATTAATTTTTCCCTCGTTTTGAAAAGAAAACAAATTTTAACTAAAGAATTATTCATTATAGAATATCAAGTCATTTAAATGCATCACGAAAAAAATAATATAAACATTATGATAAATTGAATAGAAATACGATCCATAATTAGTTGGACTAGCGAAATGAGATATTATGTCCCTTATACAAAGTCATAGGACTGAATCATGATATTATAAATGAAAAAAATAAAAGAATTGTCTCATAACGAACTTTTGTAGAATTCGATATGAATTAATAAAGAAAGAAAAAAGCTAATTTTATAGAAAAGGGAAAAGCTAACTTATAACGCAACAAAAAGACTACGACAACATCGGGAAACCCACCATTAACGAAGTGCATGTATGCATGCATGCAATTATGTACAACGAACCTACCATGCATTAAGATGTAAATCTATATATGAAGAAAAAACAACAAAGCTTTAGCTTTTGCTTGATTCTTAATTATTTATTGTTAATACTATAAAGATAGAACATAGAATAATCAAAATCATATTCTTCCAAATCCGCCTAAGCCTCTGGTTTTAATGCATAAATCTACCAACTTTTATGATGACGATCAAGGATGGACCGAGGGAGTTGGCGTTTGCTCTCTTTAAAAATTTAAAATTTATATATGATTTTTTTTAAAAATTTAAAATTTTTATATATTTTCTATTAAAAATCTATTTTCGCCCCTTAATTTAAAGTCTTGCGTCCATCCTGATGATGATATATGTGCGCACATACATGCATATATATATTGTGAATGCCATTGACGACAAACTTTAAATTGATCATGGTCACTTTTTTATGTTTCCCTGTCGTTTGATTTATGGTGTAACAAAGAAAGTAAACCCTAAAGTGTGTCGAACATTATTAAGAACGTCATCATTGTTGTGCTTTTTTCTTTGTGTTGGCGACTCCATGTAATTTCCAATAGATTAACCTCACATGGAGAAAGGCTACAAATGGAAATTATGGAGCGTTTACCAAAAAGGAAAATAAATATGTGCCTTCGGATTAAAATTTTGAGGGAGTCATAATAGGTCGTCGAATAGGATAATTAAAAATATTACATAATAGGTTATACATCCGTTGATGATCTACGTCATTTATTGTAATCATATAAATCTTCAATAATTTAAAATAGAATCTCGAAATTAAATTGAGTATAGACACCACAACAATATCATATTGAATCCATTTGGGGTCTGAAATCCCTCAACATTATCTAATCACTACGATCAATTTGAAATAATAATTGTAAACAAAGTGTGAGGCAATAGTCGTGTGTCACGTACGAGCAATTTGAAATAAGGTTGACCCAGGAAGCAATACAGAGTGCCGGTGCCAACGCAAACCAAAGTGCGCAAATTAATACCGGGGAAATGGGGTTCCCGTTCCCGCGTTTTTACACCACGTGTAAACCGCGGCACAGGAAACATCCTCGACGGCGCCTTTGGTCCGTGAAAACACGTGCTGGAAAGACTTGAATGGTAAGGCAAGTCAAAAACCATCGGTGAAAGGAAAAGATAGTTAGACTAAAACACTTATGACTTGGGAACACACTTTTGACTTGAGAACACAACAATTCCATTTGCCGCTTCTCTGTTTCCTCTCTTCTTCCTTTCTTCCACGTTTGCTCCACTCCCCACTATCTCAAATTCTTTTATTAAATAATTATCATTTAAAAACATGTTTCAAAGGAACACATAGAGTGGTGTCGGTAATAAAATATGATGTATTTCATTCAAGTGTTACGGGTTTAAACACTATATATGCACAGTGTACATGCATCATTAAATGGACTAAAAAATTGAACAAATATTAGCATATTAAAAAAAATCATGTTTCAAAGTACGTACTCTTCCAACTTCCAAGTCGCCGGTTGGCCGTATTCCTTTTTTATATACAATGAATTTCTGTTAGAATATAAATAGGTGAAAGTTGTTAGGAAAACGAAAGGAAAATAGTTATTTTGAGCCATATTTCGAATGAGTAAAGGTGAAGATTCGAATAAGAATTATTTTGGGTTTTATTTTATTCCATGAGATTTTTACAACAGTATCACATATGCTCAAAATGGTTGAGTATTGAATGAGAAATTGTGTTCAAAGTAAGGGAGTTGTAAATTGAGTAAAAGAAATGAAACCCCTATATCCCACATAGATGAGATAAATGGAATGGAAAGTGTTTATATACACTTACCCGATTTGTAATCATTGAATGGCTTGAATAGAAATTGTGCCTCGCGCACAAGGGGTGCAAATCCAATTCTATTTGGGTTGGGAATCACCTGCACGACTAGGGGTGGCAATGGGGAGTCAGAGACGATATCACCACTCTATCCTCAACACTTGTGGGTATGTTTTTGGGGAATCCCTATTAAATGTTTCAGGGATTTTTTCGACCCCATACCCATCCCTTACGGATCCCTGCGGTTTTCGGTTATTTCTCATACTAAAAAAATCTCAATTTGTTTTTAAAAAACTAGATTCGATGATTCCAACCATATAAATTACCTCTTCTAATTTTACTCTCACGATTTAAGGCGAATTTCAGAAGTCAATGCCATTGTTGTTTTTAGAAACAACATGCAGTCTTTTCTTCTGACTTTTTTCCACTCAAAAATTAATAACTCATAATATTTAAATCAAAATCAAGAATCATTTGTTTTAAACGAATCTAGAATTCCGTATGATTATAAAAATATAAGGCTTACTTCTTGATTTATCTTGTAGATTTTTTGGTATTTTTTCAAAGTCACTGCTAAAATTGTTTTCTAAAAAATATGTTGCCAAATTTTCATGATCTTTCAATATTGAAATATTTATATTTTTTAAAATACATATCGAAATCGATCATTCTATATTTTAAACAAAACTAGACTGAATCACGTTTACAACGATGTATAGACCACATTCTAATTATCTTTATGAAATTTACGGAGAATTTTCAAACTTACTTCAGTCGGCCATACTCTTAAAAAATAGGTAAATTACCCTTATGAATATCCAACTTTGTAAAATATTGGAGATTATTGCAGATATTTTTTGGGGATCCCCACGATGATTTATACAGGTATGGTTCGGTTATCCTTACGGTTCGGATATACCAATCCCCGTCCCCAATCCCATTTGAGTTTTGGTGATAAAACTTCCCACATCCACGTCCCAGTAGGTGAAGATTTCGGTTATTCCCCATACTCGTCGGTTCGGATCCCCACGGTTTTCGGTTATTCCTCACCCAATTGCCACCCTTATGCACGACATGGGCGATGTGAATGTCTGGACCAGTCGGGCCCTTCGTAGGCCTGCGGGTATTTTACCACTTCGAATTAATTTTTTCCTTTAAGATAGCATATCTTTTATGAATATCCCGAATTTAAAGGGATAATTCGGTTCCCTTAAATTTGAATATTAAAGAGATAATGCTTGCTATACACGCAAAATATTCGAAATAAATCGGATGAATGATATTTTTGGAATATTTTGATTCCCATGTTTAACCTAATTTTCCCTATAAATACATGAGCTCCCTTTAGTTTTAAAATATATTTCAAAAAGCTTTCTTCTCTCAAATTGCATTATTTTCCTGTTAATAGTCAAAGGCTCGAATACTGTTCGTGATCTTTTCAGTAGTGCTGCTGTCGAAGATCATCCGCTATTGTATCCTGGGAGACTGACGACTTAAGAACTCAAGTACCGAGGAGTGGTCAAATTTGTCTTAAGGAAACTGCATTTCAAACAAGCCTCAGCAATCATATTTTCAGTTATTTTGAATCTGTTAAATTCTTGCAATTTCAATTTTCGTTTATTATAAATTTATTTCGAATTTAACCTTTAATTTTCCAACAATCTTAAGACAGATTAATTCAAGGCGATTCGAAATAAGTACGGTTGTGAGAAAGCAAACAAATTTGTTTCAGGAATTATCCTGTTGTTTTAACGGGTTTGCTTACATCTCAAGTACCGAGGAGTGGTCGAATATGTCTTAAGGAAACTGCATTTCAAGCAGGCATCAACAATCATATTTTCGGTTATTTTGAATTTGTTAAATTCTTGTAATTTCAATTTTCATTTATTATAAATTTATTTCAAATTTAACTTTTAATTGTCCAACAATCTTAAGACAGATTAATCCAAAGCGATTCGAAATAAGAACGATTGTGAGAAAACAAACAAATTTATTTCATGAATTATCTTGCCGTTTTAATGGGTTTGCTTACATCTTAAAAACGGGACAAATCTGTTTTACAGAAATTATCGTTGGAAGTAACTGAGGTTACAAATTTTGTGAAAAATCAAAATCAGAAATAAACGAAATTATTTTTAGTTTATTGGAATTATTATTAATTTCGGTTCTTGTCTTTGTAAATAGAAACAATGACTACGAAGGGAGATTTTATCAAATCACCTAAATCGTCCGCACAAACGGTGGGATATGGACAAATGTCGAAAATGACAAGTCAGCCCATGAATCTGAACAAAACGGCAGTGGCAATGAACCACAATGAGAAGCCATCAAAATTCTGCAGATAGAATTTCAAGACATGGCAATAGAAGATGTTTTTTCTATCTGACCATGCTAAAACCTGGAAAAGTATCTAAAGGAAGATCCTCCAGTTGTCACGGTATGAGACAAAGAATGAGTGGTGGATGAGCTTACCGTCTTTAGCATCACCGAGGATTGGGAAAATGACGACTATTGTGTCGAAATTGCATCCTTAACGGACTACAAGACTCGTTGTATCCGACATATAATGTGTACAAAACAACATTAGAATTGTGGGTTGCATTGGACAGAAAGTACAAAGTAGAAGATGTTGGGACTATGAAATTCTTAGTCGCGAAATTCTTGAATTTTAATATGGTTGATTCAAAACCAGTGGTAAGTCAAGTGGAGGAAATCCAACTGATTATTCACGGAACTCTTACTGAATGAATGGTGATAAGCGAGTCCTTTCAAGTAGCTGTCATCACGAAAAAAATGCCTCCCGGATGGAATGACTTTAAAAATTACATGAAGCACAAAAGAAATGAGATGTCAGTGGAGGAACTGATTGTCAGACTTCGTATTGAAGAAGACAACAGAGGCAATGTCAGAAAGCTCAATAGAGAAACCTTCAAAGAGGCTAAGGCAAATATTGTCGAAGTCAATAAGGGAAAGCAACCCCAACATCACCAAGCAAGGTCAAGGTTGGGGCCTAAAAGCGAAATTTACAAGAAAGAGAAATTTAAGAGAGCCTGCTTCAACTGTGGAAAGGTGGGGTACAGATCCTCTGAGTGCAGAAATCCAAGGAAAGCCAAAGCCAATGATGCAGTGGAAGATGTAGATCTGTGTGATGTGATCTCTGAAGTCAACTTGGTTGACTCCGACCCAAGGGAATGGTGGCTAGATACTGGAGCCACACGTCATATATGTTGTGATGAAAATTTTTTACCGAGCTGATACCTAACGACGATGGGAAGAAGCTTTATATGGGTAATATTGCGACTTCCAATATCAAGGGAAATGGAACTATAGTCTTGAAGATGACCTCCGACAAGGAACTCAAGCTGCAGAATGTGTTGTATGTACCAGACATACGGAAAAACCTTATATCTAGAACATTTTTAAGTGTCCATGGCTTTAGAATAGTTTTTGAGTCTCAAAGACTAATTTTGTCCAATGGGGATGGTTGTGGGCAGAGGTTATGTATTGAATGGAATGTGGAAACTCAATGTTGTCTCTGTAAAATCAAAGAACATGAATAAGAATGGTGTTTTTTTTCTTTTGTTTATATGATTGAGTCTTTAAATTTATGGCATGGTGGACTCAGACATGTTAATTACGATACTCTACGAATATTAATTAACTTAAAACACATCTCACCGTTTCATATTGATTATAATAATAAATGTGAAACATGCATTGAAACAAAATTAACAAAGTCTTCGTTTCAAACTATTGAAAGAAGTATAGAACCTCTTGATCTAATACATAGTGATGTTTGTGACTTAAAGTTTGTCCAAACTAGATGAGGGAATAAATATTTTATTATCTTCATTGATGATAGTACAAAATACTGCTATGTATATTTGCTAAAGAGCAAAGATGAAGCTATAGAGAAATTTATACTTTATAAGCAAGAAGTCGAAAACCAACTTAATAAAAAGATTAAGATGGTAAGTAGTGATTATGGTGGTGAATACGTTGAACCATTTGGTGAATACTGTTCACAATATGGTATTATTCACGAAGTAACGCCACCTTACTCTCCTCAATCTAATGGAGTAGCCGAATGAAAAAATCAGACTCTAAAAGAAATGATGAACACCTTGCTAGAAAATTCTTGGTTATCACAGAATATGTGGAGGGAAGCTATCCTTTCAGCTAATTACCTTTTAAATAAAGTTCCCCATAAGAAAAAAGATAAGACACCATATGAATTATGGAAAGGTCGGAAGCTTTCCTACCAACACTTGAAAATGTGGGGGTGTCTTGCCAAGGTAATTGTCCCATTACCAAAACAAATGAAAATAAGTCCAAAAACTGTGGATTGTATTTTTATTGGCTATGCAGAACATAGAAATGCCTATCGGTTTCTTGTGTATGAATCAAAGAATCATGAGATTCATAAGAACACGATAATATAATCAAAGAATACGCCTTTCTTTAAAAATATATTCCCTTGTAAAGATATAGAAATTGATTGAAGTTCAACGAAACGAACTTTAGAGACTATCGATGAAGATAGCTCATGAGATCAACAAGGGAGTAAGCTTGAAATAGAGCCACGAAGAAGTAAGAGCAAGGGTAGAAAAATAGTTTGGATTAAATTTTCTAACATATATGCTAAAGGCTAAACCTCAAACAGATAATGATGCCATATGTTCATCTGAAGGCACCTTATGGAAGGATGTCATTAAGAGTGAAATTGATTCCATCATGCAAAACCATATATAGGAACTAGTGGATCTTCCTCCGAGAATTAAGTCACTAAGTTCTAAATGGATTTTCAAGTAGAAAATGAAAGTAGATGGAACAATTGATAAGTACAAGGCCAGATTAGTAATAAAAGGTTGCCGAAAAAATGAAGACCTTGACTATTTTGATACATAGTCTCATGTATCAAGGATAACTTCTATAAGGATGATACTTGCAATTACCGTATTGCAAAATTTAGAAGTACATCAAATGGATGTTAAGACAACTTTTCTTAATGGAGATCTTGATGAAGAAATATACATGGAACAATATGAGGGTTATGTAGTTTCAGGTCAAGAAAGAAAAGTATGTAGACTGGTAAAGTATTTGTATGGACTTAAACAAGCACCGAAACAGTGGCATGAGAAGTTCAATAGTGTCATGATGACAAACGGCTTCAGAATAAATGAATGTGACAAATGTGTATATGTCAAAACTATAGACATTGGATATGTTATCCTATGTTTATATGTTGATGACATACTCATTATTGGAAGCAACAATGAGATGGTAAAACCTACCAAAAACATGCTAAACTCAAGATTTGACATGAATGATATGAGACTGGCTGATACGATTCTGGGGATCTAAATCAAATGGTCACCTGAAGTTCTCATATTGACTCAATCACACTATGTGGACAAAATCATTAAGAAGTTTGGCAAGAATGATTTTGGTATGGCCAAAACTCCAATAGACATCTGCCAACATTTGTCAAAAAACAAAGACCAATGTGTTGACCAAGTGGAATATGCAAGGGTCATAGGCAGTCTTATGTACCTCATGAGCTGTACTAGACCAGATATTGCTTTTATCAATTTAAGCAGATTTACAAGCAATCCAAGTGAAAACCATTGGAAAATAATTGTGAGGATACTAAGATATCTCAGATATACTCGAGACTACAGATTGCATTATTTCAGAGATCATGATGTGTTGGAAGGATACTCCGATGCTAGTTGGATATCTGATATTCAAGATGCCAAAGGAACAAGTGGATATGTCTTCACTTTGAGAGGAGAAACCATGTCGTGGAAATCTTCAAGACAAACGATCATAACCAGATCCACGGTGGAATTTGAGTTTGTTGCTCTAGATAAATCCAGAGAAAAAGCTGAATGGCTTAGGCAATTTCTTGAGGATATTCCTGAATGGCCAAAACCCGTGCTCACAGTATGCATATACTGCGATAACCAAGCAACGATTACTAGGGCACAAAATTGCATGTACAATGGTAAGTCGAGACATATGTGTCGCCAACATAATACAGTTAGACAATTAATCTCAAATGGAGTTATCTCTGTTGATTATGTAAAATCAAAAAATAACGTTGCAGATCCGCTAACCAAATGGTTAAATCGAGATCAAGTTGAGAAAACATCTAAAGGAATAGGACTGAAGCCCATAGAAAATAAAGTCACTATGTAAAGGAAAACCCTACCTAGTTGATTGGAGATCCTAAGATCTAGGTTCAAAGGGACAACCTAATTGCATAAGACATGTGCGGTCACTGTGGCGGCTCTTATCCCCAAGTCCGTTCCTATGATGTAAACAGTGACAAATAATGGGATAGGCTAAGAAAAAACTTTTAATGACCATTGTGTACGTCGGTGAGCCAAACAACATAAGTCACCTATGTGATAGTAAAGTGGGGCCACTTCAAGGAGACTATTGGGGCATAGTTCTCTCAAACTCTTGTAGAACCAGACGATGTCCACGGCCATATAGACATAACCATGAGAACAAAAACTCGTGTCAAAGAGGTAGTTGTGTGGAGAATATCATTGTTTACACAAACGGCTGAATAGTTCAAGAACATCACGTCTACTAAATAGCCGGTAAAATAAATATACTTTCACAAGGGAAGGTTCAAAGGAGGAAACCTACCTATCCTATACAACTATCAATCGTAGAAGCTATCACCACATCGAGTCAAAATGTTTTGATAAAAGGCATCAATTTCATTCATGTATGGGGATTGTTAGAAAAACGTGAGGAAAATGGTTACTTTGAGCCATATTTTGAATACGTAAAGGTGGAGATTCGAATAAGTATTCTTTTCGGTCTTATTGTACTCCATGAGATCTTTACAACGGTATCTCATATGCTCAAAGTAGTTGAGTATTGAATGAGAAATTGATGCTCACAGTAAGGAAGTTGTGAATTGAGTAAAGGAAATGAAACTCATATATCCTACATAGATGGGATAAATGGAATGGGAAGTGTTTATATACACTTACCCAATTTGTGGTCATTGAATGGCTTGAATGAAAATTGTGCCTCGTGAACAAGGAGTTGCGAATCCAATCTCATTCGGGTTGGGTGCACCCGCACGACGTGGGCGACGCGAATGTCTGGACCGGTCGGGCCCTTCATGGGCATGCGAGTATTTTACCACTTCGAATTATTTTTTTCCTTTAAGATAACATATCTTTTGTGAATATCCTGAATTTAAAGGGATAATATTCAGTTCCCTTAAATTCGAATATTAAAGAGATAATGGTCACTATACACGCAAAATATTCGAAATAAATCAGATGAAGGATATTTTCGGAATATTTTGATTCCCACGTTTAACCTAATTTCCTTATAAATGCATGGCCTCCCTTCAGTTTTAAAATATAATTCGAAAAGCTTTCTTCTCTCAAATTGCATTATTTTCCTAGTGATAGTCAAAGGCTCGAGTACTGTTCGTGATCTCTTCAGTAGTGATGCTGTCAAAGATCATCCGCCGTTGTATCCTGGGAGACTGACGAATTAAGAACTCAAACACCGATGAGTGGTCGAATCTGTTTTAAGGAAACTGCGTTTCAAGCAGGCCTCAACAATCATATTTTCGGTTAAAATTCTTGTAATTTCAATTTTCGTTTATGATAAATTTATTTCAAATTTAACCTTTAATTGTCCAACAAAAGTTAGTTGTGATTAGCTGGTAATTTGTTAACAACCTGTTAGTAATTTATGTAATGGTTTGGGCTATATAAGCCATATTCTTGTATTGGGTTTAACAATCCATAATCATGATAATTAGTTCACTTTGTTATTTCTCTGTTTTGTAACCTTAAACACAGTCGCTACTCATCCAACTTCCACAACTCACCGTCCACTACTGTTCGTTTCTATTCCGGCCACTATGGCTGCTTTCTCATAATTTCATTACAATATTGACATATTGTGTTATTAATGGGTTAATTTCTTAAAACGTCCATGAACTATTGTCTATATTCTAAATTAGTCTTTAAAACTTTGAAATATTCTCACTGATTTCTTAGAGCATCGGTGTTGGATACGTCAAAACCCTTCTGTCAACTTAGCTGTCAATTAAGATGTTAAACGCCAATTTGAATATGACATGCATACTTATCATATGGACAGTTTGGATCTAACATGTTAAAAATAGACATAGTCAAGAAAATTTAGGATTATTATTATTTTTAACAAGTCGTATATAGTGACATAACTACTAAAGGAGTGAGAGGGGCCTGACTCATCCCACATTTTTGTCTAAATGGTACTTTTGATCCTTGATAGTTTGAATATTTATCAAATTAAGTCTCGATCCCCGATAATTTTTCCCTCCTACTGTCCAATCATGGTTTCATCCCATATTACATTTAAATTGTTTATGCAGTAAGTACACATGAGTTTATAATTTGATCCACGCCAAATTTGAACGGACATGTGATGCTCAAACATCTAGGGTGACAGAATGAGTTGATTAATACTATACTAATACTTCGAGGATTCGATTAGAACATTTTAAAGTTTGAAGGACCAATTTAAAATTTGAAACATATATAGTTTGATTATGTCTGTTGATTAGTCCTATTATTAACTATAAAATGAAATAAAATATTAAAAACGTAATATTACAATACATCTAAATAATTCAAAATCAAATGTTTGTGTCATGAGAAGACTTTGAAAATAGAAAGTGGGTTGAAATTTTGGTTTTGTTTGGTTGCCTATAAATACAAAGGCTTGCTTCCAAAGTCCGCCGTTTGACTGGAAATTTTAGGCGGCCGACCACCTGAGTGCCGCTTTCTTTACGTATCCCACTCCAAAACCTCGTAATTTATACGACAAAAAAGAAGGAATTTCTTTGTTCGGATTTTGGAACATTCCCCCTTTGACCCTTCTCTTAATTCCACATACACATTAATTAGTACAATTTCTTTCGATACCAAAAAAATTAGTATCATGTTCGGGGACAACAAAAAATCAAAATCAAGAGAAAAAATTTAATTAGCAAAGAAAATAGGAGATAAAATTCAAATGAATTAAAATTAGAGGTCCAAATATATATATATACCTCAATTAATATTAATAAAAAAATTCATTTTTAATATAAAAATTTGGGGTCTCTTCTATACATAGTTTCATCCCTGATCATATTAAAGTAGGAATTAAGTATATATATGATGCCTCCCGAATTTTTTTATTAAACAATGTAAAAAGGTTTATTATTTTTTTGATCTTCAATTTTAATTCATTTAAACATTGATTTTTTTTATCGTTAATTATACTCTATTTTTTTAATCTTAATTTCTAGTTTCGTCTTTGTTTTCGTGGTTTTCTCGACGAAATTTATTGCCGAGAAAACTAGGTTGAGTCGAGAGGCAGATGCACATGCAGGATTCCGACCACTGTGGCTCACCGACAAAGGGTCGTTAAACGATTTTATTCCCACCACTTAGTTGTACTTCCCCTACGACCCCGTTTTCCCAACTATTTTGCTTAATCCAACATCTAAACCTCTTTTTATATTAAACCGATAAAATAACATTTACTCATTTAATCCCTAAAACCTATTTTTTAATTTAGTATATAAACTTTTTTCAACATTAGTCTCTAAGTTTAGAAAGCTTTTATTTTTAATCCTTTTCATGACTTGCTATAATTTTAGAGTCGTATTATTAAAACGATGCAAATTCTAAGTTTAGTGACTGATATAGATAGACTAACATAGATAAAAAAGACAAACCAAGTTGAGACTATATTGTTTAATCCGGTCAACGATTTCTAGAGTAAGTGGTTAAAGCTCTCAGTTGATACCCTCCCCTCTCTCTCTCTTAGGTTGTATGTTCGAAACTCAGTATAAACAAATTCCCCCTCCCTTAGGTAAAAATTGTTCAAAAAAACATTGTTTTATCGGTATATTAAGTTATATATATATATAATAATACTTTGATACACAAGCCTTTTAATTTTAGGGTTTAGAGTTTAGGGTCTATAGTTTAAGTTGTAGGGTGTTAGAGTTAGGATTTTAAGTTTTAAATTTTATAGTTTAAATATGAAGGGTTTTATAATTTTTTTACACAGCTTGTGTATCAAAATATAACCATATATATCGGTAATGTAAAGTGTAAAATCTCATATTGATTGGATATTGGCTATTAAAAAGCCCTTAGGACTTGTATAACGTTTTGCCTCCCTTTATTCTTTCTTCATTTTCTGGATAGCTGATAATAAGTCATTTTCACCAACGCTTAATATTCCCAATAAAAACCTATCTTCAGAAACAAAAACAAAACACCTCAAATGATTTTCTTTTATTTTCCCAAACCATAAAAAATTCAAATCTAAATCCAATTTTAACTTAAATTTTATTTGCTACACTGTTAATCGGATATATTTTATCATTTCATTTGAGCTTAACTGTCAAATAAGTGCTCAAATTATACACTTTTTTCTAGTTAGATGCCTACATTTTATTTTGAGCCTAATGGGTGTTCTGTCGTTACTATCCGTTAATTTTTACGTTAACTTCTATTATCTGACACGTGTTATCTTCTTACATTTCTAAAATTATATTTAAAAATAAATAAAAATTAATAAAACAAAATAACCTCAAATTTCACAAAATAGCCCCAAATTTTGAAATCCCTAACACCCTAAAAACTATATCCTGATTTGACCTGATTTTGCCGCCGCCCATCACATCTGTCGTCGTACCATCACGACCATTTACCCCACCACCTCATCGGTAGAAATCGACTGACGCCGTGCGAAACGATAAAATTGTCGAATGATTCATTCAAATGATTTACGATGAATGATGAACGGTTTTGGGGTCGTTCGGCGAGGGGAGGACATTTCGTCGTCGAAAACGCGTCCAATGCCGGTGGGAGTGGCCAGATTTGGGAGTTTAGGGATTTGGGGACTATTTTGGGATTATTTGAAAATTTTAAGATATTTAAAAAAATAAAATTCAAAAAATATTTAATTCTGTCACGTGTACGATTTTTATTGGATAAGGGCAGAAAATTAATGTTAATTACAGTGAGACGCCTATTTAGATCGCGGAAGAAACGATAGGCACCGAATCGCCCCAAAACAAAGTTTAAGCACCTATCTAGAAAAAAGATATAATTTGAGCACTTATTTGAGGATTAAACCTTTTATTTGAGTATAATATAGCATTTGTGTCTACTTTTAAATTTAATTAAACTTACACACTTGTAAACTAAATTGCTCAAACCTAAATCATTCGGATGAAACCATTCCTTAGGTTCTATATTTAAGTTCTTTTTATATATTCACGACTAAATATATATGACATAAGGATATCAAATACAAATTGGTAATATGAAATTAGACTATACTAATTAGTTGTATCAATTAGGTGATAAACACTAAAATTAACTTAGCGACTTACTATTGTTTTTTAAATTTAAGTCAAGGTATTTACTGTCGATAATAATAATTATTATTTTAAACTCTTTATAATTTAATATTATTTGTATACTAATTGTGGAACATTGTTCCCCAATTTTGTGTCGAATATTCATTGTTTTTTCAAAAACAAAAAAAACTTCTTCACGAAAAGTCATCCGATTAAAGTTAAAAAAAATGCAAAAAATAATAACAAATGGAAACGCATTGCACAAGGGGAAATAAATAATAAAATTAAAGAATATAATTATGTAGTGTAGCATTGTACGTTAAATATTAAAAATAAATAAAGCAAAGCAAACTACAAAAAAAATACAATTTTTGTATTAGAGGAAACGAACACGTGATGACCACTCAACTATGCTTTTCTTTTTGTATGTGACTGGAACCTTCACTAATAAACTTATCTATCTTTTGTATTCCATAGTTTCTTTTAATATAATTTATTACTTTTCATTTTTTAATGAATTTTAAGTTTTTCAAATATTAACACGTTAAGTAGTATTTAATACCAAAATCTATTATTATAGAAAACAGTTTGTACTTTCAACATTTGGACTAATTATTTTGCCCCCCTCAAAAATGGTGAAATAAATTAAAATAAAATAAAATATAAGCATCTGTCTCACGTGCCGGCGGAGCATCGTAATCAAGGGCCAACAATTTTACCCGAAAGCAGCCGCGTGGTTGTGTGACGCGTACAATTATTTAGTTCCTTTCACACCCCCGCCCTGTGCTATGCTGACATGGCGATCACCTTAACCCCACGTACCTGCGTTATTTCGTGCCATGTTTACGTGTTGTGGGCCCCACCTTGTCCCGTCCACGGTCAACAAAGAAATAAAATCTCCATTTAACCTTCGTATTTATATATATATATATATATAAATAAATTTTAAATAGCCGGTTTACCAAACTGTTAATTTTTGTTTATTCGTATTTTTTTAAGTCATAAATTTTAAATTTACTCAAAATAACTCTTTTTTTTTCTTAGAGTCTTCTTTTACCCTCTAGATAGGATTATAATTAGGATTTGACAGAAAAAAGTTAACTAACGGTCAGTTAATCTAGTATGTTAAAACACTAATTTTTTAAACAAAATCAGATGTTAGATTTTTAACGTTGTAAATAAAATAAATTAAATTAACAGAATTATCATATACCAATTTTTTATAATATTCGATCTGAATTAATCAATTAATTAATTAAATATCAAATTATATATAAAAATACATGTCGTTAAGCCTCCTTCCAAGCGAGTCCCTGTCCCATGCAGACGTGGCACTCCCACTTCCCCTATTTAAACCCCCCAATATCCCCCACCCTCACCACACAGTTCACAGTTCTCTCTTATAACGAAAAAAGCTTTCCATTTTACATTTCCTTTAAAACAACAAAATTCAAAGCTTTTTCATACATAAAAATGGCCGTCGATTCTGCAATCTCATCACCGCTCGGTCCACCGGCATGCGAGAAAGATGCAAAGGCTTTGCGGTTCATCGAGGAAATGACCCGAAACGCCGATGCCGTTCAAGAAAGAGTTTTGGCCGACATCTTAACCCAAAACTCCCGAACCGAGTACCTCACCCGGTTCAAACTCAACGCCGCCACCGACCGTGAGTCGTTCAAGTCCAAGCTTCCCGTCATTACTTACGAAGACCTCCAGCCTGAAATCCAACGCATCGCCAATGGCGACCGCTCCGCTATTTTATCGGCACACCCCATCTCGGAATTTCTCACCAGCTCTGGGACTTCAGCCGGTGAGAGGAAACTGATGCCGACGATTAAAGAAGAGCTTGATCGCCGTCAGTTGCTCTACAGTTTGCTGATGCCCGTAATGAATCTGTAAGTATATATATTTTAAAATTTCTTGCATTGTTTATTTTGTTTAGTTTATTTGGTTTTAATTAATGGAACGCGGTTTCTATGTAACAGTTATGTGCCGGGTTTGGACAAAGGCAAGGGATTATATTTATTGTTCGTGAAATCGGAAACAAGAACCCCCGGTGGTCTGTTGGCTCGCCCGGTGTTGACCAGTTACTACAAGAGCGAGCATTTCAAGACCCGGCCGTTCGACCCTTACAACGTTTATACCAGCCCCAACGGGGCCATCTTGTGTCCCGACTCTTTTCAGAGCATGTACACCCAGATGCTTTGCGGTCTCCGGGACCGACACGAAGTTGTTCGTGTCGGTGCCGTGTTCGCCTCGGGTTTACTCCGAGCGATCAGGTTTCTCCAGCTTAATTGGCAACAACTCTCTATGGATATCGAAACCGGTGACTTGAATCCGAAAATTACCGACCCTTCGTTGAGGGAATGCATGGTTAAGGTCTTGAAACCGAACCCTGAGCTTGCTCGGTTCGTCCGACAGGAATGTTCGAAGGAAAGCTGGGAGGGAATCATTACGAGAATTTGGCCGAACACGAAATACCTCGATGTTATCGTGACCGGAGCAATGGCACAGTATATTCCTACCCTGGATTATTACAGCGGCGGGCTACCTAAAGCTTGCACGATGTACGCTTCGTCCGAATGTTACTTCGGGTTGAACCTTAACCCGATGTGCAAACCATCCGAAGTTTCGTACACCATCATGCCGAACATGGCCTACTTCGAGTTCTTGCCCCATGAGCCTAATTCATCCGGGTTCACCCACGACTCGCCCCCAAAACTCGTCGACCTCGTTGACGTTGAAGTCGGGAAAGAATACGAGCTCGTGATCACGACCTATGCGGGACTATGCAGGTACCGAGTAGGAGACATTCTCCGTGTCACGGGGTTCCACAACTCTGCCCCGCAATTCCATTTCGTTAGGAGGAAGAACGTGCTGCTCAGCATCGACTCGGACAAGACAGACGAGGCCGAGCTACAGAAGGCTGTCGAGAACGCTTCTCAACTCCTCCGTGAATTCAACACAAGTGTCGTCGAGTACACGAGTTACGCCGATACCAAAACAATCCCCGGTCACTATATCATATATTGGGAGTTACTAGTCAAAGACGCGGCAAATTCCCTTTCGGACGATGCACTGAAAAAATGTTGTTTAGCCATGGAGGAGTCTCTCAACTCGGTATACCGACAAGGCCGAGTCGCTGACAATTCAATCGGACCACTAGAAATCCGTGTGGTGAAGAACGGAACGTTTGAGGAGCTGATGGATTACGCCATATCAAGAGGGGCATCCATCAACCAATACAAGGTCCCGAGGTGTGTTAATTTCACACCGATCGTGGAATTGCTCGATTCTCGGTTGGTATCGGCTCATTTCAGCCCGGGTTTGCCACATTGGAACCCTGAACGGAGAAGATGATTCCATTTCAGTGGTTTGTTTAGGCACTGCACCGACCAGATCAAAAGTCAGAGTGACATAGTTCTACTTATATTATATTTGTAGATTCTCTTTGTTTCCGGATCAAATTAGTGTACAAGTTGATTAGGATGTTTCAGGGTCGTGTTTTGTAGTTTTGGATTCAGAGGATGTCTAATATCCTAGGAGCTGAAGCTGATGTTTGTCCTCTGAATTGTTTTCTTGCATGTAATGGAAATTGGATAAGGTTTTATTGCCAACATTTATGATATTTGTTGCTTCACTATCCTTTTTTGTCTGAGAAAGGGCACTGGATCAAGCCAATAAACTTAAACAACAATTAAGTTTTTAAACGATCCAAATTCGGAGTTAGAATTCGAAAATTTTCAAATTGGTACATGAATTAATGCGTCACTTGAACAACCAATCATATTGTGACACGTGACACTTAATGAAATCAATATTTTGACTTGTCAATTTATTATTAACAACCTAATTGATTAACACGGGTTGGTTTAGATTAGTGTAACGAGAGCTTGAGTTTGAGTTAGACTAACTAGAGTTGAAAAACTCATCCACCAAAACTAAGTGTGCGACACGAGTTGGTCCGAATTAGTCAGGGCAAAGTCCTGAGAACTAGAAGAGTAAAAAAAAAATCTTTTACCCCTAATTATGCATTTTTCTATGCCCCACACTAAAAAACACTAAAAAATTAAATTCTAAATCATAACCATAAATTTCACATTCTTAACCCTACACCTTAAAAAGTACACCCTAGCCCCAATTCCCTAAACCCTAACCATAATTTCTAACTTTAAACCCTAAACTCTAAAAAGTACATCCTACCCTAATTCTCTAAACCCTAATCGTAATTCTTAACTTCAGACTCTAAACCCTAACCGTAATTCTTAACTTCAGACTCTAAACCATAAACTCACTTTTTAAAAATAGAGTACCAAAAGAGGCATAATTAGCGTAAAAGATTTTCATAAAAAAAACCTAATTAGTTGTTTTTTCCCCTTCAAATTCATGTGCCAAGTACCGATTTATACAATAAGTCAAAAAAATTGAACTTATCTATATTGACAAATGACAAATACATATTAATATCCGACAATCATCTAAAATTTTATAATTTATAATTAAGTGAACGGTTAATTTCACATCAAAATCCTTTAACATCTATACTAATATGACTGTATTTCTTGAAAAATCAGTGTTCGAACATAATCGTATTGTTTGCATATTCATATTTAACAATCATTTCGGTGAAAAAAATTAATATATCTAAGTGATAAGATGTTTGATATCATTTAAGTAGGTCTCGAGTTTGAGGTCCTGTATATGCAAAAAAAATCTTTTAAATTCAAGTGTATAATGCATGTTGATTCGAATTAATAAAGACAAAATTTTAAGAATCGGGAGGACAACCAAAAAAAAAGTTTGATAGGATAGATTTAGCTATACTTTCCTTTAGGAATGAAAGTGGTACCCAGCCAGTCTGCATACAGTTTCCGACATGAACACTTTCTTGATTGTTCACTTTGTTTGGCTTTTCGCAGTGAATTATCAAAGATTGTCTCCAACCAACACAGTTTTGGTATGGTTGTCGACATGTAAATTCACTGAATCAGAGAAAAGAAAGTAAAAAATTTCCAGCACTGTCGATATAACGGGGAAAATAAAGGAAAAATAGATCAATTACTTTCAACAACTTTCCTTCAATCCAAACAAATAATGCAGTGGCAATCCAGAAAAAAGAAAGAAAGTTAATAATACAAGTCTCCAGCTGATTGGTCCATTTATAACCATTGGTCCCCCACCATTAACAATGCTTATATAAAGGAAATGGTTATTAACACGAACGAGTCGTATCGGAAGTTGGGATAAAACATAGATGTTAAAAAGTGAGGACAAATTTATAATTAATTTATTTTTAAAAGATTATACCAAACAAAGTTAAAAAGAATTTGGTACGGGGAGGGCAAGAGTCCCTCCAAACTACATGCAGCACCGTCCCTGGCTAAATTATCTATGTGATAGATACATAGACATTTAAAATTTGATCTTAGTAAGATGAGAGTTAGAGTTGACATCTCTGTTGACGGAAGAATTTGATTGATAAAATAATAGCATTACTTTGAAGACTAAATTATAACATAATCATAATTTGAGGACGTATGATGCAGTTAACCCAGAAAGGAAAGGATCTGATCTGCCAGGCAACAACTGGTGGGAAAGCTTTGCCGGTGTGGGCTGAGCCATTTAGAGGCAGAGCAGACCGGGAACACAATGAAAACAGCCCCTTGTTGGTCCGAACATTGCTAACATTGGGGGGGGACCAAATACACTTCCCTTTTGGCCCAGCCTATGTACTAAAAACCAGCATTCATTTTTGTTTCTTTCCTATTTCATGTCCGTGTTATTGTCTATGATCAAAGTTCATGACTGTCCTAATAATATCGTCTGCATAGTCCGAACCAACGTTCTTTTCTTAAATACCCTTTGAACACCCCATGTTTAAGGTAATACATAAACAGTGCATGCCTTTTACTTTTTGATTTAACCATTAGTTTTCGATTCACTGGCCGATTAATCCAGATCAAATTTTGCAAAAATTCATTATAGGATTACCCTTCCAACCTAGTGCATGACTTTGTTACACCATGGGATTAACACGTTGAGCATATACGCCACTCTTGGGGATCGAAAACAGGGAATGTGTTAAACATATAAGCTAGTCATGGGAAATTATTGCAGAAGAGTGATTGGTTGTTTTGGCACTTTCTCAATCATCATCCTGTCTTTGCTTGAATTTAAATTATTTAATCATTCTCAACTCAAATTTAATTTGATGGACCTCATTATTGTTTAAGTGATCTGAATTACTTAAAATTGGTCTTACGCCTACTTGTTTTGGCAATCTAAAGAGAAATTAATCTAATTGGAACCCAAAACTCAATTAAGTTAGAAAGTGTTTAAACATACAATTTTCCTTAATGAGATCACTCGGTGCATTTTTTAGTATCTTTTTAAACAAAGAGTAACATTAAATTTAGCAAAGTGATTTATGTTCTCATATAGCATTATAAAAAATATAGTACACTTATATTAGAAAAATATTAGTAAACTTATCGTATTACGAAAGTTCATCACATACATTAAAAAATAAAACTCAATAAGTAATTTTAATAAAAAAATTATTTTTTTAAAATCCATCTTCGAACACCTTTAAGAATAAATAATAATATTAATAGATCACATTAAAAATGCTAAAATAATGAGTTGGTAATCATTTTTGCAACAGCTGAAACTGTTATTAATTTAATGAGGTGAAATTAATTTAAATTATGACATGACATACTAATTTAATGAGCTGAAAATATGTTTGTTTAGGTTCTAATAATTGTTCGGTTGAGTTGCATTGGTCCATGGTTTTGTATTGACTATTGTTTCTTTTTATAAATTCTAATTTTAATCTTATTTAGAGGAAAAAAAAAGAGATTTTAAGAAAAAGAATAAAACGTTGATAATGAATATTGAACCCATAATTTAAAGAAAAATAAAAAAATAAAAATGAACAACTGGACAAATATATTTGTTCAACGATTATTTTTTTAACAACCTAACAGTAACAAATGCTATATTTATTCATTTTCCGGTCGTTTCAAACAAAATAGGCCCATAATACATCATGCATTATATTGCAAGAACCTTTACTATACTCTTAAAAATAAATTGAATATTAATTTATCAAACTTAGTACATTTAGGGTTAGCCGCTAGTTCTCTACCAAAACCAAAAATTCTTAGCAACCAGTCTTTTTCAAACTCAATCATTTTATTTTTTTCTAATCTTGTTTTAGTCAGCGATCGGCGACATTAGAATTAGTGTTAGTTGTTGATCGTCAATGTTCAATTTTTTCTTTTTTATATCTCGCTTTAGTTTTTAACAAAATTTTACGTGCTTTGGTTATCTACTTTTTATAAATTTTATGTTTGTTTTCTCTGCCTTTGTGGCACGTCTTTTCTCTGCTTGTATGAAACGTTTTTTCTTTGCATGTATGACACATTTCTATCTTTTGATACGTTTTCTGAATACATTTACAACCGCTTGATGCTTGTGTAGTGTTCCTCACAACGTTTGTTCTTGATTTGAGCTTGTCAGTGGTCTTGGATAACCTGATCCCCTTTTATGATTGTGTTGCCGATGTAATCAAAATAGTGTAGTAGATTGAAACCTATAAAACCGACGTAAAGGTATTTTCAATTTTTTATTGGAGATTTTATTTAGTTCATTTTTTGACAATTCCTCAATGACTCTTCCTACAACGGACTTTAGAAATTTATTGTAGTACAAAAAAGTGTCTAATTTGTCAGAACAACTCTTTAATTTTTCTTTTTAGATTTATAGTTTTTATTGTTTTTCATATTTGGAACTTTTGAAAGGTTACAGTGTTAATTTTTCTTTTGTTTATTGATAAAGTTGTTTGGTTTTAAATTTTTTAAAAATAAATTGAATATTTATTATATATTTTGTTGCGATGGTTGTTTTTTTCGTAATATAATTTTTGTCTGTCTTGTGACACAATTTTCATTTACCTTTATAATAGTTTGACGATCATGTAACGATTAATACGATACACCATCTAATCAAGAAAGATCAATATTCAAAATTGATATTCTCAATCTTTATTCTTACATCTATCTAACGTTTAGTTGGATAGAGACAAAAAGATTTTGACAATGACTACTGAATTTCTATGCAAAATGAAAGACATATTCGAGGGAAGATTTTCTTCTTCTTCTTCTTCTCCTTCTCGCCCTTTAGGTTTATATATTCTTATTTTCTTTCGTCATGAGTTTTAAAAGCAATCAATCAATCAATATTATATATAATAACCTTAAAAATTGCTCATTAGCAACATCTGTAAATAATAATGGAATAACAAAGGTTAACCCAACCCTCCCAGTGTATGATTCAATGCAAAATGAATAGGAGTATAAATAGTACAATCATTAAGCAGTTGATCATTTTGGCATATTTCAAAATTACAGCAAAATTTGATTGAGCATATATCAAAATGACTGAATGATCTCATACAACAAATTGAAAACATGGAATGATGATGATGAGTCCTACTGACTTCCATTGAAAACATGTATAGAAGGCTTACAATCAAACCTGCGGTTAATCTGAATCGGATGAGTCCGGGTTATAGCTTTGTCGGACACTCCTTTTGATCTGTGTTCCAGGCTTCGACGATGATTCACCTTCCGAGAAGATGACTTGTGCTTTAGCCAATCTGTCTTCCAAATCCTCAGTGGAAAACTCATCTGTTCCACCAAGCTCATCAAATCCAACCTGCAAAAGAAACCCGCATCAACTATTAGCGACAGTGGAACCAAAACGGTCGAAATCAGATGTTTAACATTTATATATTAGAAGTTGGAAATAAGATTGACAATACCACATAATCATCGACTTTGGATTTTTGATAAGGGCGAGTGTAGGAAGAACAACAATCTTGAGCTTCTCAGCCAAGAATGGGCTTTTCTCGGCATGAATTTTTACGAAACGTGTCTCTATATGTTGCTTTGCCAATGCGCTCAAGTGCTTGTCCATCACCTGTGATTCAACTCAAACAAGATGAGTTGTTTTGCCTTAAATCTTAAATTCTACATCAAAATACAGAAAACAATCCTACCAGTTGCTTACTTTTTAGATTCCATCAGTTCATTTCTCTCTCCATTTTTTTCTTATTTATTCCATAATCAGTGTTCAATGAGGAAATTAGAATAAAGTTTAATTATGAATTTATCCCTCTACTTAATGGAAACTGAGAAATTAATCTACTTTAATTTGTCAGAAACAATTAGTTATATATATATATATATATATATATATATATATATGCACGTAATTAACAATAATCAGCAGTTAATGATTTATACGCAACAAAATAACAACAATCAATGGTTCCAGTTTGTGTTCTCTAACATCGGGCCTCAATTCTCAATTCTAGTACAATACGATGACCACATTTTAACCAATGAAAGTAGAAAACTAACTTCTCAAATTTCATAAAGCATAGGCACGAAATTCATAATTAGGCCTTCAAATAATTAGGAAAGAACAAAAAGAAGAAATGCAGGCGAGTACCTTGCAGGGCCAGTTTTCGCGGTAGAAGTGGCAAACGACTCGCTCACTAACTTTAACGATAGAAAAGAAGTCCATTTCAGCTGGAATCTCATAGTATTCACCGTGGCCTAACCGATCCAACGGCTCCGCTTCTCCGCCATCTTCTTCATCTGCTGCAACCTCCGCTCTCTGATAGCCTCTAGATCGTCGTCGTCGAGTCGATCCAACGCCGCAATCTCTTCATCGATCTTGTCCTCCATCGCCTTCGCCACCGTCAATACCTGCTTCTCCAGGATCTGAACAAAAAATGAAAAGAAAAAAAAAACAGAAGACAAAATTAAAGATCCACAGTTTGCAAAGGAAAGCTTATGGACTGAAATTGAAATTACCTCTTGAATCTTTGAATTATCCATTGATTGGAATTGGAAGATCTCTGGAAATTCAAAAAATCAGAAATTGAATTTGGGAAGCGGAGCCGGAGAGTGAGTAGAGATGGGGATTTTAATTTTTTTCGTTTCGATTTCTGAATATACTGGAGAACATGGTTAAAGCGACGCCGTTTTTTTTAGATTTTTGCGCAAAAGGAAAATGTTAATTGTGCTAGACATCTTCAAATTATGCCTAGATTTTAATTATAAAGTATTATTTTTTAATTATGATGTAACGAGTATTCATAATTTAATTTTGCAGTAATATATGTAGTTAAAATGATTAGCTTAATGGTTAAAACATGCAAATGGTTGGATGTTAATTACTTTGTTTTGGTCTTGCTATGCGAAGTTTTATGTGTCTGGGTAGGATTAGAGCAAGTATCGAAATAATTTGATCATAGTAATCTAAGGCGGCTATTATCTACTATAAACTATATTCTAAACTTTATGATAGTTTGAGTTAAGTTGATTATGATGATCAAATGTATACTTGTAGATGATTTTAAGTTAGGTTTAAACCTTGAATTTCTAATGCTAAGGATTCATGTTGCTATCTTTGAATGGCATACAGATGTTAATTGAATATGATTAAGAGGATATAACATAATTTAGAAATGGTTCTTGAATGCGTAAGAAGTTGGAAGTCATTGCTATGTCTATGTGACCTTGGATCATTATTGAATAATAACTCTTATGGTAAGGTCTTGAATTACTTGAGCATGACACTTGTTGTTAAGAGCCCGAAATTAGAGCATTTAAAATTATATTTATTATTATTTAATATAAAATAAAAAAAATAAAACCCCAAATCATACCCAATTTCCAACCCACAAACCCCACAACTCTTCCCTTCACACTCTCACTGGCCACACCCCTCACCACCGTTCAAATCTATGAAGGAAAGAGGCTTGTAGACAGTGGATGCTTTAATCTTACAACTCGAATTGCTTTCCCTCGAAAGTTTGGCCAAAGTTTCAATTCTTTGGAGCAACATTATAAGAGGTAAGGGCAAGGCCATCACTATTGGTGACCTCGAACGACAGAGGCTGATTCTTTAAATAAGAACTTAAATGCCAATTTTGTCTCCAATTTCGACCCATCTGTAACCACTCGATTCTCGAACCCTTAATCGTCACTGCAACTATGTCCCTAACACATGCAACATTGCTTATCAGCACTAACACAAAGATGCCTAAACTATCAATAATGAATCGGATACCTCCTCCTTTTCTGCACTTTATCCTATTTCAAAACCAAACCAACATATGTTTTAAGCAAAGGAGAAGATTAGTATTTGAGACACAATTTAAGATGTTTGTCCCGACAAATCCAACATGAAACTACAATGTAAGTAACTCTTTTACACTTCTCAAATTTGCGTTTTGCAAGTTTGTTTTGTTACCTTCAGTATTGAACAGGCATGTTGACAACTTTCCAAATGGTTATCTTCTCAAAAGCTTCGATGGGTGTGACCGGTGAAAGTGAAGGGAAGAGTTTTTGAGGTTTGTGGGTTGGAGATTGGGTATGACTTGGGGTTTTATTTTTATTTTAAATTACTTTTATATTAAATAATAATAAAATATAATTTTAAATGGCTCTAATTTGGGGCTCTTAAATGTATTTTGGGTGAAAATGAATTGAAGAATTAAAAGAGAGGAGAAATAGAAAAAAAGATGGACTAAATTAATAGATTATTAAAATTATGTGGGTTAATTTTTAGAATTAGGGTCAAATTAAAATAAGTGTAGAACTTGAGGGCTAATTATGTAATTATATCAATTTATATCAACTGTCACGTTATCAGCCGTTAAATTTTTAACGACGTTGGACTAATTTGTTATTTTTTTAAATTGAAAAACCAATTTATAACTTCTGATAATCGAAGAACACAAAAAATAATTAAAACATAATCAGGAGATTATTTATATAATTTATCTTATTTATATAACTTCTGCAACAAAACCAATCATGCTCGGTAATGCAAGAGAAGCCATCGATAAGATACTAAACATCGTAAATATTTTTGGAATGGAAATAGCCATTCCGCCCATTTCGTCGAGATAAACAAGACGCATTCTATCATAACTCGTTCCTGTCAAGAAAAAAAGTGCAGCACCGATAAATCCATGAGATATTATTTGTAAAATAGCTTCGTTGAGTCCCGTATCAGTTATAGAACCAATTCCTATAATTATGAAACCCATATGAGATACTGAGGAATAGGCTATTCTTTTTTTTAATTCCGTTGACCAATAGATGTTGAAGCTGCATAAATTATTTGTATTGTACCCACTATTATCAACCAGGGGGAAAATATGGAATGAGCATGGGTAATAATTCCATATTGATACGAACTAATCCATATGCTCCCATTTTTAATAAAATTCTGGCTAGAAGCATACAAGTACTGTAATGGGCCTCCCCGTGGGTGTCTGGTAACCACGTATGTAAGGGTATAATCGGTGATATGAGAGCAAAAGCAATAAGAAATCCAATGTTTCAAAATTTAATGTTGGTTCATTAGAACCGTATAAACCTATACCCAAAACTCCTATTAATAGAAAAATGGAACCCCCTGCAGTATACAAAATAAATTTTGTAGCCGAGTACAAACGTTTCTTCCCCCCTGGATAGAAGTAGATAAACGGGAATTAATTCGAACTCCCACATGATGAAAAAAGTAAAAGGTCTCGAGAAGAAAATGATCCTATTTGACCACTGTACATTGCTAGCATCAAGAAATGAAATAATCGTGAATCTCGAGTAAAAGGCGTCTCACCTACGAAAGGCGAGCGGCCTTCGTCTAATGCCTCGGCTCTAGGGACTTTTTGCGCCTCGGAGCGCCTAGATCCTTATAAAACTAAGATGTCCCCTGTACAAAGAGAACAGAAAGAAAAATAAAACCTTGGCTCTAAGATGACCAACAGGACTGCAGAACTCAGGGAAAACATGTTGCATTAACATATGTTCTAATTCAGATTTATAGGGCTCAGTTTGTTTCAGTTTATCACAAAGTGCTCCAACAGCAAGGAGAGCATCGTCCTGTCTGTAAGGCTTATATTCTATTGATGCTTCCTCATATCTAGAACAAGAAAAAGATGTACCATGAATGTACCATAACAAACATCGAGAACAAAACCAATATTTCCCATATGCATTAGGCTTCAAAAGTGAAAGAATACCTCTTAAAAATGTCCACAATGAATTGAATTAACTTTTGAAGATTCTCTTTTCCACGTTTTCTGACAAACTCACTGACAAAGTCCATGGAAGAAGTCCTTGGACTGTATAAATCTTCTATTATATCTGCAATACAACAATAAGAAATGTATGAGCCAGTGTGCCTCATTCTAGGTATACAACAGGCATATCCGGTTTGATAGCTTACCATAGCCCTTCCTTACATACTCATGTGGACCTTCCTCCCAAAGCTTTTGATCATTGTCATTGAAACACATGAGAGGAAAGACTATCTCAAAAAGAAAGCATCAATTTGCGCTGCAACAAAGTATACATGCTATTTTTCGAGATGCTGCATATAATTAACTGTTTCTTTGTCAAAATCCATTATTAACATCTCTAAATTGAAATATATTTTGCAACACCACACAGAATGCGATGTCATCAATAATCTTGACACAAATACAAAGGAAATAAAAAAATAGTAAACCAACTTAGGCAGGATGGATTTCATTTGGTGACATGAAGGGAAAAAATATACAGTATACAGAATAAATAGTCCTATTGTTTCAGTCAACACTGTAAAGAATAATTTTAAAATAGCCCTATTGTTTCAGTCAAATGCAAAGCAACCTTTAGTCTCACAAATGGATGGTTCAGTTATCTTAAAAGAATGGCAACCTCTGACAAAAACATAACTGACCATCTTACAGAGTAAAGAAAATCAAAAGCACCAGTTATGCATAACTAAATAGCAAACCTGCTGCTTAGATATTGAAGAATAAGGTTGGTAACTCTATCAGGGAGATATCCACCAACACGAATCACACCCAATAAATTTAAGTGGCATTCCAAAATTTTTCCTGCATAACTCTTCTGAAACATTTGGGCAAAGGCTCTGTTTTCTGGATTCCGAAGCTTTAAATCTCCAAACCTATAAAAAGCCACCAAAATCACAAATGAACTTAGAAACAGGAGTCTATACTGAATACAAGTTGCAAATTTAAAGCTTACCGAGTGTATAGCCTATTTAAAATATGAACTATCCATTTTTTGACCTTCCACCCCCCCCATGATTTCCTGAGCTCAGGATCTACAGTTTGGCCTTCCAGAATCCAGAGGAACAGGCCTCTCCAAAATATTTAAGAAAAGCATCATCCAAGCATTGAACACATTTTGTTCAAGTAACTGCTTTGGAATCTCCAACTGCGAGATAGAGACAACGAGCCAAAGATGGCATGTAAGTAGAACAAATCTTACCAGCTGACATAAAAGCACTGTAGTATGAGTAGTTTTGGTCAATATCTTATCCTCAAGCTCAAAACTCCAATAAAAAAATGCACTATTTGACTTCCAATTTTATTGATCATAAAGAACAAAACAATAGCACCATATAAGACCACAAATCTGCGTCAAAAACCACATTGACTACAAACATAGGCATAATTTCAAATAACAAATTCCTTTCATAAGTATGTCCAAAAGATTATCTAAAAAGGAAATTAACAGAGAAAGAGAAGAGAATTTTTTTTAAAAAAAAACCAGATACATGTAAAAAGTTGGCAGTTTAAAAACTTACATAGATGCCTTCAAAAAATACTTACATAGATGGATGACCAGAAAATTTTACAAATAAGTTTGATGAGTTCTGCTACTTCCAGCGCTGGTTTGTCTATCTGAACAAGTCTGCTGAATTTATTGAGAAGATGAGGAAATGTCTCCTCGACAATGTGGTGAGCTGGAGTTCTCTCCTCTTCTGACTTGAACCTCGAATGATAAAGAAAACAATGAAATCAGTATTAAAATGTAAATTGGAACAGAAACAACACTGGCATACTATGCACCAAATCAAGAGAAACAATGAAAACTGAGTTGTTATTTAATTAAAAATCGACAATTCAAAGCGGACAAAGCTTCCATCTACATGCACCGCAATCAAGCATCAAAGCCAAGGGAAGATTCTAATTGGATTAATCAAATACTTCCCATCACTTCAGCCACAAATAGAAAAATATAGTTTATACATACTCATATTTTCTAGCAAGAATGCACAACACGAACAAAGCCCCATAAACCTGCTGATCTTGTTGATTATGTTTCACCCAGTCTTGAAGCCCGAGGCCACTGCTATGGGTAATCGACATGTATAATGGTTTTGAGGCATTCACCCAACTGCACCCTGCAATAATACCGAATTTGATAACTTATTAATGCATAAAGAAACTTGATTGCATCATCTACAACTACAAACACTCTACCAATGAAACAGGAAATAGTTCTAAACAAACAATCAACAAATGGGGACAAAAAACAATTGATACCTCAACAAAGGAGGAACTTGAGTTACGAATACAAGAATATGATCGCTAACCATATCTTTATCGCTTTGCAAAATTTTCTGAGGCTCATCTACATTTATTAAGAACAAAATAAATATATATGCATATTCATATTCATAAACACCGAGAAGTGTTTTCTTAAGGGGAAAAAGTTAATAAAATTTGATTAAATTTTTTATACTTGGATCAAGAGGGGCCCAATTCTTAGCAATGAAGTTCTTGAAATGAATAGAAGCAACTTGACGAACCGCATTATCATAATTATTGTCAACGATGATCCGTAACAGTCTCACCAAATGCTGAGGCGTATACTGAAACTGAAACCAAGCAAAATCCATTTAAAAATCAATCTTTTCATCTGAAAACAAAGAATCAAAACCAAATTGATAAAAAAAAAACCTGATTAAGGCTTTGCTCGGAAGCTTTGCGTTCATCTGGATTGGGATTAAGCGCAGCTTGAAGAACAACAACGAGACTTGGAAGATCCATATTTTTTTAAAATCCAACGATTAAAAGTGGGATTTAAAGAAAAATGTGAATCCAAACTGTTGAAATTCAGCTTAATCAGATGAGAACTGAGGGTTCTGAAAAGGGAAATTAGGATTAAAAGAAGAGTGGATCGGGAGTAAGAGAGAGCTAGAGCTGGAAGGGAGTGTATTTAAATGATTAGGGTTTACGGTTGTTTAACTAAAACTAAACCACCCCCATTTACTCTCTCAGCAGCCACACGTACATGGCTCAAAAGCATGTAGTAGTATTTCAATGTAATAATTATTGGAAGATTCGTTCGAGTTGAGTCGGGTATAATAAAAAAGTTTGAATTAATACTATAGTATTAATTAGTTTCAATTTAAACATTTTTTTTGAACCATGTGTGATATATATGTATATCATATATAATTGAGGATTCAGCTCGAACTTAAAAATTAACCCGCTAATTATTAAAAATTTCGGGTTATTCGAAATTCTATTTTATAACTCAAACTTAATTTGAATTTTTTAGTCAAATTTATAAAATTACGAGTCATGTTTTTTACATATAATCGAATAAAATTTTTTAATTTTTTCGAATAAAATTTTGTTCACCTCTAATAATAATGAAATAAAAATTTAATTTCAAATAATTAATTAGTGAAGTTTAATCTTCATTTATTTTAATAATTTATATATTTGGGTTTTGGTCAGTGTATACTTGAATGAATTTGAAATTTATTTCATATACTTTAATTTTATATAATGTAATTATTTGTTTTTAAAATAATTAGTGTTTTTTGAACCCAACAAGTGTCCTAGTAGAAAAACGGATGATATTCATCCGAGAAGACACGGGTTTAAATCGCGCTGTCTACAAGATGTATGTGCATTGTCAAAGGGTAAAGAATATCTATAAACAGATGCTACCTTATAATCACCTTTAGATTATTCAAAAAATAATTAGTGTTTTAATCATATTAATTAGTAACGTTAATCATTTAGATTAACTAATAATATTGGAAAAGTAACGGATTAAATTGTGAATTGTATTTTGTTAGAATCAAATTATGTTAAATTAAAATGTAGATTTAATCCCAAATGCAAGCATAATAGAGGGACCAAAATTACAATTTGACCTCAAAATTATTATTAAAAAACTTAATTGAATAAGCATTTCAAGTTAAATCATATAAAATCAACTTAATTTGAAATATTATTGCTTGAATTTTACCTATGTAAAATAGTATAGATCAATATTTCATTTAAAAAAAGTGACAAAGAAATTAAAATCGTTCCTATAGTAATTATTTATTTTTCCCCAAAATTAATAACCTCAACAAATGTAATATCTATTTTGAAATAATACATGTAACAAGTTTATTTTTTTTTGAACACGTGTTCATTTTTTTTTGTTCTTTAATAAAACGCACACCTTGCAAACAAACTATTTAAATTTAAAATTTTAAAATAATAATATTTTTTCTCTACTGAAATCACTCAAAAGATTCAACAAATTTAAGATTTGAATCTAAACATTTATAACATTTTCTCCTTTCGTCTACAGCTAGGCCTTAAACCCAAATAACAGGTCCGAAATCCAGTTATTACTTCCATTTCTATATCCAACTTTTCAAAAATTCCCATGACCAGAATCATGGCTGCTCTCCTTTCTTTAAGTTTGCCTCGGAATTCCTGGAATCGTCGATCATGTACCCGTTTGCTTGCTCCAAGAGAATCAAGACATGTGATGCCTCGTTGTATTTGGACTCAAATTTTAATTGATAATTAATTTAGATTTTATTGTAATTCTAGTGGTTGAAGATTACTTGGTAATTAAGGTTTGCTTTAATGAGTAAATATCTATTTTAGATAGAGATCTTATTGAATAAGGTTTCTTAGTGACCAAGTATTTGGGTTTGTAAATATAGACTATGTTTAATCTTTTGAATTATGAGAGAACAATAGAATGAGAGTTCGAGAGAATTATTCTCTGGAGAGATATAACCACTTTTAAGTTATCTACAACTATTGTGCCTACGTTGTAGAGATGAGTATTGTAGGGATGTTGGGAAGAGTGTTTTGGTTCCACCAGGTCATGAGATTTGTTCACCGGATTTTGGGATTACATGGGTTATCATGTATTTGTACTCTTCGTGTTCTCTACGTTTATAGTGGATTGTTCGTTTCTCTCATCCGTGGAGGTAGGCTATGTTGAACCATGTTAAATTTTATCTCACGTGCATGTCTTGGTTTATGTTGTTACCGCTTTGGTTATTTTGCCGCATACCAAATTCCAAACAAATGGTATCATGAGCTATGGTTCGAGCTGCACAATAGTGGAGGAATTTTTGTTGCGGATTTTGCGGTGTGATATTGAAGACATGCAAGATGAGTATTGTTGCAACAAGTTTTCAGTTGCAGGGGGTAATTCTCAATCGATTCAACGGTGCTTCAGTGGATACTACGTAAGAATTGGAGTTGTTGAAGACTTGGCAGCGGTGCTTCAACAAATATTTGGCTTACGTAAAAATTGAAGTTGTTGAAGACTTGAAGACCAATGTTCGAATATAATTTGTGTCCAGGGAGAGATCTATTATATTTTGACTCAAATTCTAATTGGTAATTAAATTGAGTTTTATTGTAATTTTAGTGGTTGAAGATTACTTGGTAATTAAGGTTTACTTTAATGAGTAAATATCTAGTTTAAGTAGAGATCTTATTGAATAAGGTTTTTTGTTGACCAAGTATTTTGGTCTATAAATATAGACTATATTTAACCTTTTGAATTATGAGAGAACAAGAGAATGAGAGTTAGAGAGAATTATTCTCTAGAGAGATGTAACCACTTTTAGATTCTCTACAATGAGTATTGTAGGGATGTTGGGAATAGTGTTTTGGTTCTACCAGGTAATGGGATTTGTTCACCGAATTTTGGGATTACATGGGTTATTATGTATTTGTACTCTTCATGATCTCTACGTTTATAGTAGATTGTTCGTTGCTCTCATGCGTGGAGGTATGCTATATTAAACCACGTTAAATCTTATCTCATGTGCATGTCTCTTCTAAATTCATTCATATTTAGGAATGGTAAAATTACCCAACGTCAGCCTAATTTGGTGTGCCTCGACCCAACATGATCATGTTTTTTTATCGAATTTTGATGATCGGGCGGGACAAGTTTGAGTACATACTAAAAAATTTTCGCCCAGCTCCAATATATTTTTAATTGTAGTTATGAAAATATCACAATGTATAAACACTGTTAGAAAATTAAATATTAAGTGTTAGTTAGTAAGTTGAGTTAGTTTGTGGGCTGTTTGTTTGTTGAGTTAGCTGGACTTGGGCAATATAAGCCTAATCATGTAACTTGTTAATCATCCACCTTTAATCCATTTTTCTAATAAAAGAATCAGATTCATTTTTTTTTTTTTACTTTTACTCTCTATTTGACTAAATTTTCTGACCACCGTTTACCATCCCTTCATCGTCCAGCCACCATGCCGGAGTTCTCACAAACACTGTGATTTTTAAGATATATTATTTTAAATTTGTGCTTTTAATATATCTGATTTTGAGGTTAATGGTTTAAATTTATTCTTTTAAATATGTAATTTCCCATGTTGGTTATTTAAAATTAGTTTTATTTTATTTTTTATATAGGTTTAAAGCCCATGAAATCATATTTTGTGACTGTGGTGGTGGATTGATCAGATCTAACAATTATCGTCGGCGAAGATTAAGATTTTTAAAAAAATTGGGTTGAGGTCGGGTTTAGTAGTAGGTATGTTGGACGGGGAGAGGAGGGGCATGTAAATTAATATTTTAATTTGAATCGAGGTGGTCGGGTTTAGGAGTTTATAGATTGGGGCGGGTTGCATCCGCAAACTTAGGGATGGTCATGAGTTAGATCGGATTTTTGGCCAACCCGTACAAAAAATTTAACACCTTCACCTGAACCCAACCGACCCGACATTTTATGAGGCATCTCCCAGCCCAAAATTCGACCCAAATTTTAGAGTAAAAACTTGAACCCGATCCGACCCGACATAAATATTTTTTTCATTTTATTTGAAAAATATGGAATTAATTGAAAAAATACAAATATAGAGAAACATTATAATAATTATTTCATTTGTATTAGACAAGATAGGGAGATAATTGAAAAAAATATATAAAGAGATGGACATTATAGAAATTATACTTAATATTTAGAATAATATTAAACTATTATTTTGGGTCGAATATTTTTACCCTAAATCTGAGCCCGACCATCCTAAAAGAATACGTCCTGAACTCAATTTTTTTAAAAAAAAAATCGACCATGTAGAGCCGGATCGAATTGAAATTCGTTAAATCTAGGTCAAATGATTATCCCTACATAGACTACGTTGTTTGAACTCGAAACAACTAAAAAGAACGTCATTTTTTACGAAACTACTAGGATTAATGAGATCGAAAATTTTAAAATTTAAACAAATGACAATTGCTTCGTTCAAATAAAACACTGTTTAATAACTTATGGTGGACCTATTAGTTTAACATCAACTATAATTATATCCAACTCCACCCTTGGCCATCATTCCCAATTATTCCCAACTTCTTTTCCACATGCATGCTCTCCAATTTTGGGACACTTTTTTCTAACTAAACTAATTCAATGATAAAAATAATAAGAACAACAACAATAATGGCTTGAATTTCAAGTTGCTTAAGAAATCAATTTTCTCCACCTCCCTTCTATTATACTTTTTACTTTTTTCCCCTCTTGTAAGAAAATTAATAAACTGAGATTCAATAAAGCAATGTTATTATTTTACGTTAACATTTCAAAGATTTGGATTCCGAAATCGTTGATGTAAGCACGGACGGACGTATAATTTTATGTGAGTAGTATGAGCTTTTAAGAAGTTATATCACAAAATATTAAAAATACATAAATTATGTGAGAATTTGAAATTTCTAAAGGTACGATCGCACTCCCTCGATCCATCCATAAATATAATTTTCTTATTTTATAAGAAATAATAATAATATATAATGTGAATGTACTAAAACAACAAATCCATCATATGAGAAAAGGAGGTAGCCACCACATATCCCAATCCCATACAAAGTAAACAATGAATTCCCCTCCAATACAAAATGGGTGTCCTCAAAAATAAAATAAAAAATAATAATGCCTCAGGATACAACCGAATGATATACGATATATGTATACATATATGGTAAAGTAACGTAACATAGGCTCAAATATGCATGGTAGGATGTCCCATAAGAGACTTGAACGAATAAGCAATGGAATGAAACTTAAGTCAAGACACCAAAAGTGTCAAACCATCAAACCGACGGCAGCCCATCCCAACACCAAGCTCCCTACCATCTTTTGTATGCTCCACATTTGCTCTGCTCCACTCTGCAATATTCAAATTTGAAAACAAACAAGAATTATTTTCGTATAAATTTAGGTTAATTTAGGGTTTAGTGTACATTCAGCAATGCTTTTCCAATGGGTGTTAGAGTGCGAAACAAAGAAGAAATGTTGAACAGATATGAAATACACTTAGACGGTCGTTGACGCTTTTTTTACTTGATTTAGCACTTAAACGAACATTTCACTACAGTTGAAAAATCTAACTTTTAGCAGTAGATTGTCGTTTGTCCTCAACAGGCGTTCGAAAATTGATGCTGAACGGAACATTAATCTCGATTTGAGATTTAATCATCCTACTTTAATTTGGTGTATTTTGTGTTTGTTTTTGTGTGAGAGAGGATATTCCCTATCTAGAGGTGAGTAAAACTCCATTCAACTCGAAAAATCAAAAAATTTTATTCGACTCGAAAAATTTTAAATAAAGTTTAAATTATAAAATAAAATTTGAATAACTCAAAATTTTAGTAATTAGTGGATTGATTTTTAAGCTTGAGTTGAGTACTCAATTTTTCCTGGTATATATATACTGATGTAAAAAAATATAAAGAAATATATGCCACATATGAAGATATATATATATATATATATGTGCATATCTTATATGATTAGAGAAAGACATTTTAATTGAAATCAAATTATACTATAATATGAAAAATAATTACGATAAAATTTGTTTAAGAACTCGAAAACTCAACTCGAATTAAAAAAAAATTAAATAAAAATTGAGATGTAAAATATGACGTGTCAACTCGAATAACTTAAAATATTTTGATTCGACTCGATAGAACGCTCACCCCTAACCGCATTTAACTTGAGACTTGCCGACCTCGGAGTGTTTAAGGTAATGCCCTCCCAAAAGGAGCTGTATTAAATTATAAATTTTTATGGAGGGAGCAAATATGAATTTTACCCCTTTTTTTGTATAACTAACATGAACACATAATGGTAGTTTTTGGTGAATGTAAATGGAGAAGTAAGAAAAAAATGTACCATGTCAGTTCCAGATGGACCCGGTGAAGAAGCGCCAAGGGTAGGTGCAGGGGCCTCAGCTGGTGGAGCTGGTGGGGAGGTCAATGGTGTTTGTACCGGAGACGCAGCTGGAGACGTAACCGGGACTGTGGCCGGAGGAGAAGCCAATGGAGCAGGTGGTGGGGTAGCTGGAGGAGTTGCAGGAGGGGGAGATGCAGGTGGTGGAGTGGCGGGAGGAGGAGATGAAGGTGGTGGAGTGGCTGGAGGCGGAGAAGCAGGTGGAGGAGTGGCCGGAGGTGGAGTTGCTGGAGGAGGAGAGCTAGGTGGAGAAGATGTCACTGGGGGCGGCGAAGAAGTGGGGGGAGGAGAAGAAGCCGACGGTGGCTGAGTAGTTGGAGGTGGAGTTGTGGAAGCTGGTGGTGTGGGAGGCGCCGGCGTGGACGTAGGAGGATTAGTAGGAGCTTGACCCAAAACCGACGCAACCGCAATGCAAAGCAAAGCTGATATAAACAAAGTTCTATTAGTATTAAGAATCATGTTGAAACAATGGTGAGAAGCTTATCCTGCGCACCCTCTCTGCTAAAACTACGCCACCACCTTTAAGAATCCAGAGAAAGGAGAAAGGGCGAGTTTGAGAGATGGAATAGAAGGCACTATTTAAATAGTTCAATATTAGATCTTGATCATCATCCAAAAATATTTTTTAATCCTACGGTTAAAGATAATTTAAGTTTAAAAACATTTAGAATAAAACCCCTTTTGGTAATTGGATTGCTTAGGTTTAAAGTCTTAATTTTTCTCTCCACGGTCGATTTTTCGCTTCTTATTTTTTTTTTAGCTTAAGGGTTATTTTTATTTTTGTAATATTTTTATTTTATCGTTTTTTTTCATGATATATTTGCATCAATTTAGCGATTGAAATAATCTAATTGTATTGTCATTTGCCCCTTGACTAATACTCTAACTTTAATTTTTAAATCTCAAACTCTAAATTTTAAACTCTAACTAAAAATTTTATTAATATAAAGTGATTATAAAATATAAAAATATTCTTAAACTTTAAACAATAGTGCAATTCAACTACTTTAAGAGCTAAAATAATACAAAAATATTATATAAACAAAATTAATAAATTAAAACTACTACGAAGCCAAAAATAACTCTTTAACCTTTCTTTCTTTCTTTTTTACTCTTTGAATTGGTGCTCAAATGCATCTTTAACCTTTTAGATTCGTTCGCGTGAGAGTTTTTTTTTTCCAGCAACCATTATTTCGTTTTAGTCCTTTTATAAGGTGGATTAGTAAAAACGTACATGAAAATATTTTTTTCTCCATCTTAGAGATATTCTCTCATTCTTTAAGCATTAGGCCCGTTTTTTAAAAAAAAAATACTTCAAATTTTATGTTATTTTAGTCAAATTTCAACTTTGGTCTTTTTATTATGATCAAAATTAATATTTAACCTTATGTTTTAATTAAACATAATTTGCTTTCTCTGCCATTATTTAGTTCTAACAATTAGTTTCATTAAAATCTAATAAGTGATTCTAGTAAAAAATAATGGTGTTCGTTTTAAAAAACTTAAATTTAAATATTTATATATACAAAATGTGTATGCATTATCAAAAGAATAAAAAAATATAAACAAATTTCGGTAATAATTTTGGCGAAGTGATATACCGAATAATAGTTAATGTCTTATGAAAAATATTGTATGAAAAAAAATAATTTTAAATAATAACAATATCTTTTAGTAGAATGATGATAGTGAGCCTCCACCTAATGTAGATATGATGAGGTAGATATCATTCATGGTTAATTTGTACGCTAAGTTAAGGCCCTGCTCCCACGTATTTAACAATAATCCAATCCCAATTTTTGCTATTTCCTAATTTGCTTTTTTATATATATTTTTTATTAAATATAATAAGATATTATATTGTTACGTTAGATTTAAACTCATACAATAAGAGGCAATATAAGCATTTTCAGTTATTAGACCAATTAATTAATCTTATTTTCTTATTTTTGTTATATTTGTCATGAAATCTAAAAGTTATTATTTAATATATTATTAGAAATAAAGTTGCATAAATCTAATTTTAAATTTTTTATTAATATTATCATTTAATCTATTAATAATTTGCAAAATTGTATATCATCTTAGCATTAAATATAAATCCAACGTAAATAATGAAATATCAAATAAGATTCATGTGGTGGAAGATGCTAGAAGTGTCAAAATTTCAAAATCAGAAGCAAATCAAATGTTCATGTAAGTTAATGAAAGGGAAAGACAAACGGATTGATTATATATTCATGAAACTATGCAAACAAACGTGTCTCTTTGTAATTGCTCAAAAAAATTGATATTTTCAACTATCAGTTGATATAGTTGAGTGAGATACTAAATTATAATGTCAGATGTTTATATTTTAGTGTTGTAAATGAAGTAAAATGGATTGAAATGATCTTTACAATATCTGATTTAAATTAATCAACTAGTAAATTAGATATTAGTGTTTATAAAAAAAGTTTTGGCTTTAATGCACGACAGAGTATGAGGCCTTGCATAAAAATTATTAGATGGACTCGGCCCACCACGTCATCCGTGGTCCAAGCCAATAAAGTTCATTTATCTTTTTTTAAGGTAAATCTTCACTTCTTTCCAACATGCTAATAAAGAGTGTGTAGTTATTTTGAAGTGGACGGACCTTATTGGCCGACACCACAAATGACGTGATAAGTCGGATCCATCTAATAATTTCTCCAAAATGTATGATCATTGTTTTGTACGGTAGTTCTAGGGTGAGTCACCCTTAGGGTGCGAATAAAATGAGGCGATCCTACACAAATTCTTACTCAGTTGGTAAGAGTTTGTGTAATTACACAAATTCTTACAAAAGACAAAATCTATAGAAATTCTTATTAGTCTTGCATCAATTCTTACCATTTTTTATAATAATTTATGTTGGCTGCATTTTAGGTGATTTTTTAGACTTTTTCTTATTTTGTATGGTTGCAGACTTCTTTAGATACTATTGAAGCATATTGTTACATGGCTATTACTCTCTTTTCAAAAGACGACATTTTTTCTGATGTGGGATTAATGCCACGTCTCTTTTTAGGCGTGACATTCTCATCCACTCAACCTCGTGATGCCCTCGTCACGAGTCAACCACGCTCGTGATGGGACACTGTCACTGTTGTTCACCCTGTCTACCCCACTTATGGGCGCTCGGCGTGAAATCGAATAGTTAAAGTGTTACTTTTATACTACTTGTCACGGGTCATTACCCTCTTTTCAAAAAATATAACTCATAGAATATGCAGCACCATCGTATATATATCACAAAATTTTTTTTTTCGACGTAAGATTTAGACGTGACAACATGCATTGCCTTATCATTGGTTTGGGTTTTGATCTTTAATCAATCGGTCTGATGACTATGATTGCATTAACATGGGCTCTTCTTCCTCTGGTTATTTGGTTTCATTTATTAGTGAAATAAATGTTCATTTAAATGCCGATGACATCAATTTTAACGAAAACCCCGTCACGGGAAATTAAATAAAATCGGCCCACAAACAGCTCAGAAAGGAAGGGACCGAGGAAGAGAGGGGACCCATCGGTTCAACGATCATTATCTCCGAATATAAAGTGATGTAAACCGGTTAGCCTCCTTCTGTTGGGCCATACATTTCCTTCCAGAAGATGAACTGAATATTGAGGTTAACTTTTTTTGTTTTTGTTTTCTTAACTGCAAAAACATGTGGTTTAATCGAATTTCGTAGCAATTAAGGTTACTGTCACTGGAAAAGCAAAAGCAAACATGACATGAAATGAGAACGTTGAGACCCAAACACTTGTGTTTGTGACATTGGGTCTGTTTTGCATGGCTTTTTTTTAGAGTAAAGTTTCATTTCAATCGACCTTTTTTGATGAGATTCGAACTAAAATTATTTTTCATTTGTATGGTAAAGACTGATCTTTTTCATTCATATAACATAGTATACTGCAACAAAATTGGGGTCAAATATCGAGAAGAGTTAATTGTCTAAGTTTAAAACAATAGTAACTCATTAAGTGTTTTTTTAATAGTCTAAAAATAATTACAATGTAATATCTGTTCATAAATATTTTTAATCCTTCGATAATATGCATACACCATGTAGACATGGCGATTTGAACCCGTAATTTAAGTGTTTAATCTAAAAAATGGAGGGGGGATAAAAACTTAATTTAACTTAAATTTAAACTAACAAGAGCTAAAATTTTATCAGGCCGAAAAATTTGGAAGGGGCAGAGCCACTTCCACTCCATATGTACTTCCATTGTATACATTTACAAATTACAATATTAAGATAGGAATAGAGCAAGACATATTTTGGGCTGATTCATTTATGACTTGATATGGCATCAATAAAATTCGAATCCTATTACATAGAACTATAAATATAATTTTATTCATTTAAAAAAATAATTGAAATAGAGAAATAAGAAGCTAGAGAGGATTTTTAGCCCTAGTTTTTTCCATCAAATAGCTAAGTCGCCGCTATACTTTTTCATTTTTTTATTTAGCCGGCGATCGACAACTAAAAGGGGTAGAGCCACTTCCACTCCATATGTACTTCCATTGTATACATTTACAAATTACAATAGTAAGATGGGAATAAAGCAATACATGTTTTGGGCTAATCCATTTATGACTTGATATGACATCAATAAAATTCAAATCCTATTACATATGACTATAAATATAATTTTATTCATTTAAAAAAATAATTGAAATAGAAAAATAAGAAGCTAGAGAGGATTTTTAGCCCTAATTTTTTCTTTCAAATAGCTACGTCGCCGCTATATTTTTTTCATTTTTTATTTAGCCGGTGATCGGTAATCAATTAACTTTTAGTTGTCGACCGCCGGCTAAATAAAAAAATGAAAAAAAAAAGTGTAGCGGCGACTTAGCTATTTGAGGGAAAAAACTAGAGCTAAAAATCCTCTTTAACTTCTTATTTCTCTATTTAATTATTTTTTTAAATAAATAAAATTATATTTATAGTCATATGTAATAGGGTTCGAATTTTATTGATGCCACATCAAGTCATAAATGGATCAGCCCAAAACATGTCTTGCTCTATTCCCATCTTAATATTGTAATTTTTTATTTATTTTTTATTTTAATAAAATCTATGTCTTTGTGACACACGTTTTTTTTGTCCTTACTTGTGGCATGATTTCAATATACCTTGGCGACCGGTTGGTACTCGCACAAAGATCTTCACGGCGCTAATATCTGAATATGGTTTTGTCAGTGGTTTTGCAAAGATGGATCCCCACTTAGTTAATGGTTGGTTGCCGATGTAATCAGTCATGGGTAGTGAAACTTTCTGCCTGATAGTTTGGATCGCTCACCACTCTTTTTTCACCCGTTATGCGTCTCAATTGAATAGAGGCTAAGAGATTCAAGAAAGTTTCTGAATTTTGATGGTATGCTTATCTCAATAGAAATATTCATTTTTCTTTGTTTTGGGATTGTAAGAGTTTTTAGTAGATTAATCTCATTATTCTTCTTCGTAAATGCATTGTAATTGTGTTATCTTCTATAATTTTAATAGAAATTTAGTAGATATTATTTAAAAAAAAACTGAAAAATCTAACTCCGACAAGTCGTACTGTAACATAATTTTTGTCTTTTTTTTTTATATATTTTCGTCAAAATAAAAAATAAAATACTAATTTATTCAATATAATAACATTAAATCAAAGTAAAAATTCATTTGGTGTCATAATTTTAATACCTTATGAAATAAAATTTACATATATTTTTTAAAAAGCTTAACTAAATATAAAAAATATATTTTCATAATTATCTTAAATCGGACCATGACGGATTTTCTGAATCTAACCGAATTATTTTTTTAATTAAATAAAAATATTACATTCTCATGTCAAGATTTGAATCCATATAAGATTTGGACAATATAAACATCCTTCAAATTTTATATAAAAAATAACCTTATCAGATTAGATCTTAATGAGTCGGATACAAATATTTTTAGCATTCTTAATCGGCTTAATAGTCACAAAAGTGTCCAACCTATACTTTTTTTTTTCAGTTTGGTGCCTAACATTTTTTTCAGGCCACTTTGGTGCCCAACGTTTCATTCCGTAACTCAAATTGAGTTTTTCCGTGACGAATGTTAAAAATTTTTTGTTACCCAATAAAAACACAACACGTGGCATATTCTAGTATTTTCTTTAATTCTTTTTTTTTTCTAAAAATAAAAATCTTTAATTTTATAAAAAAAACTCCCAATCTTTGATTTTTCTAAAACCCTCAAACTCAAACCCTAGATCCCAAAATTCCTCCCCTCCCACCACTAATTTAACCACCATCAGCCACCCTTGCCTTCGCCGCCCCCCACGACTGAAAGCCTCGTGATCCCGACGTCAAAAACCAATGAATGAACCGGCGATTGTTCTGTCGACGAACATCTAAAAATAAAGAAAAAAGAGACCGATTGAGCTTTTAACCGACGACTAGAAGGTGGAGGAAGAGTGGGAATGTTGAACGGTGAGATACCCGACGCTTGGGTGATGAACGGTGAATTGTCGGCATGTGGGGGATGTCGGACGGTGAGGAAGATGTGATTTGAGGATTTGTTCGAAAGAAATTTTCAAATAATACAAAAATGTTGAAAATTCTAAGCGACAACATTGTAACATGATATATTGCATCAGTTGATCCAAAAAAACTGTTAAATTTAACAAGTCAATGTTGGTTAAAATGGTGAATTGGTGAAATTTTGAAATATAAGAACTTAATTGAGTGTAAAAAATATTTAGGGACTTAATTATTTTTTTAAAATTTAGGAGCTTATAATACTCGTAAGCTAAAATAAAATAAAATCAGCAATTAAACAACTTAGTTATATGCAGCTAATAAGAAGAAAACAGTAATTAAATTTCATATATTCATCAACAATTTGCCTAACTTTTCCGTTTCCATAAAGCACAAGGATTAAATTCTGACAAATTAAAGTAAGAGGATTAATTTATAAATTTGAAAATTATGAGGATATAATCGATAATTAGACCTAAAAAGAACCGCTATCTCTTCTTCGTTTTATTCTCATTCTCAGAAAACAAATACAAATTCTAGAAACGAAGAGGACACCACAAATCCCTCTGCTCTTCACTTCCTTCCCAACAAACTGAGAACAAGTAGAAATGGCTGTCTTTCCCGCCACTTTCTCAACTTTTATCTCATCGCAAACGGCGTCGTTCGCAGGCAAACCCTCTTCTTCTTCTTCCTCATTTTCTCTCCGTCTTCTTCATCCAACTAACGTGCGCATGGTACGAACCGTGACTCAAGCCACGGCTTCAAAGACCGAAACTGGTTCCCGGAAGCCACGTGGCATCATGAAGCCCCGCCGTGTGTCGCCAGAGATGCAGGCTCTCGTCGGACTCCCCGAAATTCCCCGAACTGAAGTTCTTAAGCGGATTTGGGCTCATATCAAAGAGCACAATCTCCAGGTCCTTTATCTATTTCCTTTTGCCTCTTTTAAACTATGATTGTGCTCGTTTATTGTGAAATGTATATGGGTTTTGGAGGTGTTGAATAATGGGTTTTAAATTTGTGAATGTATATCTTAGCTTTGTTTGGTACATAGATAAATAAACATATGGAGCTCAGGTTTAGGTTTTGTTATGGATAAAAAAGAAATCTTTACTGTTTATGAAGCTGCTGGCTGGCTGGTTACTTTCATTTGGAGGGTTTTCATGTATCTGTCTTAGACATTTGGGAAATAGGAACTGTGTGTTTGTGTAGATGGGTTTCTATATTTGAAGCTGATGAACATAGCTTGGTTTAGTCTCTTTTGTTGGTACATTATGGATTCGGGGAGGGGATGGACCCAGGGGTGCTAGGGGCAGTCGCACCCCCGACAATTTCAAATTCTTGTATATTTTAGAAAATCTTCTTGTACTTTATATTGGTGATCTATTTTCGCACTTTATTATGTATAAAAGTCCACACCCCTAATGTAAAATCATGCATCCGTCCCCGTACACAGGGCTTGAACCCACAACTATTGTCGCTGCAACTATGGCTTTGTTGGCAATTAGGTGTGGTTTCTAGATTATATGCTCTGTGGTCTTCATCTTTATGAGCTAGCCTATCTTGATAGGTTCTTCCGCTTAAGAGTCTTATTGTCGGTTATCATTGTTACATGACATGTGGCCTTACAGACAGCTTGTCTTCTTGGATAGAACTTCTGTTTCGGAGCCTAGAAAACCAATTCTTTGACAAGTTTAGTGTTGTCGCCTTGCCTGCCTTTTGGGTATTCATCATAATGACCTTTGTGCAAACGGTTTTACATGGCTATGCATTCTGATTACTACCGAGAATCTTTTTTGGGAAGGTGATAGCTCAAAGATTTATTACTGCTCGAGAAATGTTTCACATACTCGTATACATGTGTGTATGCTTCTTTATTTTTAATTGAGCTGATCACTACAAGGTAACATCCTGACTTGTGATTGATGTAACATTGCTTGTGAATGAAAGGTATTGCGAACGCTAGCTAGGTTTGTTCTTTTTTCGCTTCCTCCTCTCTGTCAATGGCCGTAGAAATTGAATATTTTGTCTTACATTACCGGACCTTATCCTGTAACTGACTCGGTTCTTTCTTGCAATTTCTCTAGGACCCCGATAACAAGAGGGTTATAATATGTGATGAAAAGCTGAAGAAGATATTCGCAGACAAAGATCGAGTTGAATTTCTTGAAATTGCCAGGTTGATTAATCCTCACTTTCTGTGATGGATCCTAAACAAAGAGAGGGTGCAAGTCAGTTTGCAAAATAGGAAATAAGCAGTTTATGGAGCCTGTTTTTTTGTTGAACATACTGAAGAAAACCGTGCCTTTTTCAATTCGCAAATAGAAGTAGTTTCTTAAGGGTTCTGTTTCTGGATTTCGAAATATGCAGACTGTTTTATGCAAATATTATCAGTGCCTTTCTAAGTTCATGCGTGTTATTAAATCTTTCTAAGATCCTGGAATTTTGCATTAGAATAATTATAAATTTGCCCTCTTTTAAAATTTATGTTTTGCGCCTCCGCACCAACCCTTGAATCATGGCTATGTCCCTGCCAAGTAGGCTATGCTTTCTTGATCTATAGTACCAAGTGGGCTATGCATACTCTTCATCTTTTTCAAGTAACTTTGTATAATGATATTATGCCAAAATATATCTAAGATAAGGACGGACACAAAATTTTTATATTAAAGGGTGAACTTTTATAGTTAATAAAATTATATGAGAAATTAAAATTTTCGGAGAAATAAAAAAACATATTATCAATATAAAATATGAAAAATTTAAAATTTTCAAAGAGTGGGGCAACCTCTTAACACTTCTCATCGGGTAAATCACCTCCTCTCACGTCCACTAATCTTTGTGTCAACGTGGAAGATCATAAAACAATCAACCTTAATTAATTACAAAATCAAGTGTTTCAAGAGGATTAATGGCAAAGGTTATTAACAGTTAAGAGATGGAAGCATTAATAAAGTACATTGCGCTCTCAAAAAGAAAATATAATTTTAAATTTATCAAATGATATTATGCCAAAATATATCTAAGATAAAGGACGGATACAAAATTTTTATATTAAAGGGTGAACTTTTATAGTTAATAAAATTATATGAGAAATTAAAATTTTCGGAGAGATAAAAAAACATTATCAATATAAAATATAAAAAAATTTAAAATTTTCAAAGAGTGCGGTAACCTCTTAACACCTCTTATCGGGTAAATCACCTCCTCTCGCGTCCACTAATCTTTGTGTCAACGTGGAAGATCATAAAACAATCAACCTTAATTAATTACAAAATCAAGTGTTTCAAGAGGATTAATGGCAAAGGTTATTAACAGTTAAGAGATGGAAGCATTAATAAAGTACATTGCGCTCTCAAAAAGAAAATATAATTTTAAATTTATCAAATGATATTATGCCAAAATATATCTAAGATAAAGGACGGATACAAAATTTTTATATTAAAGGGTGAACTTTTATAGTTAATAAAATTATATGAGAAATTAAAATTTCCGGAGAGATAAAAAAACATTATCAATATAAAATATAAAAAAAATTAAAATTTTCAAAGAGTGCGGTAACCTCTTAACACCTCTCATCGGGTAAATCACCTCCTCTCGCGTCCACTAATCTTTGTGTCAACGTGGAAGATCATAAAACAATCAACCTTAATTAATTACAAAATCAAGTGTTTCAAGAGGATTAATGGCAAAGGTTATTAACAGTTAAGAGATGGAAGCATTAATAAAGTACATTGCGCTCTCAAAAAGAAAATATAATTTTAAATTTATCAAATGATATTATGCCAAAATATATCTAAGATAAAGGACGGATACAAAATTTTTATATTAAAGGGTGAACTTTTATAGTTAATAAAATTATATGAGAAATTAAAATTTCCGGAGAGATAAAAAAACATTATCAATATAAAATATAAAAAAATTAAAAATTTTCAAAGAGTGTGGTAACCTCTTAACACCTCTCATCGGGTAAATCACCTCCTCTCGCGTCCACTAATCTTTGTGTCAACGTGGAAGATCATAAAACAATCAACCTTAATTAATTACAAAATCAAGTGTTTCAAGAGGATTAATGGCAAAGGTTATTAACAGTTAAGAGATGGAAGCATTAATAAAGTACATTGTGCTCTCAAAAAGAAAATATAATTTTAAATTTATCTAACGATATTATGCCAAAATATATTTAAGATAAAGGACGGACACAAAATTTTTATACTAAAAGGTGAACTTTTATAGTTAATAAAATTATATGAGAAATTAAAATTTTCGGAGAGATAAAAAAACATATTATCAATATAAAATATAAAAAAATTTAAAAATTTCAAAGAGTGCGGCAACTTCTTAACACCTCTCATCGGGTAAATTACCTCCTCTCGCGTCCACTAATCTTTGTGTCAACGTGGAAGATCATAAAACAATCAACCTTAATTAATTACAAAATCAAGTGTTTCAAGAGGATTAATGGTAAAGGTTATTAACAGTTAAGAGATGCAAGCATTAATAAAGTACATTGCGCTCTCAAAAAAAATATAATTTTAAATTTTACTTCGAACATAAATCGTAAGGCAAATATATATATTACCTAAAAAAAACAAAGATTAGTCAACACAATTTGAAACAAATAGTTAAAGACCCTTGTTGACATCTAATCTCTTCCCTCAAGTATTGAGTTCTAGCGTGGTAGGAACAATTCTCCCTCCTCTAAGTAGAATTTTTTTTAAAAAAAAAGCAAAGGTTATTAATATTGACCAGAGTCTACTTTCATGGCTGATGGGGCAAGATTTAATTGGTCATAGTTTCTCAATACTCTATTCCTAACCACAGAAGAATATAATCTACCTTTCTCTCCTAAAATATCCTCCATATATTTATGGTTTTGTCTCGACTCTTGGCCACTCTTAAGCCTTAAACCTCCAAGATTTTAACCAGAAAAGCATGGACCCTGCAAGTATCTTCTCATAGCGATAACAAATAGCACACCAGCTGTATGATACAATTACCAGCTGATCCCTTCTTGCTCATTCACTTTGTTTTATCGATTTGCTCAACCATAGATAGTAAAGCCTGCAGCTTTCTCATTATATCTCTTTAATGGCAGAGAGACTCGCTCTCCCTCTTCTCCTTCCGAGTCCCCCACCTGTTAAAACCCCTTTTTTATACCAAACCCACCACCAGAACCCGACTTTACAACCCAATTCACCACCTCCGTCGGCTCCAGTCCTTCAAGACCTCCTCCTCGGACATGACTCCAAGTCCCAACAACCCATCGACCCACAAGTTCGGACCCGTCTCGGCCGCTCACGTGACCTTAACCGTGGGAAGCGTTGGACTCATAACAACCTCTCTGCTCAAGGTCAGCAGGTTCTCAACTCCTTGATTGATACTTCTTTTGATTCAAATCAACTTGATGTTGTTTTAGCTAAGTTGTTCGAGCAATACCAAGAAAACCCAGATGTGGGAACGGATTTTTTGACTTCTGAAGTGCTGGGAATTGTTAAAGCTTTGGGTTTTTACAAGAAATCTGACTTGGCTTTGGGTGTTTTTAATTGGGTTAAGGCTAGAAAAGACTGTGAGTCGGTCCTGAATAGTTCAGTTGTTGCTGTTATTGTTAGTATGCTAGGTAGAGAGGGGAGGGTTTCTGTGGCTGCTAATTTGCTTAATGGCTTGCACAAAGAAGGGTTTAGTCTAGATGTGTATGCTTATACTTCTTTGATAACCGCGTATTCCGGCAGCGGGAGGTATAGGGAAGCTATGGTGGTTTTCAACAAAATGGTCGAAGAGGGCTGCAAACCTACTTTGATTACTTATAATGTGATTTTGAATATGTATGTAAAATGGGTATGCCTTGGAGTAAGGTCATGGCTCTTTTTGATGGGATGAAGAGTGACAGGTGTTGCTCCCGATGCTTATACTTATAATACACTTATAAGTTGCTGTCGCCGAGGATCTTTGCATGAGGAAGCGGCTTTAGTTTTTGATAAAATGAAATCGGCTGGTTTTAGTCCGGATAATGTTACTTACAACGCATTGTTGGATGTTTATGGGAAGTCTCGGCGACCTAAGGAAGCTATGGAGGTTTTAAAAGAGTGGAGCTTAATGGGTTTGCCCCTAGCACTGTGACTTATAATTCGTTGATTTCTGCTTATGCTAGGGACGGTCTATTGGAGGAAGCAATGGACTTGAAGATACAGATGGAGGGAAAAGGGATTAAGCCTGATGTTTTTACCTATACCACTCTTTTGTCAGGGTTTGAGAAGGCCGGAAAAGATGAGTCCGCAATGGCGATTTTTGAGGAGATGAGAAGTGCTGGTTGCAAGCCAAATATTTGTACTTTCAATGCTCTAATTAAGATGCATGGCTACTGGAAAGTTTACCAAGATGATGAAGATTTTCGATGAGATCAAGGCATGCAATGGTGAACCAGATATTGTTACTTGGAATACACTGTTGGCAGTGTTTGGGCAAAATGTTTTGCCGTTTCAGTATTATTTTCTCTCGGAAAGTAACCGAAACCAGCCCAGGAAAAGCTACTATCCCCGAAAATATTGTCCTTTTTCTCGAACCACTGCTAAAATTTTGTAAGGAGCACCGTGAATCGGCAAGAAATTTGGTCTTTATCGAACAGCCGCCAAAAACCGCCATCAACAATTATGAGAGGGGAGATGAACAAAGGCTCGTTCTCCAAAGACAGAAAACATGAGAGGCTAGGGGCGGCAAAGGCTGGCCAAAACCAGGAAACGCCGGAGCCATCCCGCCAAAGGCTTCTCACGAGAGACAGAAGAGAAGGAAGAACAGAAACAGGGCTGTTGGCGGTGTAAAAATTCACCTGCAAATGTGAAACGGCGCGGCTGGGGTGTTTTTGTTCGCAGCAGGAACACGGGCGCGGCTAGGGTTTGCTTTTTAGGCTGACAGACAGGGTTAACTTACACCCGGCAATAGTGCCAGATCAAAATTTAACCTTGGTATTGATTAATTCAGTTCTTTCAGAACTCTAAAATCTTTGTAATGATATAGTAACATTTTAATCCGGAATTTAATTCGATTGATTCATGCAGTTATCTTTGAATAAATGACATTTAGTAGACACGATTCGAATTTCGGAATCGGATATAGTTTTTTCTTTGCAATAGCACAAAATTAACATTATCAGAAAATAGTAGTATATTCTTTGTATGATTTTCTCTGCAATTGTAACATCTGGTGAAAAAAAAAATGAAGTCAATCTCAAATCAAGGAACAAAGTTGTGAGTTTTCATCTTCTTAATCCATGAATCAAAGGACGTTTTCGAGTTCCGAAACCCGACGAATCCGTGCTCTTTGCTCTTATTCATACTATCCAACAATGACTTCCCGGAAAGTACCGAATCGACAAACTGCCAAGCCCCGGCATTGTTCAATTCCGTTGGTAAAAGACTGTTCTCCCTCACGATCTCGTCCCACACCGGACCCTTGTCTTTCATGATCTGAACCAAGCTCCGCTTCTCATCTGTTTCTTGGTATCCATAATGTTCGATACCGAACTGGTTAGCCAACACTTTCCATAAGTCCTTCCACTTGAACACATCCCCATTGCTGCAGTTAAAGGCCTCATTCTTCGCGTGTCGGTTCATTGTCGCCCATATCTGATGTTCCGCTATCAAATCCGCATCGGATGCGTCCCAATACCCTTCCCACGCTTGACGATTCCCTGGAAATCTCAACGGCTTGCCTTCGTGCTTACATATGGCCGCATAAATGCATAAGCTACGAACGATGTTCATTGAACTAAATTGGGAGAAGCCGAAAACCAGACCTGGCCTATGAACTGACCATGTCAAACCAACCTTTCCCTTAACCTCTTCGAACAGAACATCCTCAAGCGTGTAACAAAAGTTCAACGACTTGAGTCTAGGAAGATCCTCGCGAAAAGGAGGATCATGGAGCTGAACCTGAACCCTGCCAAACGAATCAGACGGACCGGTGTAATGTTGCCGGCCGGTTTGCAAGCATATATGTTTCAACTTGGGGGCATTCGGGATTACGGCTTTCAGCACATTGCGTAACATAGTGCCATTGACAATGCAGGTTTCGGCTTCACTCGATTTATCAGCCCAGGCCACGTAAAAAATGTGTGTGACATCATGGAGCTTCGATAGTTTATCTCGTGTTTCTTCCTCATCTAAGATGTCACATTGTACGTAATCAACAGGTAAATGATCAGTCCAGACAGGACGGGGACGACGAGCGACGCCATAGACCTTCCACGGTCCGCCCGGAGTATCGGACAATGGAAGAATCTCAGCGAGGCTATTGCCGACAGTCCCCGTGACGCCGATTACAATCGCGACACTCTTGTATCTCGATGGTTTATCATGCTCTTCCATTTTTTTCTGCAATATGGAAAAAAGGGCTGATTGAATCAAAGGCAACAAATTTGATCATAAGATGAAAAGGAAAAAAAAAACCCCAAGAAATTGATTGAATTTTACCTTGGCAGCACCAATGGCTCCTGCCCACCACCAACTCATTGTATTGTCTTAGCTTTAGATGTTCTTCTGTTCTGTAAGAATGCTGAAATCTGGTGTCTGAACCTTTGTCTGCTTTGGATTTGCTTTTATACAACATAACCGACCTTATCCACTTGCTTATCCGACAGACAAAGACAGATAGAGTTGAACTCGGAGTTGTTGTCAATCTGTAATATTATGATTTCAAAATCTCTAATTTGCTAATTAAACATGGAGACAACACATAGTTTTGGTGTGAAATAAATGAATTAGTGGTGGGATTTTTTTAATCCAGGAGGAAAATCCGATATGGGGTATTGATGAATGGATCATTCTTTCCATAATTGAATGGAGACACAGAATTGGTCCTTATCCAGCTTGGAACCACGTCAGCATATGATCATGCTGGCGTGGAAAACGCAGAAACGTCCTTATCTACTAACTAATCCTTCTAATCCCTTTATGGTTTGTGTAATATAGAATATTTGGTTGGCAGTTTAGTCCACTGGTTTGTCCAGTTGGCAAGATTGACATGCCTGCATACGCCCGGGGTGCTAATTCTAATACAGGAGAACTGGTATGAAATCATGGAGTAGGGGTGTGTGAAATAATTAATCTAATCAATAAAAATTAATCGATTTTGTTTAACGGTATCGCTAAAAAAATATGATTAATGGTTACCTATATGTACTTTTTTAAGTCATACAACTAAAAAATGTTTTTAATGTTTGACCGAACAGTCCTTTTGGCTCATACTCTTTTTTTAACCAATTTAACTCACAACATTTTATTTTGCTCAAAATGACACAACTACGGATGAAAACTGTTAGTCAACTGACGATAAACAACTTGAAATGACTTGACAGAATGACGCGTCAAAAGAAAAAAATTATATTTTATACAATTTTATAAAAAAAAAATTGATTGATGAGTCATTACGTAAAATAAGCATATTTGTTTATATGACACTGTTATCGCGGCGTGCACTGCTATGTAGGTTTGTTGCGTCATTTCAAATTGTTTATCGTCAGTTGAATGACATTTTTCATCCTCATAGGGGCGGGCCATTTTGACCCAAAATAAAATGTTAGGGTTACATTGGTTCAAAAAAAGAATAAAGACCTAAATGACTATTTAGTCAAACGTTAGAGGATTTTTTTGGTATTATGCCCTTTTTAACTGAGTATGAAGTTTGTGTTTAAGATCTCTCTATTTAAGCATTTTTATTTAAATTTTAATACAATATTTATCGGAGAGATAAATTTATTATTGTAAAAAGAAATAATTAACATTTGAAAAGAAAATTGTAATAGGTTATAGGTTAACCTGTAACCGAATTGTTTCTTAACGGTTAACCAGCTTTTCTTTTAACGGTTAGGTTAATAACCGCTATAACGGTTAACCAACTCTTTAAGCTAAACAGTACGGCCAACCTAACACTTCTACCATGGAATGACTAAATTGCTTAACTTCAAAATTGATAGGGATCTAAGAAAGAATTAAACCAAAATTGAAGAGTAAGGTTTAATTTGTATAATTTCAAAACTGACAAGGACTTAAAATGTTATTAAACCATAAAAGGTGGGAAATCCGGGATTAGTTTCAATGATTTTGAAATTAGTAAGGACTTGAAAAATAATTGAACCGAAAATGTGAAGGAAAGGAAATTTAAAGGCAAATTGAATATGAAGATATCTATCCTGCTGTTTTGATGCTATTTCATATTTATGTTGTTCTTACTTTTTATTTTTAATGAAATATCTGTGTCTGACACTTGAATATGAAGATATAGTCTTGATCTAATGATCATTCGTATATAAGAACTTAAAAAGTAATTAAACCATAAAAAGGTGAAAATTCAAGTCTTAATTTCAATAGTTTCAAAATTAATTGAACTAAAAAAGTAAAGGAAAGACTTAATTTTATTGATTTCAAAACTAATAGAAATTTAAAGGCTAATTGAACTTGCGGATCTATCCCGCTAATATTTATGTTGTTTGTACTTTTTATTTTTCATGAAATATCCGTGTTTGACACTTGAATACGAAGAGATAGCTTTCATCCAATGATCCTCCGAGTATAAGAAAAAAACTTAAGAAATTTAAACATACTCGTATCTAACACCTACAACGGATACGAATAACATAGTTTCATACACAAAATGTTGAAACAGCTTTAGATACCAACCTGGACATATGATAATAATCCATAAGTTTTAGCATTAACACTAGGGTTGATTAAACATCAAAACAGGAAATCCAATATGCAAACATTCCTTTACATAACAATTCTGCAGAGACAATGTGTTAACTGCACATAATTATTTCTATTTGAGTGGTATAAAAATGCAATTGTACATCCATTTTAAAGATTTTCAATTCCCCTCTTCACCCCCCCCCCCATTCCTCTTGTTTCATCAGCAGCTATAATATATACTACAAAATTCCCCACCAGCTACACGGATAGCTAAATACAGCAATCAAAAAATACGGGCGCTCAAATTGACGAACACGACGAATGATGATAACCTTTCTATGACCATTTCTCCACAATACGCTCTGATAATCTAATTTCGTCATCCTTGGAAATATGGGGATCCAGCTTCTGAAGGCTGCTAACAAACGTCCTTGCCTCATCCCGACGATTAAGTTTACAGTATCCATCGACTATGGAATTGTATGTATTCTGGTTTGGTTTGCAGCCATGCTTAATCATGAATCGGACAACATCAATGGCCTCCAGGAACATGGAATCAGCTGCATAACTTGCAACAAAGGTATTATAAGTGATCACATCTGGACAAGGCCAGAATCGCACATTCCCGATGAAGCCTCTTTCATTCGACCGTTTCTACAGTAGGCATAAATAACAGTGTTATATGAAATTATATCTGGTTTTATTCCTTTAGCCAGAACTTCCCTTAAAATCTTTTCCGATTCCTCAAAATTTTCAGAGCGGCTATACATATACATCAAACTATTGTAGGTTGTCAAGCTCGGACTATAGCCACTCTCATTCATGAAGTTCAAGATCTCATTTGTCTTGGAAACCATCTGCCTCCTGCCATAAATTGAGAGCATGGCATTTAGAGTAGTTATGTCGGGTGGAAATCCTTTCTTCCTCAATTCCAAGAAAGCACGGTCCGTGTCCACAAGAAGGTCACATTTACTATTAACCAAAACAAGAGTCTTTAAGAGCACAGCTTGAGGTTCGATGATACCAGAGTATATATCTTCTGCAAGGGCATGCATCCGATCTACCTGCTTCCCATTGGCATAAACATGAAGCAAAGAACAATAAGTTAGCTCATTGGGTTTACAACGACCATCTTTCATTTCAGCCAGTATTTTCTCAGCCTGATACCAAAGACCTCCCCGTGCCAATGCTGCCAAAACAGCATTATATGTAGAAAGGTCCAGGGTAATTCCAGCTTCCAGCATTCTCTTATAAATAGCCATGGCTTGATCAAAAGAACCACAACTGTATGCGCTGATGAAAGTGTTGAACGTGTCCCTTTCGGGTACAAGCCCTGCCCTCTTCATCTCCTTGAATACTCCCGACACTTCTGAATCCATTCCATTTTGACTATCCCTAAAATTTTTTTGTTGACCGTCTGAGGTTTTTTATTATTAATTCGGATCGATTTGCATCGCATATTTAACTTTTGTAGTAGGTCTTTCGACGGAAATATTTTATGTACACGAGATTTCAAACTCGAAATTTGCTTAAAATATGCCAAACTAGTTACCACTTGAACTAACCTGTTGATTTAATTATCCTAGATGTCATTTTTTTCATACTCGAAACCTGCTTAAGTTATACTAAACTAGTTACCACTTGGACCAACCCGTTAATTCAACTATCCTAATTGATGCCATTTTTTCTCATTTTTAGTACTTATTTATTTCTGTTTATTTTATTATTTACTGAAAAGTAAAGAGAATATTACAAATAATTAAATATTTGTTAAAGCAAGTTCTTTAGGCATAAAAATTAGAATAAAATCTTTTAATTTAATAAAAAAATTGAACAAAGTTTAAAAAGAAGAATTTGAAATAATATAACCTATTTCTACTTTTATCAATTATTGGAAAGTAACGTGGGAATATTACAAAAGTAATTAATATTGATTACACAAGCAAGTTGCATGTATAATAAAATAAAGGGTAAAATCACATTTAGGCCTCAAATTTGGTGATTTTATTAATTTGGTCCTTAAACATTTTTCATATTAATCCTTGAACTTGACAACATTTTTCAACTTGATCTCTAAACTTGTTTTAATCTATGTTAGTCCCATAACAAGGGAACTTTTTCTATTATGGTCCCTGAATATGGATACCATTTAAGGACTAAAATATGTAATGTAATCCAAGTTTAGAGATCAAGTAGGAAAAAATTTCCAAGCTGATTTATGTGTATCAAAAGGACCAAGTTGAATTTTTTTGTTAAATTCAGTTTAATCTAAATATAATCGAGAGTTATATTACTCGAATTTAGACAAAATAAAAAATAGAAAGCGACAGGCATCCTAATATGGAAGAATCAACTGATTGTGGCCTTATCAGTTGGGTTGGTTAGTTTGACCTAACAAGTTAGGTTATATGGCAAATGCTAGTTGCCAAAATTCCCATGTCGTTCAGTTTAAGGTTCCAACATCTTTTTGTTAATTTACACCCAAACTTTGTCCTGTTCATAGCCTCCATTTTTGACTTTTTTTTCACAGAATTTTCCACCTTTTCAAGCAAAATATAATATAAACTATGAACATAATAAGAATAAAACAACATTGTTTTGTTTGCCTCTCATTTTTGTGGGATGCATCCATATCAACTTCAAACGGATTAAACGTCGAGAATCAACGGATATCGGAGCCGGTTGAAGGTTGAACCTCCAACGGAAACCCTCTATAGTCGCCTGCTTCCGTCGGAAACCTCCTGTAGCCATCCATCCCTTCAGTGACTTGAAATTAACTTAGAACCAATCCCACCTATCATTTGATTTCTATACATGAACAAACTTGCAAGACAAGTTAGTGTGTTGAACCTTATAACTCATTCTACTGTATTCAAGAAATTGTTTTAAGTAACTCTTCTTCGTCTCCATCCGCATTGTACGAGTAGATATCGACCGGTGCCGTAGTGCACACCATGGCATTGTGTTTAACCATGTTATTTGAAGAGCCTCGATGTTGATCGAGATAAATAACAATTACGGTTATGTCGTCATGGAAATGACGTCTTATTCCCTTTTCGATTTTCTTTATATCACCGTAGCTCATCTCTCTTTTCTTCGCGACTTCTTGAAGCGCTGCTCTTACCAATCTCTTAGCGATACCCTGCAAGTTGAAAGATCAATACCAAGATTGCTATAGAATAGTACTCTTTTCGTTAATTGATAAGACGAACACGAATACTCACAGCTCGGGGGTTTCTGAAAACGATGTCAACAGCAGTTTCGTCACTCAACTGCTCCCACAGACCATCCGATGCAAAGATCAGAAATTGGTCTTGTGGCTTAAGCTTCCTAATAAGGATGGAGGGTTCGGCTGTAATAACTGGTCTTTTAAGGGAAACAGGGTTTCCAAATCGTTGGAAGATTGGATCTCTATAAAAATCAGGCTTCTTCAAGTAAACATCACCAATGGACCTTGACACCTGAAAAAACAAGAGAAACACGGAAAATCAACAATTAGAACCGACATAATCGTTACTATCTTAATCTTAAAATCAATGCTAAAGTTAAGTGTAAAGAAATCAACTAAATCTGAACCAAAAACCCGAAAATGAAAAAGAGAAAAACTCCATAAAGTTGCATAGGCTCAGCATTATGGTTCAAGGGCCTGCATTTGCCCAACTTCGTGCATACAAGGAATACAAGCAATGCCTGGAAAGAAATAAGTGCATGCAAATCGAATTCATAGAACCCAAACATGAACTAACCTAAACTATTATAATCGAGTTGCCATTAGAGTTGTTTTGTTTGTACCTGGATTATGCCCTTAATCCTCCACACTCCTCGAGTGTACACCACTACATGAGAATCATCCGGATGAAGTGCCTCGACCTCCTTCCTGACTTCCTCAACTCCGACATTGTGATCCGTCGACAGCCTCTCTGCCACCACCTTATTCTTCTTCTCCTCTGAAACTCTCCTGCCGAGAACTGCTCTCGAGTCGCCGAGATTCGCCACATATAAAACATCATCAGATATCGCACCAACTAGACAACACGATCCAACCGAAGCGATTTGAGGCCTCATGGGCAACGATCGCTTCACCAAATGCAAAAACTCTTCTTCCGTAGCATTGAACGCCTTCTTTATAACGTCTGCAGATAACCCACCTTGCTCTGTAGCAAATTCTGCAATCCAGACAAACAAATTAATGGCAAGAACATAGAAATTAACACAATAACATACTATACTTTACATCAATATCTTGAGATCCAAACTCCTACATGAAACGCATAATAAACATGCATGTCCAAATAACATGAACCGACAAACACTTCCAATAATCTAAAAAAAAACCCAGAAAAAGTGTTGAAAGGGGATAGAATAATTACTATGTAGAAAGGGGAAGAGATGTTTGTTGACAAATCTGGAAGCTTCAGGTCCACCATGGCCATCATAAACACCAACGTAGGTACCGAAAGGGGAAGTAAAAACTTGGCTTTGATCTTCAAGGCTTTTATTCGCTTGAACGACGGCGATGGAGTAATCACCGGAAGCGTGGTGTTTAAGGTCGGCATGCCACATGAGCCCATCCCCACCGGCCCTCAACCCAAAGCAACGCTCGAGCGGCCTAGCCAGCGACCTTAACATCATCGTCATCGTTGTCGGCCTTTTCCTTTGTCCGAATTTCGCTGATATGTATGTAAAGACCGTTCCTTTGTGGTAAAGATTGAGTCTTTTGGGGTTTGTTCACTTTGGGTTTTTCTTCTTTTTCTTGGTAGGTAAAATCAATGGTTTAAATATATATATATATAAGAGAATGTGGGAAAAGAAGAAGATGCCGCGTGCTGGGGAAGATATACCAGACCAGAGGATAATACTGGTGTACTCTACGCGTAAGTTTTTCCCCCCACTTTTAGCTTCCATTTCCTTTTTAAAAAATTGTATTTTAAGCTTTTCTTAATCATGGCCTAATCATACATTTCACCCCTATCCTTTACTAGGTCAATTAGACCTGGATAAAATTGGAAAGATTGAGGTTGTCACACTCTGTGCTCTTATCTGTATGTAAATTATATTTGGATTTAGTTTGAATTTATATTCGGTTTAAATCTCATCATATGTGGATAGTTGTTAGTAAATGTATAAAATTAATTTTTATTTTTGTTATTTCTCCATGAATAAATTGTTGAAATGGCTGTTTTTTGTTAATCTTTTGTGTATGATGTATTGAATTGTTGGTTTTTAGGTTAGCAATTTAAATTCCATATTTAACTGTATTACCTAATTGGACTACCTATACGATTTTTAAAAAGCACAAAACAAAGTCGGATAAATTAAAGAATTAATTTTTTTTTTATTTTCATAAGAGATGGAACTCATAATTTGACCAGTCGTTGATTTACAGAAAAAATGATTTAACAACTACAAATAAATTAAGCAATATAATAAAAGAAAATATAAGATGCACTGGCGGTGAAAATATATTTTTTTCACAAGCGCCTTGATTTAGGGGTTAGAGATTTAATTTATGGTTTATGGTGATATGGTGGGGATTTAGATTTTTACTTGTAACCCCTAAATTCTAACCCTATACTCTAAATCCAAGCCACAATCCTTAAATTATAAGCACATAAGCCTAAACTCCTAATCTATAAACCTCAAATTAAATCTCTAATCCTTAAAATTAGAGCGCTTGTGGAAACAAAATATTTACACCGTCAATGTATGATATAATTACCCATATAATAATAAATATGTTTCAACTAGGTTTATATGAAATGATAAATATCTTTTCTGCTTTAACTATTGGTCTAAGAGTTCAAGATTTATATTTGGTATTATTTTTTTTATGTCAAGTAGTTTTTATTTATTTACTTACTTATCTGTATGTTATTTGTCCAGCATTACCTTGGAAATTTCAAAGGAACCAACACTGTTTATGGTATACAGATTCAGGTTCTCTGTTTATGGTGATTACCAACATTGTTCCTGACAATGACTTCAAACAATTTTGGTTCGGTCCATTCTGGAAACTACAGCCGAAAATTTTGCCAATACAGCAGGTTGGTCAAGGAAGGAAAGGCACACTGTACTTAATACAATGCTTTGCATTTTAAAATCCAGACCTAATAACATTTAAGTCGAGTTCGAATACTTTTGTGTGTATGGATTCGATCTAGATTTATTTTGATTTGTTAGTTCGAGTTCGGGCAGTTCCACACACTCTCTAACCTAATGATCTAAGCAAGCCAAGTGAAACCTGTGCCTATATCCATATGTTCGTTACCGAGTGCCGGAGGTCCAAGTGGTCCACATGTTTCTTACTGTCAATGATAGTTAGGGAACGAGTGATACTAAATCACCAGTAGCACACTATACAGCATGTCAAGCACCAGCATTGGGGACTAGACGGTACCGACGATAGCTGAAAATAATCCGTTCGATCAGCGTCGGGACTCGGGGTGCATGATCAGTTATTCCATCACATTGCACCACTTTTATTGCTAAACCAAGTCAGACCCACAAATTCATTATATGGATGTAAAGCCAAGGATTGTGGATCACAATCAACCGTATGGCACTGAATCATCCACCGGATTATGACACAGGTTGATAGTGTAACAGTAGCCTGTTTTGGACCACTCAACAGATCCACAAAATGGAAGTAAACACCTTGATTCGATTCGAATAGAGTTCCGAATATGATATGTTCTGTGAGTTTCAAATTGCATAGAGATCTAAGCACCAACTTGTATGCAGAAACAGATAGGAGTCTTAACCTCTCAAGAACAATTTTGTTTCAGTCCATTCAGGAAATTACAGGCGGAATTTGGCGGTAGGGTAGGTTAGTCAAGGAAAGGCACATTGTTACCACTACATGCTTTATATCTTTAATTATTTATTAATAATTATTAACTTTTCAAAGAATAAGTATTAATTCAGAATTTTATATTATTTCACCTACATTATGAGTGTACCATTGGTGGTGTCACTTAGATGAATGGGTGCTAGTTAAACACCCAAAAATTCTTAATATACATATATAATAAAAAGATATTTTATATATAAAAATTTAAAATTAATACAATGTTGAAGAATATTTATACTATTTTTTTAAAATTTAAAATTGCAATTTAAATTTGATATATTTGTGACATCATAATTTAAAATTTCAGAGTGTGTCATTGGAATGTACCATTAAAATAGTAAATAATGTGTTTCCTGGATTAAGATCCACTTATGTAAAACTTAATTAATTTACCCAAATATTTTATGAGAAAATTTGATACATAACTTGTGTAAACTAAAATTTACACGTGATTGTCAAATTTAAGGGTTATAGGTTTAGTTTTATAGTTTAGAATTTAAGAATTAGGGTTAGGGTGTAGGCTTTAAAATTTAGAGTTTAAGATCTAAAATTTAAAGTGTTAGAGTTAAGATTCAGCGTTTAGTTTTTAAAGAATTATTGTGTAAAAAAAAATACACGGACTGTATATCAAATTATAACTTATATTTTATTGATAACAATATTATAAAAAAACAGTTGGGCCACTAGTTATATTAATTGGGCCTAAATAGGCTTTTTCTCGTTTAATTCGGAAATTAGGGTTTTAAGCTCCGCATATATACCTTCGTTTTCTTACTATCCAAACGCCACCGTGAAATCTAGGTTTTCAATTCAGTACCGTATAGCATTCTCAGAATAGCAGAAGCAGCAGCCAATCAGCAATGGGTCACGCTAATGTCTGGAACTCTCACCCCAAAACATACGGCCCCGGCTCTCGCGCCTGGTATTTGCTTCTTCCCTCACTCTTTGAATTCCTTATCAATTAGTACTTAGTCTTCTGCAAGATGCTTTATTTTTGGCATATTATAACTCAAACGAACGGATAAAATTTCTGGTTGTTGATTTTCCAGTGCATAATCTAACGATATAGCGTTTTAATGAAAGTGGGATTTTGCTTAGTTTGATGCTGTTATGAATAAATTTGAGATATAGCTTCCTGAGATTTTGTTAAAACATGTTCTGTCTTGGTTTCATTAGTTTTGTTCTGCGTTTTACGGCGTAAGGACTTAGGATTTTGTTATTTTGTTTTGCTTTGATAGCCGTGTTTGTGGAAACCCTCATGCCATCATCAGGAAGTACGGTCTCATGTGTTGCAGACAGTGCTTCCGTAGCAATGCCAAGGAAATTGGATTCATCAAGGTACTCTTCTGATAGTTAGTGTTATTTGAGTCCCTCTTCTTAATTGATTATTTAAACAGTTTCTTAACCGTGTGTGTCTCGTCTTCTTTGCAGTACCGCTGAAGGGTTATATATGATGTAAAGTGAGAAGGACTTTGTCAAATTATCCTTCTTTGTAGTATGTTTTCTGGATTTCAAAGAACTTCAAGAAAATGTCTTTTCCGTTATGAGTTAGTTCGAACCTTATAGTGATTGTTGAACTAAGAATACTTTGTTGTCCCTCAATGAAGTAATCATAAAGTTTTCAATTCAGTAATTTTTTATATTGTCCAAGTTTTCTTAGTTTTTGCATTGCATGATTCGGTTGATAATCAGTGTTCTGTGTTCGCCCCCGATGATTATTAGTATTCTGTATGTTCTTCAAGTGGAATTGGATGTTTAGTTTATTTTTTTAAAATCACATGTTATAGTTTTAGGTCTTCGATTAGTATGACCTTTGCAATGCATCAAAATCTTATGCTGATGCTTTGTGCCATTTGATTCGAGTTTGAATCATTGATATTTTGATAATTTCTCACTTCAGAAAAAGGAAAGTTCAGTAGGATTTTCTGTTTATTAGCCTTTAAACCCTAGGCTATATCTGGCCCGGAAAATGAACTATCAGGCTTTGTTTTTAAACCTATAATTAGTCTTGCGAGGGCTGAGCTGTTGATTTCATCAGATATATATTGCTTCTCGAAGTTTTCTTTTATGATATGCAATGACAGTGAGGTTTGGTTTTCATAGTTTGAATTGTAGGAGTAAAAAACTTAACGAAAATAATCTGGACATGAACCAAAATTACTCACGTCTGTCTCATCTTTGATGAAATTACCCACGTTTTATGATTATGAATGTTGATGTTTCTGCTCAAAATTAAGGTTTGGTGCCTGAAAGTTCATCTCTTTCTGAATCAGACCAAAGTTTTGCCCATAATGTTATCCTCGCTGAAACCAGAATTCTGGGGTAAAAGCACCCAGGAGATTTTAAGATGGTGTGGATGATTCTGTTCTACGTTGGCTTAAAAAATGGCTAAAGATACCAACTTGAAATGTTATAAAATATAACATTTTAGGTTGATTCGGGTAATATTTTTGGTCTTAAAATGGTAATCATGTACAATCGAAAATGTTATCGGAAGTTTTTTAATTGTATTTAATCCTATCCTTCCTTAGATTCCTTTAATTTGAAGGGTGGTACTTTAAACTTGTTTTCCAACTCATGTACTATCTGTATGTGTTGTCCTTTAGATGTCATGTGGACCATTTTGAATGGGCTTAATGTCAAATAAGTACTTAAATTATCATGTTTTTTTAGGTGTTTAATTTTTTGTCCATTTTAAGTGTTTACACTATCATTTTCACTCTTTTGAAGGTCAAACTAAAATATTTATTTTGACCAAATAATAATAGTTTAGGCACTTTAACAAAAAATATTTGTTTATATACTTGAAAGGGGTAAAAATAATTGAAGCACCTAAATAAAAAAATGGGATAGTTTAAATACTTATTTTAGTATAAGCCTTCTGAAAATTAAAAAATGGAATGGAAAATCACATGGTGAAATCTTGTTGGCGGCCTATCACATTTCTTAAGAAAACACTTTTGAACCTTAGATCCCAAGAAACCATGTAAAAAAAATAGTAAAGAAACATCCTTTAAAACATGCGGAATCAGCCATTATAAAACAGCCATAGTTCTTGCTGGAAAGCAACAATAAATCATTCTAATTTCATTTCAAGTTTGTAATCACTTTAGAAGTTGGCCAACTGATGATAACAGTACCCCAACAATTCCCCTAATAAAACAAAGTATAACACAGCTTTGTGGGGGTGCTTTTCCCCTTTTAAACTACTTGTTTCATGGAGTGTGGCCTAAGTCACATGGCTTCAAAGTTTCGAACTTTCGACTTTGTTTAATACGAGATTCAAGTTGGTTTAGTATTCATTGTAACATCTTAATAAATATAGAAATTTGAATCTCATTAATAATTTCATTTGATAGATTATTTGTATGCATATCTTTGGATCTTCTATAAAACTTGTGATATAATTAAACTTCGAATCAAAATAACTATTTCACTTAATTTTTTTTCTAATTAGAAATAAATAAATAAAATTCAACTTTTAGTTTGCTAGCATCATTTCATAGGTCATGTCATAACCATAGCTTCACAACAACAACAATAACGACACCAATCTGCTGATCAAATTGCAGACAAAAGCCAGCTGATAGATGGGGTTCTTAACAGCCTCTTAATTCTAATTGTCTGTTAATTAGTTTAACAACGGGACTAATCCATAACCCATAATATAATATATATATATATATATATATATATATATATATATATATATTATGCCTTGCTTTTTGTGGTGGTTCTCTCTAGTTGCAGCCTCACATTCGTGTTTTCCGATAGTCGACCGTTTTTAAGTTGGAGTCGAGTCCTCAACTTTGCATGATATGTGTATTTTATATATATGAAAAACATGAAGAAAAATTATATTGTATATGGTTATAAAAAGTTGTTTAAACTGGAATCAATTAGCATCATAACCTTATAAATATTTACAATTATATTTGAACAGAAACTCAACAATTCGAATTGAATTTCATAAACTCATTTAGAAATTTTTTTAAGATAAAGTTTGAGTTATAAAATATGACTCGTCAACTCGATTAACTTGAATTTTTTTTACTCAATTAAACTAGATTGAATATCGCCCTTAACAATTTACATATGTGAATAAAACATAAATAAGAACATTAGATTGTTAAAATATTAATAATACAATAAGTTACCTAAATATCGATTCTCTATTATAATTATTATTTATCTTAAAAATAGTTGACATATTAGTTCTTAACGTTTGCTTAATTTGCAGAATATAAGGGTGGGGGGGGGGGGGAGTAAAAGAATGCTATATAAAAGGGATTTGATGTAAGCCTTGCAACCAAATGCAGAATCAAAGGAGTGATAAAAAAAATATTTGTTTTTAGACATATGAATCATATAATATATATATATATAAATGGAAAATATATAATGCACTGCGGTGGAAATATTTTGATTTTACGAGCATTTTAATTTGAGAGGTTAAGGATTTGATTTAGGGTTTATATATTATAAAGTTATTAAAAAAGACTTCTCATATGGATTAAGCATTTTAGTTGGGGTTGTGTTCGAATGACTATAAGTGTAGAATGATCAAATATGAGACCCACCACCTTTTCAATATAATTTCTTATAGTAATACTGATATTATAAATTATAATTCAACTTTATTTTATATCAAGTTCATATTATTATATCAACATTCAAATATATCGAACATACAAATAAGATTATGAATTCAAATTTTAAATAAAAAATAATATGAAAGAGTTTTATTCATCGTTTAAAAATTTCATTCGACTTTACTTTGAATAAATTAGACATACTATTATCGAAAATCGAGAGTTTTCAAGAGAGAAAAAAAGAAGAGAGTTGGGGGCGCGTCTAACATACGGCATAATACGGTGCGACACCAACTGGAAATATTATAAGAATTGGAACATAAAACTGAAAATGTTACACTGTTTGATAACATTTTCGGTTGGTGGTAAGTATTGAAACTTTAACTTCGAGTATCGAAACTTTCATCGCTTCTGATAACATTTTAAGTTTTTGTAAGTACCGAAAATGTTATCAAACAGTATAACATTTCCAATTCTATATTTCAAATCTTATAACATTTTCGGTTGGTGTCACACCGTATCATGCCGTAGCGAAAGTTGGAAGCAAGGAATGATTGAGATCAGATGAAAAGAGACATTGCATCTTATATTAAACTAATTAACAAACGGGGTTTAGCTTTGCTTGCAATAATCACAATGCATTCTTTTGTCTTATATTTTCTTAATGTATATTAAATTAGAGAAATTTATTGCATTTTTTTCCCATTTGACATCATCAACCTCTTATCTGCTTAGAAGCTCTTTTCATGGAGGTTAGCCCCCCATTGCTTTAAGGTAATCCCTGTTTCTTATGTTAAATTAAGTACAATTTCATAAAACTTAATAATGTTAGTATAACATAGATTTATGTTGTTTGAATCTGTAGTTCAATTCAAATGATTCATAAAAGTAATTTTTTTTAAGAAGAATTTCGTATGTTTGAAATTCGAACTTCAACATTTACAATCATTCAAATTTTAAAACATAACATTTTAGATTTAGATCTATTTAATCTAGATTATTATTAATCAAACCTTATAATTTTAATTTTGTTATTAAACCTGATCCGATGCGGTATATTATTTTAAAATTTTTGTAAGGTATTATAGGTTCATGAATATAGTTAAGTGTCTTAGTCGTAGTTTTTGTGAAAGCGAAAGAAAACAAACCTAAGGGGAGGAAAATGAGACTTTAGAGGAAATAATGAGAGTGTTCCGAGTGAGTCTAGAACTATGGGTGTTTATGGTTAACCTGTAAGTTTTGTTTTTTTGTGTAATTATATGATAATGTCTGAAAATAACGTGTTCATCTCATTATGATTAACCAAAATACTACAACGATAAACCATAAACACCCTATCTAGAACTCATTACCTAAAAAAATACAAATGAACAAAATGAGCAACTTGACCAACATGCTAGTTAAATAATGGCATTTTAAATATATTTTTTATTAAAGAATGGTTTGGTACCTCAATGAAAAAATTTTATAATTTAAGGGTCAATTTTATTATCAAAAATAAATCTAATACCAAGAGATCATATTCATATAAGTTATTAAATTTTGAATATCTTTCGCTTTTCTACTATGACATTTGTTGTTGTGTTCATATAAATTATTAAATTATCACTCAATTCTCGTGAGAGAATTTATACAAAAGGAGTAAATGAATGAATGATACATCATTGGCATTCATTATTTCATTCTAATCATAACAAATAAGGTTTAATTCATGATTTTGGCTTCTGATTTATTTTTTTAACATAGTACTCCTGAATTATGCCTATTTCTCATTTTTGGTACCTACGACTTTTTTGGTCTATTTTAGTATCTAAAATATATTTTCTACCCATTTTAACCCCAAAAGAAAAATATATAAATGAGAATGTAACACATTATTATTGGAATCAATAATTTTAAGATAAAATGAGGCGAAAACGATAATTTTTAGCACATAAAAGGTTAGATATCAAAACAAAAGAAAAGTTTAGTTTAATGTCCAAATCGTAAACAGAACATATAACATAATACGTTTATTCATTAATATTATTTTTATGAATAATCTAAAGATGATTACAAGATAGTATCTGTTCATACATATTTTTAAACCTTGATAATTGGCATACACTTTGTAGACAGTGATTTGAATCCGCGTCTCTTAAGATGAATATCATTCGCTTTTCTACGGAGACACTTATTAGGTTCATTAATATTATTTTTATTCTTTAAATTGTTTATTGATATAATAATACTCCCTAATTCACCAACGATATATATTATCAAAATTAATTCATCTTTAAAATTTTGAGAATTTTTATTGACATTTCTATAAGGTGTTACTCGTTGATTTTGATAGTGACCTGCATTTCTAATGTTTAATTGTGTTCATTAATGCATACACATCAAACATTAAGTACCTAAGTTTTTGCTCATTGGCTCCAATATAGAAAATGTGGGTTGATTTCACATTTTTAGGTTTTCAGAAGGACAATAAGGACAATTAACCCAAAATAGTTTGAATAAAACTCTGAAGATTAATTGAGTTTAACCCAAATTTTTAGATTTCTCTTGGATCTTTAAACTTCTAATTAATTATATTTAAGTTGTTTATGTGTTAAGTATGTTCTTGAAATCTTAAGAATTTAACGTTTCATGTTCAATCTTAATTTATATATGTAATTGTGATTATAATTATAACTTCCCAAACAAAAAATAATTAATTCGATTTGTGATATTGGTTGAGAATATGAAAAGAATTAATTATATTTTTAAGAAATTGGAAATTATTATTCTTTTATTTTTCTTTATAAACATCACTAAATAATATAAGCTCGGAAATTGGAAGAGAAATTATATTAGCTTCAAGTCTTCGAACTATAGTTTTAAAACATAAATTTTAAACCCTTATACCCTAAAACCTAAACCTTAAACCCCTAAACTCTAAATTCTAACCATAAACCTTAAATTCTACACCTTACACACTAAACTCCTAAACCTTAAACACTAACTTACAATCTTAAACTGTGTATCAAAGTATTTTCCTTTAATTTTTAAGTTAGGATTGTAATTATATAAATACAATTAGAATTAATTGTTATAATTAAAATTATATAAAAGATAATCATTATATATCCAAACTTAAATTAGAATAAAATCAGAACAAATAACTTAAATTATAAGGCTTAATCAATGGTTATTGGTTAATTAGAGGAAAAAAATACAAGTTTATTTAAGGCTAAAGGGTCAAATTGCCCTTGTAATAATCTGAAATCAACAATGTTGTCCCTACTTTTTTTCCTATAATTTTGTCCTCAAAGTTAGTCAATTACAACAATGTTACCCTTTTACCGCCGTTGACCGTTAAAGTGCTGATGTGACATTTAAAAGTAAAGTCATTCATGCAATTTTGCCCTTGAATTCATTCAATTGCAATAATTTTGCCATTGGTTTATTTAGTTTTTGAGTAAATTGGATAAATAATTTAGTTTTTTGAGTTAAACTTTTACAAACATAATATATAAAAAATCGACTAACAAATTGGTGTAAATATCCTTTGAGTCTCTCGTAATTTTAGAAATAAGCAAAGTGAGAATTATCACAAAAAAAATTAAAATATTTTTTATTTTTTAAAAAATCTATAAACTTAATATAAATAAATAAAATATTCAAAAAAAGTATTAAAAATAAAAATTAATATATATTAAAAATTATAAAATGTAAAATATAAATATAAAAATTAAAAAGTATTTATAAAGCATTAAAAAATTAAACAATAGATGATAAAACATAAATATAAAACTATAAATATAAAAGAATTTAAAATTTTATAAACACTTTTAAATTTTTTTATTTATATTTTTTTCATTTTATAGTTATTAATATATTTTATTTTTTATATTAGCTTTTATTTTCAGTAATTTTTTAAATATTTTATTTATTTTTATTAAGTTTATAGATTTTTTTTTAAATTTGAGGGTTTTCATTTGCTTATTTTTAAAATTACTAGCGACTTAAAGGATATTTACATCAATTTGTTAATCGATTTTTTTATATATTCTATTTATAAAAGCTTAACTTGAACAACTAAATTATTTATCTAATTTTATTCAAAAACTAAACAAACCGTGAGTAAAATTACTGCAATTGAATGACTTCGAGAGTAAAATTGCATAAATGACTTTACCGTTAACTATTACGTCAACATTTTAACGGTTAACGTCGATCAAAGAATAACACTGCTATAATTGATTGACTTTAAAAATAAAATTACCGAAAAAAATAAAAATAACATTACTTATTTTAAATTATTAAAAAAAATAAGCCTTTAACCTTTATTTAATTATTGTCATTTTCTCAATGGATTTCTCTATCATTTTATACCATGAATGTGTTCACTATTAGGCTTTTAATTAATTAACTTAACGTTTTTCCAAAGATTCATAAAAAAACAAACTTTAACCCGAAAAATCCCAGCTGAATCTCTTCCTTCCTCTCTCTTTTACCAAATCCCTCACCTTACCTACTGTTTTCTTCACTGTCTGAAAACCCAGATAAAGCTAAAAGCTAAAAGCTTTGTGGGTGTGTTTTCAGTTTTCACTACTGTTGAAGTTGGACGCATAATGATTTCGAAACCCTCCATGGGTTCTTCTCCATTGTAACCAAAATCACCTAAATTCTCGTTTGTTTTCATGTTATCAGCCATGAAAAAAGATGACCCGTTCTTAGTAATTTGCTGAAATTTTCTTTCGAGGAAATGTAGAAGAGAAAGTTGATTCCTTTGCAGTCTCAAATGATGGTTGTGGCTGCATTTTCTCGTCCTCAAACTCCTTCAGAGCTCACTGAATCAAGTACCAATCATGGAGGAAATCCAAGTTCGACTACAATTAAAGCGTCTCCTCTTAAAAAGAAACCCAGAGGCAGGCAGGTTCCTTCGCGGTATTTTTCTCCATCTCCGTCACCTTCAGCGGCAACCAAGATGCCGGCGAGATTCCCTTCACCTCTTATTTCTCGTTCCACTAATACCACGGCGTCGGTGGCGGTGTGGAACAAAACGACAGCGGCGTTTCCTTCTCCGCTCCCAAAACGATCTCAATCCGTGGACCGGAGGCGGCCTGGAGGTCAAGTGTCGAAAGGGAACAATGTTGATTCCACGGAATTGTCAGCTGCTTCCAAGATGTTAATGGCTTCAACGAGGAGTTTATCCGTTTCGTTTCAAGGTGAGGCCTTTTCGCTTCCGATTAGTAAGGTGAAGTCCCAAGTTGGTTCTACTTTGACTAGGAAAGCAACTCCGGAGAAGCGAAGAGCTACTCCGGTGAGAGATCATGGGGAGAACTCGAAACCCCTGGATCAGCACCGCTGGCCTGCGAGAACCCGGCAAGGAATTCGGGTTTGAATCCGTTGTCTAGGAGTTTGGATTATTTTGGTGAAAGGAATTTGATTGGTGGGTCTGGTGCAGTGATGGTTAAGTCATTGCAGCAGTCATTGATACTAGATGAGAGTGCTAGGAGGATATCTTTTGATGCCAATTGTGTAAACGAGGCCTCTTGTGATCTCACTGCATCCGATACGGATAGTGTGTCGTCTGGGAGCACTAATTCTGGAATGCAGGAATGTGGAGGAAATGGGATTTCCAAAGGGAGGAGTGGTTCTCGTAGTGTTCTTGCGTCTGCGAGGTTTTGGCAGGAAACGAATAGCCGGTTAAGGCGGTTGCAGGATTCAGGTTCACCTTTGTCTACGTCTACAAACCCCGGGCCTAGAATTGGTGCAATGTCTTCTCCGAGGACAATGACTTCTCCTAATAGGGGAGGCGCAAGGTCTGCTTCTCCTAGTAAGCTTTGGACATCTTCGGTATCCTCTCTGTTGAGGGGGCTAAGTCCTGCTCGGGTGAGAAACGCAGTTGGCAGTCAGATGATTGGTGGTTCTGTTAACACCCCTTCGATTCTTAGCTTTTCTGTTGATATTCGTAGAGGAAAGGTAGGGGAGGAACGAATTGTTGACGCACACACGTTGAGGCTTCTTTATAACCGTTACTTGCAATGGAGATTTGCAAATGCAAGGGCAGATGCTGTTTTCACGGCGCAGGAATTCCGTGCTGAGGTATGGTTATCCTCCTTGTCCGTCTCGTTGTTCCTACGATGTTCAATGGTCTTGATCTGTGATATTTGGTGAATGTTTAGATTTACTTCAGCGTAAAAGTTTGTCAAACAAGCCGAACGCAACTAGTTTATGATAAAGCTTACCTGCAGCGCCAGTGAATGTGCGTAGTTATTGCATAATGGTATCCTTCTGGAGAGCATAATGTGAATCTTGTCCAATTTGACATCATAGAATTGCCAATTTCTCCCAACACTGTTATCAGTAACTTTAATTCCTTTAACTTTGTGTAAATACTTCTACGGTAATGAGAATCACTGTCGGGGATAGTTGAGTGGCAGTGTTTTGCTATATATGAAGAACACAAATGTCTAGGTTTTCGGTTATCAATAGGTTGATGCGATAGTCAGTTTGAAATAAGAAAGGAACTAAAGCAAGTTTGTGAGTTCAGGCTTAACATGATGCTCTCTGATAAGTCTGGCATTTTCATGACGAATGTTCCGTTTGTAGCAGAAAGATCTGTGGAATTCATGGGTAACAACATCAGAATTGCAGTATTCTGTCACTCTCAAGAGAATCAAGTTGCTATTACTAAGGCAAAAATTGAAACTGACTTCCATCCTGAAGGGACAAGTAAGATTCGAAACTCAATATTTGTGAAGTATTTAATCGAATCCTTGTAGATATTTCCATAGACAACTGTTTCAGTCTACCTTTCTGTTCATGCTTTTATCTTAGAAACATGCTTTAAAAGCAGTCACCGTTCACTTTCTATTCGTGTGATTACTGAATATTGGTTTGGTCCTAATCAATATGGATAAATTTGACTCTTCCTCGATTCCTCTCGTTACTTCTTACTGCATGCGTTTTAGAATGCTGTTTAAATTACAAAAGCCTCGCTTTTAAGCATGAATTTTCTATTCTTCGTGACTAAAATGTGTTATGGTTGATACGAGTGTAGATATCTCATTTAGAAGCATGGGCCCTCCTCGACGGAGACCACACCAGTTCTTTGCTAGGAGCAATTGAAGCTTTAAAGGCCAGTACTCTTCGTCTTCCAATTGTCGGAAAAGCAATAGTAGGTTTCTTCTCCTTCACTTGTTTTCCCTGCTTTTTGACATACAATCTATTAACGATTTAGCTAGCAAGTATCGTTTTGTTTGAAATGTTTCTCTTCCCTTTCTCTGTTTTTTCTCTTAATAGGTAGATATCCAGAATCTGAAGGACGCTGTCAGCTCAGCAGTCGACTTGATGCACGGAATGGCATCCTCAATATGCTCACTATCATCAGAGGTAAAATCTGTTACAAAATCTTGTAACATTTGTGTTACCAGAGAGAGAGAGAGAGAGAGAGAAATCATTCGACTCTTTCCCGTGATAATTCTTTGCAGGTGAAGGAAGTGAATTCTTTGGTTAATGAGCTTGTGAGTGTGGCTGCAAATGAAAGGCTTTTGCTCAAACAATGTAAAAATCATTTATCCATGTTAGCTGCCATTCAGGTAAATTTGGCGTTTTGTTTTATGTTCCAAGGCATCCTCTGCTTCATCTACTCATGTGGCTTATTGTTTAAGGACTGTCATTTTCGATTAGGTTAACGACTGTAGCTTGAGGTCGCATATACTACAACTAAATCGTGTACCCACTACCGGCCGCCTGACAACATGTGTGTAGAACTGATTGTTGTTTGACTACTCACCCTAAATGCTAACGAACATTACCACCCAAGCTCATGTTTTTCCGATGGGTGGAGGCGGCACTGGACAATACCACGACCGGATCGAATATAGCTGAGGTTTGTCTTGGCATTTTAGCAAGCTTTTGCATCTAGTTGTTGTCTTCTATGATCACACATGTAATTTTTTGTCTGAAGATAAAGAAAGCGTCGTATGTATATGTATATGCAAGTTCGTCTGATAACCAAATTGTCATTGTATTTCTTGGCCTGCTTTGTATGATCTTGTTGATGCTTGTTCAATCATAAACAAAGTCCCATTTCCATGTTTCTCCGAATTCATCGAACTTCATAATATGAACCGCGATCCGACTATTATATAAACCGAGTCCCGTTCCCATTAAATCACTAATCTTTGCGATTCTCCGCACCGACTACGATATGAACCACGATCTTAATCACTGCCGATTTCCGAACTTAATTGTTACAACGAGCCTTCAACTTCTGGATGAAACTACTTCTTCAGTTTATCCTTGAGCTTGTAATCCGTTCATGAAGAAATAATATTTGTTTTCTAGAAGATGGAGAGACAAGAAAAAGAGTATTTTGACCAAACAACCAAAGTAGTCAACGACAACACACGTTGAAGTTGCGGCGCATGGGGAGCTTAAAACACTTGCGTCCACCACTAACATGGGCAGGGCTGCCCTCCGCTGCCACTGCCGGCTATGTTTTTTTTTGGGGGGCTAATCTATGATAGAACAACATAATTTAAGGTTAGAATACAGTAAGTTTTGAAATTTATTATACTTGGGTTGTTTTTTCTTCTATAAACTTCGAAATTTGTAAAAAAAATTATTTATTTTAGATTGGTTTTTCGACAAGAGGAAAACTAACAATATAATTTTATGAAAATTTATAACATTTTAAATTATTTAGACAAATTTTAAAATTTATATATTTTTAAACTTAAATTAAGCTGTTGTACTGCACACCTATTTTTTTTTACCTTTTCCTTTTACTCATATTTTTCCATCTTCCTCTTAATTTGTCCAACAAAATAAACTTACTGATTCTTTGTACAATCATGCAAGAAAAGCAGACACAATTATTTGAAGATTCTAAAACTTGTTTTAAGTATGTTTTTTTTAATAAAAGAATTAGAGGTCCCTGGGGGCATTATTTTGATTTGTGGACCGTGACGATGCAGGGAAACACCACCCCATCAATTTGCAGAAAGAAAAAAGAATGCTTTGGCAACAATGGACCCCAAATCTCAACCTCCAACAGTTTGTGATGAACATAAAAAAAATGGGGTTCATTTTCATCCACAAAAGCCTCCTATAAATGACAATTGGTTTCACAAAGAGACCAAAATAAATAAATATATATATACATACGAAAAAATAATTTAAGAGTTATATTTCGATACACAAGTTTTATAAAAAAATACACAATATTTTTTTAAAAAATCTAAATCCTTAACCAGAACTCTATATTATAACTCTAAAACCTAAATTATAACCCATATAACATAAACCCTTAAATCTCAAACCTTAAACTAAACATTTAAACCCCAAAGTCGATAAGCTTGTATAAACTAACATTTACACAAACTTGTATCAAAGTATTTTCTTTAATTTAATTGGTCAAGATTTAGACTTTAACATTCATATTTTTTTTATAATTTAAGGACCGATTAATTCAGATAATGTATTACAAACATCGTGTCCAAACCACCTATTACTATTGGACTAAGAACTTGATACTAATGTTTTACAGGTTCGCCCAAAACAGTTTGAAATTGATGAGCTGGTTTAAAATGGGTACAATAATTTCTGGGTTTGATGCAATGAACCCTACAAATATAAAAATTGACCCTTTAGCCTTTAGGATACCCAAGGAACAGTCTCACGTTTTAAGCCCCCACCATTGTCCCATGTGTTGCAATTTCTGTTCATATTTCACGTTGCAAAGTAGTGCCCACTTGTATTTCATCAACCCTAAAAAGAACAAACGTTTCTCACTCGCATACCTTTATTCTTTGATAAATTAAAAATATAGAAATTATATTCGAGAGAATATTGGTAGGATCAAAAATATAAATATATCCGTAAAATAGATATGTAGAATTTTTCTAAAAATAAAAATTTACGCAAACTTTTTGTTTTTTCATAAGTGAAATTCGAAACTCTAGAAAATGGATCGAATTTCATGATGCACAAAATAGAAACAAGAGATAAGAAAAATGTTCTCAAATAAACAGTCTCAAAAGCTTCTTTTCGCCGCCGTCCCCGCCGCCGCCATCATTTGAACTACTTCCCAACGTTATCGTTTCGGACTCTTCCGACGCTGTAGATTCTCTCATTCTCTTCACCGCTCTATCTTTGCCGATCATCAAACAGAGATCAAGATCAGTCGCTTTACCTCTAACAAAGTCCCCAAAACCTTTCCTTTTTACAAAATCTTCCACTCTCGACTGAGAACCGCCGCTTCCGTCTACGCCACCAACACCAACCGTTTCTGGAACATCCTCGAAGTCCAACGACCCAGAAACCCCGCCGCATAATTCAGGAAGAGGCTGCAACGTGCCCCCTCGGAGCACAGTTTGCACCGCCGACAGGCAGGCGTTCCAATTCCCCGTCCACAGTAAACCCACGGCTCCACTCACGGGATTCACCGCCCGACCCACTGCTTCAAACAAAAGCGATTGGAACAAAGCTGCAATCAAACCCAGAAACAATATCAAAACAATACCCCCAAAAAGAAGGCAATGCTTTTTTTTTCATTCTCTCAAGGACTTAAAAAACATGTCAGAAATGGAATTACCAGGTCTTCGAGGGGCGGCGACGGAGGAGAGGAAAGACATAAGGCCGGCACGGCCAAAGAACTTGGCGACAAAGACGGTGGCGTGTGCTTGTGCTTGAGGGTTGTCTATACATTGTAAGCTTTGTCTAAGCATGCAATTTTCACTGCACCCTTTTCGTAGAACTCTGCAGCCATTGCAACTCATTTTGAGAAACCTTTCAACAACATAAGAAGAAGAAGAAGAAGTGGGAATAGAAATGGATTTTTCTGGGTTGAAAAGATTAGTGGGAAAGTAATAATTGAAGCCGATAAAGAAAGGGTCCGGTGAATCAGGGTAATATATAGAGAAAGATAGAGTGCGTGTGGCGAAATGTGGCTGATAAATCCATGGGTTTAATATTGCTTTAGTCACTGTGGTCTTTAGACTTTTAAACCTGGTCCCTGTTCTTTTCTTCCTTTGAATATAATTTGACAATCAATGACTTTTTTTGGTTGCCTTCCCTAGTTCCCTAAGATTTTGCCTTAATTAATTTAGACTGGCTTGCGCCGCACACAGTGGTAAATTTATAATACTATTTTAGGGTAGGTACAAGTCAAAATATTTCTAAGGGTGAGCACAAATTATAAAAATCTCAAAATTTCAGGGTGAAGGACTAATTCATAAGGATTAAGAAAATTAAAGTCAAATGTGAGAACTTTGAAAAGTTCAGAGTGGGCACAGGCCCACCCAAGTACAAATGTGGATCCGCCGCTGGTCGCACACTTGGTTTTGGTTGGTGAGTCCTAACATAGATTTTACGCATATACAATGCCTCGAACTTAAAACATTTGGGTATGCCGTGTTTTAATATTGAAAAAATTAAATTTAAATTCCAATTGGTAACATCAACGGTGAAGTTTGGAGGTTGATAGGAATCTCGGTCATCCTAAAATAGTAAATTTGTATACAAATCCTTCTACAAATTATAAAACTATAAGTTAACATACGATAAAAAAATTATTTTGATCATCCTGAAATAATAAAATCTTTTGGCTTTTCCCTTGGATAACACATACTCAAATTTAATAGAAGTCTGTTAACAACGTTATCGAGTGAACTTCAATTGTTAAAGTAGATGAGTAGAGAGACTAAATTCTATATTTCTAGAGAGTACAAGGACTTAGGGTAGAATTAAACAAAAGTTGGTGATATTGGATGTGGCTAGGTAACCATGGTTCACTTTTTCTAACCTTATCATTCGATAGTTAACCATGGTTAGATTGGAAATTGGGGGAATAAATGATGGAGCAGTTTTGGTGGGGTTTTTGGGTTCCAAAGAAATGGGTGGGAGAGGCGGCTCCGGGTCTCCGCGGATGGGAAAGATTGGGGAAGGTACGAAGCAAGCTGGCTTAGCCGTTGGATTCTGTGTCGTGGATGTCTATGACCGTAGATTCGTTCCTAATTTGGCATCATATATAATATTTAAATTCAAATAGAAATAATTACATTTAAACTTATAATAAATCTTTAAATAGTGTCAACCGAGAAAAACTATGCATTTGTGCATCTAACGTTTGATTTGGCATTTTCGTATGTTCAAAAAGCAGGCTTTCACATTTTCATACGTAATTTAAAATTCGGAAATAAATAATAAATATAAATAAAATATGTTTTTTTCTTATAAAAAAGTAGGTAGAGGTGAAATATATGAAAAATCTTGCATCAATCGGTACAAGCCCATGCATATACTAAAATTTGATAGGAACGTGATTTAAATTATTTGATATCGATTTAAGACTAAATGAATATGTACCGATTGATAAGATAAATGTCAAGACGATATCGATAATTATAATAATAGAGCAATTGATTTCTTTGATCAGTTAAATTGGTTTGATTAACCAACTAAACCGACTTAATTTGTATATATAATATATAATATGTTCATGGTATATTATAAAATATATTTGAAATATTTGTCAATAATTTTTAGCGTATATGTTTAAAAGCTTTCAGTTGACATTCTTCCCACTCTCTCTTAGGTTGTGAATACAATTATACAATATCTATTATGAATAAATTTTCTCTCCCCTCTTCTAAGTAGAAATTGTTAAAAAAATATATTTAAAATATTTAATTGATTTAGCCAACTTAATTTATTATAAATTGCAAATTATATAATTATATATCGATTTTTAAGTTGTCGGTTTTAAAATACAAAAAACCGACAACTAATTAGATTAATCGAAACTTCATACCATAATTGAAGATTTGACGAAATCATCCAAAATCAAACCGAATTAAGTGAGGATGTCATTATTGTTAATTTTTTGATTTTTTTTGAACAATTACTATTTAGAACAAGAATAAGGTAGATAAATTTTGCTCCAACGAATATTAAACTCACAACTTATAGAAGGGAATATTGTCAACTAAAAATTTTTAATCGTATGCTCTAAAAATTATTAACTGATAAAATACTCTTATAAGAAATTGGATTGGGATAAGGTTAATAAGGAGAAAGAGGTTAAAAGAAGGTAGAATCAAAGTGGTCTGTACTTACAAAGTGGGGAAACTAGGAAGAAAAAACGTAAGGTGTGAATGTGATGTGGGCAGGACGAGGATGACGATGCTGTGTGTGCCGACAGCCACATCGAAGTTTTAGTCAGCCACCTCCTCGACCATGGTGGCATCTTTATCCGATCCCCCTTTTTTTTTTCTGGGGTTTGGTCCACACCAAACACATTATAAATTCAGACAACGAAATTTGTCTCACTCAATGTCACACCCCAAATCAAATCAAAAATGTATTCTTTATTAATTTTGTTGGACAAAGAATGGGATTGTAATCCATTACCATTGGTTCAACTCTTGTTTGGCTTCCTCCATGCATGGCAACAAATTTGTTGTTAAAAATTTAAAATTTATCATCTCTTGGGTCGAATGGTAAAACATGCCATTTTTATGTAGAGTTTTTTATTTGAGTCTTGTGAATGAAAAAATAATATTGAAATAGTTTTATTTTTCTTATAAGAGTCTGATTCGACTCGACTTTAAATATAATCAGAACTTACGTGATTAGCTGATAATTAAGATAGGAGAGTGAGTTAGTGGGGGAGGGGTTGGACTTATTTGGAACCACAAGTGACGTTTTCAGCTTTGGTGCTTTTCCTTCACAGCACACAAAAATGTTCTTTATTGCAAAGTGCTCCTTCCATGGAACCGAAGGACAAATGAGGTTTGGGAGGTGGGTTTGGGCAAAACAATTTTAGGGTCGGTTTTTAGTTGCTACCCTCTACATGAATCAGAATTTATTCAGATTTTTTATTTTAGTTTTTGCATTGTTCTTTTTTTAGTTGCTTTCGACTCGAACTATTTATCCAATTGAGTTGGTCTAAACAAAAAAAAAATTGAATATTCCAACTATTTAAATAAGATTTTTTGTGGTATTAACTGAGTATTAGTTCAATTGGTATGATTATTGTTGCAACATTTAGAACACCGTGGGCTTTAGCCGCTTAAGCATGTAAAATCTTTCGATTTAAGGATTTAGGATTAGTTTATTTGTGATATATATTAAGATTATTGTGGTAAAGTCATTGTACATGTCCTTGTATTATATTGCACTTTGCACTTTTTGTTTTTTTAAATGAGTAAAAAGGTCCCTAAGCATTGGAAAATAAAGAAATATTAGTTTGAGCCAAGGTATTCACCGCCAATAGTAGTGACTAATTCCCTTGTTACGGGTACTCTCATGAAAAACGGGGAAATTTGTCATTTATATAATAGTTTAAAAATATTAATTTTATGAGATAAATTTAATTAAATGATGTGATATGTTCACCCAACCTATTATAATTTAAAAACTCAAATAGTTGCATTTTTTCCAACTTTGTTTCATACTTTATTCCTCGGAAGTACTTGTCCAAGTTTCTTATACTACAATAGGTAATTACTAATTAAATCCACCTTACACGGTCAAACTTTTTATTGTTACAAAAATGATTATTTTTCTAGCATATAATGACTTTTCTCATTTTAAAAATATAGGGACTAAAATGTAATTCACGCTATAAGACAAGGACCATAACTTACTTTTACCGAACTTGAGGAATAAAATTAGGCAATAACCATTGTAATAAACGTAGCTGAGAACAAATTTGACTGGTTTTCTTTCACGTTCTTTATGCCACTGGAGTTTTGCTTAAACCTTTGAGATAAACGGTACATACAAAGGTACAAGCCGTTGGAAGTTAACTGCTAGTTTTGGTCGAACTCTTCTTCTATTAGTCCTTGTACTGTTAAGTTAAATCCTATGACCGGATCCTCTAATTTGAGTGTGCCGTAGATCGAGCTTATGTTCTCCGATTTAATTATTTTAAGTTGCTGTAAGTTAGCCATATTGTCCTTGTATTGTTTTAGTTCATTATTGAAATTTCAAAATTCAAACAAATTCGCAGACTAAAATGAATCAAATTAGAGTTCAGGGACTAATTCTATAATTATTGTATAGTACGAGGACTAACGACAGATTTTTATCGCCAGCTTTTGTTTGATTGGATAGACTCTTACATCGTGACCTTCGGCTAAACTTTTTTGCCGCATCACAGTTTAATCATGTCTCCTTTTAACTGTATAATATATGCGGAAAAGAGTGTTTTGGAGAATATGTATGTGTAAGATTATTAACGATTATTAATTATCGTATCTAAGTCTCTGGACATAGAATAATTTTAAAATTTATAATTAGTGTTTATTATTTTATAAATTCACCAGTTAAAAAAATGACACGTGACAAGTCACTTCAAGTGGTATCGTACTTGTCCACATGAACCTCTATCTATATTTTAAAGGTCATAAGTTTGATTTCGTGCTTGTGTTATACACACCATAAATTTTTCATCATTCATAATAAGTCTCTATAATATTTGATTTGAATTAGTCAGTTAACAAGTTGAACAATAACGATTAAACCAGTGTTACCTAATTTGCCTAGTACCCCACGAATCTCCTTTGAATTTGTGTGTTCCAATTCACGGTTCGTTTTCGTTCCAGTTCATTTAAGAACGCAAACTAGAACGAACAAATGGACGTACCAAAAGTTTTACTTTCGAATTGTCGTTAGCAGTGACTCCGGTCCTCATACGGTAAATCTCAACAGTAAATAGTTCTTTTTTGACAAAAAAACCCACATATTTTGAAATTAAAAATTAATTCAATGACAGAGAGAGTAAATCAAAAAATAAAAAGTCGAAAGATTCTTACATTATTCGAGGTGACAAAAGTAATTTTTCGCAAAATAATAAGCGAAATCGTGTTTAGCGCATGAAAATAAATTTTCTGATATAATTAAAAGTCGAACGGCCGTCAACGATAATAAGCGCCGACGAATTGGATTGATAAAGTTTGATATTAAAAAAAAAACGTATTTTTTTTGTGAAGAAAACAATAAAATTAAAAAGGAGAAAAAGTTTTGATATCAAATGGGCCCTGTCCTTCTTTCAGCCTGGGTCTAATAAAACATTTAAAAATTAAAAGTTATTTGAATAACAATATAGTATTGCAAAAAGAAAAAATTGAATGAGCATATAAATATGAGTAATTATATTATGTACCGATAGTGAAAATTTATTTTCATAAGTATTTTAGTTTTTAGAGTTAGAAATTTAATTTGGAGTTTATAATTTAAGGGTTTAGTTTTATGTGTTTAGAATTTAGAGATTATAGTTTGAATTTAGAGTTTAAGAATAGATTTTAAAGGTTATAAGTAAAAACATAAATCTATATTATATTACTCTAAAACTTAAACCTTAATCTCTAAACCCTATAACCTAACAATAAACTCTAAATTTTAACCATAAACTTTAAATTTTAAACCCATAAACTTAAACCCTTAAATTGAATCTCTAACCTCTAAAATTAGAACACTTGTGGAGACAAAATGTTTTCACACCCAGTGCATCATATATTTTCCCTAAACCCTTAAACAAAATGTTTTCATTATAAGTAAAAACATAAATCTATATTATATTACTCTAAAACTTAAACCTTAATCTCTAAACCCTATAACCTAACAATAAACTCTAAATTTTAACCATGAACTTTAAATTTTAAACCCATAAACTTAAACCCTTAAACTGAATCTCTAACCTCTAAAATTAGAACACTTGTGGAGACAAAATGTTTTCACACCAAACAAGATCATATATTTTCCTAAACCCTTAAACAAAATGTTTTCATTATAAGTAAAAACATAAATCTATATTATATTACTCTAAAACTTAAACCTTAATCTCTAAACCCTATAACCTAACAATAAACTCTAAATTTTAACCATGAACTTTAAATTTTAAATCCATAAACTTAAACCCTTAAACTGAATCTCTAACCTCTAAAATTAGAACACTTGTGGAGACAAAATGTTTTCACACCCAGCGCATCATATATTTTCCCTAAACCCTTAAACAAAATGTTTTCATTATAAGTAAAAACATAAATCTATATTATATTACTCTAAAACTTAAACCTTAATCTCTAAACCCTATAACCTAACAATAAACTCTAAATTTTAACCATGAACTTTAAATTTTAAACCCATAAACTTAAACCCTTAAACTAAATCTCTAACCTCTAAAATTAGAACACTTGTGGAAACAAAATGTTTCCACACCCAGTGCATCATATATTTTCTCTATAAATATATCATTAAAAATTTATAAACAAACCAAACAAAATATCACGAATTATAATCTGAATCTGCGTTCCATAGAAGATTACCCCCAACGAACCGCAAATAATAAAATTAATGAATTGCGATATCGTACTTGTTCCGCAAATTATAGCGAACCGCGAATTAAGTAACACTGGGTTAAACAAAAAACAAAAGAAACAATACCCGACTTTAGTGTGATATTTGCCATTGCCATTGCCATTGTCATTGCCATTGTCAATTTTTAGATGTAATACCGTATGTTACCCTCCCCTATGAAACCGAATACCTCCTATTTCTGGATGGTGTTGACTTAGCTTCTTCAGGATTGACGGAACCGAGGCTTTCTGACGAAACGGAACCACCGTGGGCTGCCTTGCTTGACCATATCTTTGTAAACATCCTCTTCGATTTCATTAAACCTTTCATTTTACTAATGGCGGCCTGGTCGATGCCGTTTCTACGATCTCTGCCATTTTCCGCACTCACTCCCACCCCATTGCTCAACCTTAAGGCAGCTAGTTCGGCTCTCAGAGCCTTGAGCTCCTCGGATGCAGACACTGCATCCCACTCTTCCTCTGGATCGGTTGCTGATGATCTTGAGCTCCCACGTGGCCCGCTATTTGGATACTTCAGGGATTTGGGTAAGTCAGGAGTGCTACTGCCCGATGAAGCGGCAGCAGCCCGGGTTTGCTCGAAGAAGAGAACTTGAATGGCTACACGCAACGGGAGCCTTTCGTTTTGCACAGCATGCTTACATGCATCAGCTGATAGTTTCTTGCAGTCCATTAACTTGCATATTCTTTTTCTCTCGCTCTTGCCGATCCACGGGTGCTCCTGCATTGAGGTTTATATACAAGCAAAAGTCGGAACTATAATGTCAATACCGATTTGCTATTCATCGAAAAATAGGAGTTTCAGCAAGATAATCACCTTAAGATACATGTCGATGACTCGATAAAGCCTGTCATGAGATGGCCGAGATATGTAAGACACCGTTTCAGCAAGATCTACAAACTTTGACAATGGTAAGTTGGGATCCTTTGCGATTTCAGCAAGGTATGCATCTATCAACTTTGCCACAATCAGCTTGGAAGCATCTGTTAAGATTCCAGGTCTTTGTATTTCCTGAACCTCGTATTCTTCTGATTCGAATCCGACAGTCTGATCTTGCATTAGAAACTCTTTCACTATTTTCTGCACCGTATCGACATCATACATTACATCTTCCCCTTCTGCTGCTCTTATCAAAAGATCATTCACAGAAGCTTCCTCCAGTTGTTGTCCTATTCGTCTCATCAGCTGTTCCCTTGCCATGTTTCCCGAGTCAAAGACGATAGCTGCTTTCAAAAGCTTCAGCAAGAAACTGCAAGATACGCTTCCTTTCTCCGCAGGCAACAACCAGACCATTGTCTCAACCGTCGATCGATACTTTCCAACATCCCCGGAGTGGATTGCACCTTTACTAAAACCTTGCAACCTTCTGTAAGAATAAGCTTTCAAAGCTTCTCCAATCACCTCATGTGACAATATTCCTTTGGTTTTAATACTCATTATAACACGCTTAAATAGATCGATTTCAAGTTCACACAGATCCTCGACCCACCAGTCCTTTGGCACCGGTCGACTTTTGACACCATTACAGTTTGGATCATTCCCATTTTCCTCGGGTAACTTCCTCCGGTTATAAGTGTAGGACCAATCAACCTTGGAAACATTGATGCAAGCGTTTGTAGCTATAGCATCGATGCAAAGACTGGCCACATTCAGTTCCTCGGATAATGGTAACATAGATTTTGTAGTCTGAAGAACAACGATCGAATCCTTCCAGCTGTGGAAGATACTGGAGTTGAGAAAGATATCAATCTTGTAAATTAGGTTCCCTTTTTCGATGGTCTCATACATTCCTAAGTACTCAGCTGCGCATCGAGTGGCAACAACATTGTAAGCATTAAGGTTGATGGTCATGCCATAACAGAATTTGGCACATATCTCAAATGCAACCGGACCGCCGGGAATGTCAGAAATCTGAACCTCATCGCAATTTTCTTCAACACCGCTTGCAACCAAAATTTGTAAGTGGGCACTTTTCGAAAGAAGAGGAAACTGCATATATGTTCAACCATTAGTCTCAGAAAACTGAAATGAACTTTTAAGCCCAAAAACGGGCAGAGCGGATTCAAGCTTGCTCGACTTAACCGATCTAAGGAATAATGCAATGAATGCTTGGACATATATGAAAATTTTACCTGAACTGGAAGAAAAAAGCATACCTTGTGCAGATAAAACTTAGCATCCCCTACGGTGACTGCAATATCGGTCGCTAGCTCACTCGCCACATACCTGAACAAAGGTAAGTAAGCATAAAACCATCCACGTTTTTCAAAACTCACTCAGGGTCAGATAAAGACGATATTAGAAAGGTGTCATAGAGGTTGTGGTTCAATTTGCAGACCATCTACCTTTTCTTTTTAACCTATTAACATTTGAAAACTGAAACTCTTCAAATTGCTCTACACAATACACAACACCAGTATGGTACTGCAAAGGTACTAAAGTTAGATTTTATCAAAACCAGCAACCTATACCAGTCTTGTCTATGGTATATCTATCTATTTAATAAAAAGCGAGTTAAATTCGCATTAAGCAGGGGAATTAATCCTCGCGATGTCCGCTGATGTATAGGCTATAAAGTGACAATTACCGGATTGATTTAACGAACAAATAATGTATAGGCTACGCACAATCAAAATTTTGCAGAAAGCATAATCCAAAGAGTCAAAGCAACAAAACTAAAAGCAACACATAGGAGACATGGTTCCTTTGGTTTATTCAACAAGGGTCCAAGAGATCTCACCTCACATTGTTGCCGTCGCTTCGAAACGTGTCAGGCTTCGATCCGAGCTTCATAAACTTCATATTGCCAAACCAAATGATCTCCTTCCTTCCCACTGAAACCTCAAAAATGACACCAGACAATCAGCAACTCATATAATATGCAATGAAAAACACATAACACCAAACCGAGAAAAAAGTTGCCAGAAATAGTAAGGGAATATACCCCAAATGTGGGGACCGAGTTTCTGAGTTTAACCAGCTTTCTGTGATTCAAGATGAAACTTTTAACAATTTAACAAATAAATAACTGGCAAGATGGGATTTTTAAGTAATAATTTGAGAAAAAAAGGTTCTCTAAAATGGAACTACAGCCATTTGAAGCAGTTGTTTCCTTTGTAGATGGCAAACCCCACCGAGTCCGGTGGCACCGACTCAGCTTAGGGGGACACAGAAGACAGACTCTTTACACTAAACAATTCCCACAAGCAGCAATCTGAAATATACAAATCATAAATCAATATAAAGTTTCAATTTTTTTCTAGTTGAAATCTGGGAATCCTGCAATGGGAAAACAGCATCTTGGTATCAGTTGAAGAAACCACCAAAACGGTAGACAACAAGCATCTACCTTTTATTATTTTTTTAAAAAAGCATGGGAATAAATGCAAGAAAAGATCAAAAACAATACCACCCACAAAGTTAAAATCTGAGGAATCAACCAGAATATGTTCATGGAGGTCCAATATTTTAAAAAAAGATCATATTTTTATACAAGTTTTAGTCTTTTAGAACCCCAAAAGAGAAAAAAAGACAAACCCCAAAAGCCACTCTCCGTGTAAACCCCAACAAAATCCAAGACCCTTGTAGCAAGGTAACAAGCAAAGCCTATGGAAAGCAAATCCTCATAAGAACATAGAGGACCTAAAATGGAAAAAACAGAACTTACCAAGAAATTTACACCACCATTGCACCAGAGAAAAGGGTTTGAACAGTAATGATCACTCACACAGGACAGGAACCATGCAGGAGTATTTGAGTCAGTTTATAAAGAGCCCCAAGCAAGTAAATGGAATTTACACAAAACCCATAGTAACCGGGAGAGTACATCAAATTTTAATATTTTTTTAAAAATTTAAAAGGTTAAATTTTTTAATAACATTTTAAATTATTTTTTTGTTTTTTTATAAGTAACAAAGAGTCTATTATTCTAAATTTTTTAAAAAAATTTAAAATTTATCTGTCTTTTAACCGTATCTTAGACATGTAGTAACCAGAAACTAAAATGAATGAACTTTAAAGTGCCTCTAAGTTAAAATAGCCTGTTTAATTAGTTTTTGGGGACCAAATGTACTGGCAAATGGCAATACTATGACTTTCCCAATCAATACAACCCAAAAAAGCTTTACCCTTGTTGTTCTTGGTGTGTTTCTCTTTGGTTTTGGGGAGAGAAGGGGTGCCATTAACTCACTCAACGTCTAGCTCAGAAATGCACGCCAAAGCTGACACTCAGCTTCCTTGTTTGTTGTTGTTGCCACCCTCTTTTTATGTTAAATGTGGCCTCTCTTTATCCTTTACTTGCATCATAATATATTTTTATTGATATCCATCCTTTTCAAATTTTATAAGTAATATTAAATTGGGGTCACAATGTATCGTAACAGTTTAAAAGATCACTGCAACATCAAACTACTTTTGAAATTTAAAAAATAAAAAAATTAGACAAATTACGACCGTAACAACTGCCATGCACTACGTAGAATAAAAATCATGTCTCTTTTTGTGTTTCAACACTAAAAATTAAATTATAAACTCTAATCATAAATTATAAACCTTAAACCCTAAAAATAAATTCTACCTCAAATTTCTTAAACTCTATTATTAAACCCTAACCTTAAACCTTAACCGTAAATTTAAATTTTTAATGTAAGGTATAAATAGGAGCATCGGAAAGAGAATAACATTTCTATTCGCGTTATGTAACATCCGCAACTGCAATTTAATACCACATGCCCTATAGATAAACTGAACAGGTTTTTTATTAGAATTCCATGATTTTAATTCCCAAAATAAAGCAAAATGAAGAAGATATGGGGTCTTTTTCCATTGTTGTGAAATCATGAACAGAACAGTGGGGTGTTGTAAAGAGGGGCGGGAAGTTGGTGTTTTTTGATGGTATGTCAAAATCTGAGTGCATGAGATTCACTGTGAAGCCATTTTGCCAAAAGATAGCTGTTTCTTAAAATCATTAAATATTGTATTAAATTTAAATGAAAAAATGAATATTTTATGGATCAATGGTGTATAATTTTATGCATTCAGTAAATTATATCACGATATGTCATTAAGAATAAATTCAATTTTAAAATTTATAGTGATGTATATGTTGTATGTGCACTAAATATTATTTCTTGAAAATGAAATTGAATATTTAATATACTAACAATATATAATTCTAATTAACGTCACTAAATTATATGATGATACATTATAAAAATAAATTTATTTTTAATAATTTTAATATAATTATAAGATATTATCTATTTATATTTTTTTAATTCTTTAATAAGACATATTTCTTACTGATAAAGCTGTTCAAACTTATGTATCTTAAAATAAATATTATTTTTTTTTACTGAAACTACTCGTTTTAAAAAAGTTTAATTATATAATGTACAATGAATTGTAACCACCAGGTTTAATTATGGCAATTTAGGTCAAGTTTTAGGTCTGCTAAGAGCCATCCATCCATTATAAATTCCTAATAGAGGTTGAAATTCTTATATCATTTTGACCCTTTTTTATTCCTACGAATAAAAATAAGAATCATATACCATAAAGTATTAATCTGCATATGATATATTATATTTGTTATATTCTGTATGGAATTTCGTACTAATAAATCAGAACTGATTATAAAATTCAGCATTTCATTCCCCCCCCCCCCCTTAACGGCTTTATTATTAAAATAATATATTTTTTAATTATTTAACAAAATAACACTTAAAAATAATTATCTTTAAAATTTAAATCTTTTTTTATCCGAATTAAACGAAAAAATTATTAAATAGGTTCGGCTCACCACGTCATCCACAGTTCCATCTATTATGATCCGTCCATCTTATTATTTTTCAAGGTAAATCTTCACCTTTTTTATATATTAATAAAGAGTGAGTAGTTATTTGAAAGTTACTTTGAGATAGATAAATTTTGTTGGTTGAGACCATAAATGATATAGTAAGCCGAATCCATCTAATAATTTCTTACAACAATAATATACTTAAATCCCCAATTCAGTTATTATTACAAACACAAACAACAAAGTATGGCAAAACATAAATGACAATGAACTCTTTAGATCTAGAGTTTGATAACTCCACAACATTCTAAAGCAAAATGCATTATTTTTTTGGTTGGTTATGGTTTTCATGGCTTTGCCCTGACTAACTAGACTGATATGTATCGCACACCTGACTTTAACAAGCGGTATTTAAGAAAATTAGATTTGGGGCTAAAGTCATTGCCTTTCCCTACCATTATGGCTGTATAATTGCCAGTTCGGGGGCCGAGAAATCCAAGCTCAATGGCTCTTGTAACTCCGGATTCATGGGGAAAAGGTTACATTGTGCATATTGTGCCATCAATTGGTCAACCAGCACCAACGCTACCATGGCTTCAACTACCGGTACCGCTGCATCACCCGAATCAACCCTGAACATTAAAATCTTAACTATGAAAGAAACGCCGTTTAGAACTGAAAGTTGAGATCAAACACGATTTATTTTGATGAATTAGTTTAAGCAGACTCGACCGATCAAACTGAAGAAATACCTCGAGGGACAACGCAAGGATTATGACGAACCCGAGCTGATAGTTCCGTCTCTTTCTTTTCTCGAGTCACCGTACGCTGCTTCTTCTACAGAAAATACATACATACATATATATAACTATATGTATATATAAACAATTTTAAGCAAACAAGTAAGCAGACTGCAGACAAAAGTAAAAATATCAAACTTACAGCAATAGTAGCTGTTGGCTTCAAAGCTACTCTCATGTTTATAATTTCCCCATTGGATATTCCACCCTGTCGGCCAACATTTTAATAAATCATAATACTCCTGCCGAACTCGTCGTTTTTCGTATACTATGTGCGAATATGTGTCGAATATTGATGCTAAATATAGATATTTAAAAGGAAAATGAAATGTTGGAACAAGACTTAGAAAATAAAACAAATACTTGTATTCCGCCGGAGCGATTTGTTCGTGTCCTTATTCTTCCATGTTCATCGGTAAAGAATTCGTCGTTATGTTCGCTGCCGGTCAGAAAAGTACCTGCAAATCCGCTACCGATTTCGAAGCCCTTGATTGCAGGTACTTACATTAAAGCCTTAGCAAGCTCGGCCTCGAGCTTATCGAAAACCGGTGAACCAAGCCCCTGACATACAAGAACATAGACATTTCAGTTTTTAATCTGAAACCTTAAATTCTAAACTATGAACAGATTACGTACACGCGGGGCATTCCTCACTATGCACGTGACAACACCACCGATCGAATCTCCTCTTGTCCGCACAGCATCGGTAGCAACCATCATTTTCTCGGTGTATTCAGGATTCGGACACCTTACGATACTTCTCTCAATCTGACGATAATGTAATTGAAAATGTTGAGACAATGGCTGCAACAAATTGGTCATAGAAGACAAACGATGCCTTCAGAACAAGCAAGAACCTGGTCAAGAGTCACAGTGTCATGGTCAACTGAGCCATCCGGAAGCACAACCTGATGAACTTGTGAAACATAGGCAAGAACCTGAAACACAAGACAGACGTTGTCATAAATTTATACAATGGAGAAATTGAATTAAGGGCTCGTTCAGCAGGGATTATTGAATGCAGATTTACTGCTAAATGGCCGTTTTTAGAGAAGCTGGGAAAATCATCTGTAGTGGACATGCCCGTTTGGGCGCTACATTAGACGGGAAAATATCCGTTCAGCGAGCACGGGTGCCTGTTCGGCATTACTTCTCTATTTGGCATTCTAACGCCTGTTAGAGGAGCGTTGTTGAACGCAGCCTAAGACTTAAAACATACCTCGGTTCCAGAGAATTGCTTTAGAATTTTCTTAGCAATAGCACCGGGGATAACTCTTCCTATGGTTTCCCTTGCTGATGATCTGCCACCTCCCTTCAATTACAAGTCCAAATTCACATATTGTCTGTCCAAACAAATCTGAATCTCCTTTAAAAACTTGGGTTGGTACTAAAAGGTATTTACCTGCACCTCCCGGACACCGTATTTCGAGTCGTAAGTGAAATCGGCATGAGACGGTCTGTAAGCTATCGACATTTCCTTGTAATCCTGTAAGCAGAATGATGATTTCTCCCATAAGAACAACTGAGGGATTGTTCGACCTCGAATTAGACTCGAAAACATAAAATACTCACATCTCCTCTCTCATCAGTATTTGGTACAAATACATGGATTGGTGTTCCAATAGTCACTCCTGCAGTTGTGTCATGAAACAGCAACAATTATGGTCGAATTTTAATGGTAGAAATTTTGAAGACCTCGAAGAAAAATGATTGAACCTTCGGAAACTCCGGAATATATTCGGCATGTATCCGTCTCTGTCCTTGGGGTAGCAGTTCGGGTTTGACCTAGCCTCCTGCAAAATGTACCAAGGAATTTGCATCAAAAGAGTTAATAAATGTGCAATGAAGATGAACAACACCGTGCTAGCCCGAGGGTACATACTATACTGTGAATAAAGAGAACATTCGACAAACAATTCATGATCGTTTACTAAGTTAAATAAACGAATATGACCAACATTTTCAAGCTGGAACCAAATTGTCTATTCATTCAAGCTCGGCTCAAAATCGTGTACCTCCGATCGAGATCAACTTGCAAATCAGCTTCCGAGAGAGGAATCCTAGGAGGACATCCATCAACTATACATCCAAGACCACCTCCATGAGATTCTCCGAAAGTTGTAACACGGAAATAATTTCCAAATGTGCTACCAGCTGCCTGTATCTCTGTTAGGCAATACACTTCATCAGAGTAAGAAATAGTTATCTTGCATAAAATAACTCAACATCAGAATAAAAAGGGAAAATATTTGCTTCCGATTAGCATACATACAAGGGTGTTTATCGAGCGAGTTGATTGCAGGTTAAGTAGCGTTCGACTCTTGCTCGTTTGAAGATCTCGTTGTTCGACTCGACTCGTTTCTTGTTAAACTCTTTAAAAATTTTACCTTATTTTTTTAAAATATAAGTCAAATCTAGTGATGTTATTATAAAAATAAGGTGAGGACTAAAGTGATAGAAAAAAGAACATATTAGGACTGAGTTAGAGATGAAATAGATATTTGAGTGTGAGACTCTTTTTAGTTTCTCAATAATTTTCGATGAACAACAAAGGCGAAAAGACATTTGGGATTTCGGTGTTTTGACATTCAATTGTATTTTTTATATAGGAACTGAACTTTTTTAGAGTTTTCAATAAGCATTTAAACTTCTTGGAGCATAATTTTTTAAAGTATCCACCAAATATCATTAAAAATTTATAAAAAAATAAACAACGAGCTGCTCGCGAACTTATCAAGCTCAAGTTCAAGCCGAGTCAACTCGAGTCAAGCGGTGGCCGAGATGATCTCGAGGTGTTTGCGAGTTGTCTAACTCCATAAGCACCCCTACACACATATCAATCAATAAACAACTATCTTCGGTAACAACTAAAGAAATAACAAGGGGTAAATGAGTCGACTCGAACTTGAGTAGTGTTGAGCTCGACTCAACTCGTTAAAAATTCGAGTTCGAGTCGCATCCAACCGAATTGAGTGTTGACTAAGCTTTGATCGAGTCGGATTCGAGTAGCTCATGATCTATCTCGTTTTATTTTCGAGTATCTTGCGAGTGCGAGCTTTTCGAACCAGGTATCGAGTAGCTCGACTCGGCCCGTTAAGAACTCGAGCTCAAGTCAAGTCTAATCGAATCGAGTACTCACTCGCGATTTGTCTCATCTCATTTATAATCTTAGAAATAACAAAAACACCAACGGAGGTCAATTCAAGTAGTAAGCAACTTGATATCGCTTAAGTAGATCTCGAGTTTGAAGCCTTATGTTCGTAGAAAATTTTCGCCAAAAATTTAATCTAAATTAGTCGGGACAAGGCCGTGAAAATCGAGAGGCCAACATAAAAGGAAAGAACAAAAACAAATTCTAACGAAGATAAGCAAAGTTGAAAACATTGGAAGAAGAATGCAGAAACTGAAACTTGAAGCTGAAATAAGAAAACTTACGAAACTTTTTGTGGGTTCTTGGTTTGATTGCAGTGCTGAGAGATGAAAACGAGAGTCTTTGAATATATGAGGAAAGAGAAGAATGGGAATTAGTTGCTCCAAGGAAAGCCTTGGACGTAATGCAAGAAGAAGCCATGGAAGCTTTGAAAACTTTAACAGATTGGCTAGGGGAAACGTAAGACATTGTGGAAGACTAAATACCAGACGGTTTATTTATTTATTCATTCGCTTACAATGTATAGGCGTATAGGCTAAGTAAAATTCGATTCAATTTAAAAATTTCAAATAAAATTTGAACGTGACAAATAAGACTTACACAATTTTTTTATTTCACTCAATCGAATACTCACCCACAGGCAAGAGGTGCTCGTCTAACTTTTATTTTTATGTGTTAATCAGTAGTGAATCTTGAAAAATAAGAATATGGAACATATACATTGATATATATTAGAATTACATTAGTCAATTTCATATAAAGTTTAAAATGAATGGGCATCAAACATATTTAAAAATAGCAACGGGCAGTATAAAAAAATTAAAAGTTTATAATTTATAATTTAAAATTTATAGTGAAAATTTAAAGCGAGTTATGGCATAAATACAACGTGTTCTTAATACGTCTCTCTCAATTTAATTATTTAATTAATGTGATAAGACTATTGGTCATTTTCCCTTATTTTTTTTCATTTTCTCTCATTTCACTTTGTATTTACTATTTATTTGCAAATTGGTATTTTTATTTTGTTTAATAAATAAATATTCTTAATTTTTTAATAAATAATTCTTTTTTATAACACGTTTTAATTTTATTATTGTATTTTTAAATTTGAATTTGTTGTCACCTTTCTTGTTAGTATTTATTTAATTAACTTACTTTATATTTTTGTTCTTTAAATTGATTATTCATCTTAATAAGTGTTGATAGTCGCTTAAAATAATGTGTTTGAATTATGACGAAGTCAATTATTAAATTTTTACGGTATTCTATTATTTTGTTAATATTGAAAATGTTTATTTATAATAATTTTTTATTTACTAAATTGTTTTATTAAAGTTTTAATCCTTCTCGATTATGTTACATGAAATAAATAAATTTTATTTTAAAAAATAAAGTGATAAGTCCAATAATTTTTTGTTGGGACATGTGCTGATGGGCTGCATTAATCTGACAATATCTTCATGCAAATAAAATAAAATTTACCCTACAACATTTAATTAAGTTTTTTGATATAGTTTCTTGTGTTTTTATTCAATTCCAACTTGTACCCTCCGACATTTAATTAATAATAGTACAAGCACATTTTCCTAAAAAAGGAAAAGGATGAAAAAGCATGTGATATAAATAGGCATATAGACAAAACTAACACCATTACATCTTAATATTACGAAAGTAACACTCGAAATTTTTTATTTCTCAAACTAGCACTATTAGCAAATTTAAATTGGAACTCCTATTGTATGGATGATGAGTTTCAATTAAGTTTTTTAAAATTAATTTTTTTACTAAAAAAATGAAAACGAAAAAAATAAACTCGCCTAGCATGCACGGCGAGTTTCACTTAAGATTTGCTAATCATCAATTGATGCGATTAATTAAGTTAAAACACGAAAAAATTGAATTTTTTTAAAACTTACTATGATCTACGGCGAGATTACAAAAATTAAAAAATATTTTTTTATTTAAATTCGCCGTACTTATACGACGAATTTACTGTAACAATGTTAGTCCAAAAAAATATAGAATTTTGGGTCAAACTTCAATAAAAGTAGGACTTATTGGTCCTAAATTTGTCTTTAAGCCCTATAAATCACAGATGGTATCAATATTAGCATAAAAAGACAATTCTTTCTGTTGCTCCAACCTAAACAAATATTTGTAATGTGCTTTGTATTTTTTTTGGGTAAAGTATACAAATTTTGTACTGAATTTTATTTAAAAATTCAATTTGATAATCAACCTTTTAAAAGTTATATACTATAATTGAATTTTTTATTTTGTTATAAAAACGATAATTTCGCCGTTAGTTGCACTTAATTACTGTTAGTAGATCTAACAAATTTGACCGAAAACCGAACTTATTTATCCGAACTGAGACCCAAAATCAACCGAACCGAAACCGATCCAATTTTTAGTTGAACCAAAATAGACTTGAACTGAAGATAACCCGAAATATAGAAAAGATATTAATAAAAATAAATAAATATAGGATATGAACAACCGCACAACTCACCAAAAAGTTAAATATGTTAGCTTTATAAATCTATATATAAAGTGTAAAAAACTGACCGCCTAAAAACTCGATTAAAACTGATCGATCTCCATTGACCCGAAATTGACCCGAACCAAAAATCAACCAACCCGAAAAACCCTAATCACAATATACTTAAACTAAAATCAAACCGAATTTGAACCGAATAATATCAGACTCGAAATGACCCACACTAAAATGACCCGAACTGAAACAGAACCGAATGACCTATTTGCCACTTCTACCGTTAAGGGATGATTTATCGCACTAAATTAATAAATATTTTTTGGTCCCTCAATTGTAACTAATATTTTATTTTAGTATTTTTTTCCTTTCCTTCAATTGAGGGACAAAAAGGAAATTACTCATTTATTTAATATGACACTTGATCCCTTAAACGACGGAGTTACAATTTTATAACAAAATAAAATATTTAATTATTATTTTATAACTTTTAAAAATTTAATTATGAATTAAATTTTTAAACAAAATTTAATAATCATTTATGGGGTTTATTTTTTTCTTTATTTTTTCACGTGTATATATTCTACATAATAAATTTCACTGGTCCCTGTGTTTCGATGATGAGTGATGGGCTTTTTTCTCCCATATTTCGGACCATCAAATAAGGGATGTAATAATGGTGGTCCATAGAAATTGGAGTTGTGAGGATTTGATCGGTTATAGTTTACGACAAATTTAAAGACCGAATGAATAAAATAAGTGTCTAAATTATGTTTTTTAATAGGTGCTTGAAGTATTTTTTAACTGAAATAAGTGCCTAAACTTTTACTGTTTGCTTGTTTTAAAGTCAATTTTGGCATCTACTTGGACACCTATTTCAACCAAAAATGAAAGCTTAGGCACTTATTTCAACCAAAAAATATTTTAGGCACCTATTTCAGCCAAAAATGAAACTTTAGGCACTTATTTCAGCCAAAAAATACTTTAGGCACCTATTATAAAAAATAGTTTTAGTTTGGGCACTTATTTTGTATTTAAGCCTTTTTAATATTTTAGTTCGATTATACGACAATATCTATTATTTACTTTTAGGCTTTTGAAAACGTACATATACTGTACAGATTACGCTGCTTGAATATGGGGTCACTCAATAGGTTCAGACAAACTCATTTTTTACTAGAGAGCTTTTACATTCTTTCGGTAATGTTAAGATTCGAACTCATATAAAATGAGATAATATAAACATATGTGATCATTTCACCAATTAATGGATCTCAAAACTCTTTTTATTGAGTTAATTTTGTTTGGTTATATTTTAATACACAAGTGTAAGGTTTTTTTATACAACCCTTTTCTTTAAGCTATAAAATGTAAAACCTAAATCTCTAGCCCTAACATCCTAAACCTCAAACTCTAAATTCTAATCATAAACCTTAAATTTTACACCATACAACCTAAACCCCTAAATCACAACCAAAATATCTAAACCTAAACTTAAAAAGGCTAATGTAAACTTTTATAACACATTTTTTATGTTCTTGTAATATGTCTCTTTTTCCAGGATTGAATTTATCGTCGTCTCTTCAGTTTATCCTTATATAATTATTTTATTATATATCTCTGTTTCCGATCCTTGTCCGACTTTCTTATTTTGAACAATGTTTACAATAACCAAATCATGTTTGAGTTGTTATAATGTCGATCTTTAATGTGTCATAATTGATATATTTATTTTTGTATTAATGTTGATACTATTTATCTTTTATTGTCGACAATAGTATTTGTTTGCATTTTTTTGAGTTGTTTGTATTTGTAAATGGTCAGTAAGTCACTAAGCCATTTTTAGTAAACCATTTTGTGTATAACTACCGATACCCGCTTCATTAACCGACTAATTTAGATTGAGTACCGCAAGACTTATTATGAAGATGATCATGTTGAACATATTTTCTTGATTTACACTTGAATTCGAACATTAAATATTGTTTAGAAGAACTAAAGTATTATCCCATAATAAATAAAGCTTAAAAGCTTATTAAAACTCAAATCCAAAGTTGTAGAACTCTTCTTAGCTAGCAAGAGACATTGTTCAAACTCCTTAAAACAAGGAATCCCCTATATGAATACTGTTTTTTTCTCGTTCTTATCCGTAAAAATTCTCTAAAAAATAATTTTTTTATAATTATTAGTATCTAATTCATTAATCGACTAATTTAAATCAGGTACTACAGAGGTCCAATGCAAGAATAACCATCTCAGGAAGGAGATATAGTTCGAATCTCTTACTTTACTTCAAGAGATATAATGTCTTATCCTAATAAATTAATTGAATACTGATTGTTAATTCTACGTAAGAAGTTATGAGTTGACAACTTCCCTTGCCTTTTGTCATTCAATTGGGTCTATGCTTCTCCATCTAAACAACAATAAGAGTATCTTTTACTGAGCATCTTTTACTAGTGTGACTGAGTTTCTCTCTTTCGGAAAGGAAAATATTATCATCTTTTTCTCTTTATAGTTTTATTTCTTTATTGTTTGTTAAATTTTCTCTTTATATTTGAATCTCTTTATTTAACTCTCTTTCTAAATAACAAAAGTTACCCGATATTATCTTAAAGGTTACTCCAAAACCAAAAAGAACTGTAACACCCCTACCCCGGATTAGTAGCAAACCGGTTCGGGAGCGTTACCAAGCAAGAACATTACAATACAAGCAAGAGCAAGGCAATAATTGATTAACTCATCCCTATTAGATGAGTTACTTAACTAGTAATCAACCAAGCATACTTAACTTATCAAGCAAGCCATCTCATGTTTTGTTTACAAGCCATTATAGGTTACTACTTTAACAATTCAATTAACTTCATTTTACCACTATCATTCGAATGGCCTAAGTGTACAAACATGTTTCCTTTCATTTCATTGTTCCTAGATTTATACATGTAATATTTCATACCTAAATTACTAAACTTGATCATTTGAACATACAATTGCATGTAACTAGTTTCCCAAACAACTAGACCATTCGGCCTTCACCATACAATTACACAACAACACTTACATCATGGTATATATTCACACAATAATATATCATTCCACAAGGAATTCGAATGTCAATATAAGCTAGATCAATCACTTGAACATTCCATATGTATATTCATATATGCGCAGCAAAATACCTTTTCATTACATGAAATTTGAGTTCATTACTTGTTTCCATTATCAACCAAGTTCACAACATAGTAGGCCCATTCAAGAACACATATATACAAGTATTCAAGTATTCAAAATGCATGCACTAGTTCACTAGATACAATCTAAGTGCCACCAACTAGGGAAGTACAAAACAAGTATGAACCATACTTTAGCTATGCTTGTGTCTTGCTTCGAGCTCAAGGAAACAAGCTTCAGAATCAAGCAACGATCGAATCCTTTATCCTGTTGGTTGGGAAGGATGAAAACAAGAGTGATAAGTACAAAATATGTACTTAGTGGGGTAATAACTAGTTCTAACCAATTATTATATCAATTTAAGTGTCAATTAGACAAGAATGATCATAGCTAAGGATTTCAAGCATTCGACTAGCATAAGAAACAAGAGACAATGAATCATAATTCATGCTTTCATATCAAGAATCAAGCAAATCATGCTTACATGACAAGTAATCAAGCAAATCATGCTTACATAACAAGAAATCAAGCAAATCATGCTTATATGACAAGTAATCAAGCAAATCATGCTTCTATGACAAGTAACATACAATTTATGGCTTTCATGTCAAGTAACATTCATTATATAACTTTCAAGACAAGTAACATGTATTATAGGATTGTTATTTCACTTGTTATCAATTAAACAACCACCTTGGTACTTAGTTTGTATAGGTAATCGAGTCTCCAACCAACTATCGCCACAAGATGCATCGTAGTGCTGGTCAACCCTCCTACTGTCGCCAAAGACCACATACGTACCCTTCGTCTGTCGCTAAATAGGGGCCTTAGCCCTGGACCGTAGTCCACCCTAACACAATGAGCTCTAGACTCTAAGGCATGCTCTTCTACCTAATCCAACTAGCTACCAAGGTTGTTCGATTTTAGCCATTTATACAAGTATTTCAAGTTCAAGATCATGTCAAGTATTCAACAAGTTCATTATGCACTAGGCCCTTAGGCTAATTGAGCCATAGCTCACATATCATATAATTCTCATGTGTTCATTTCATCAATTTGGAATAACATTTCAAGCAATTTCTTTAAGCATTCGATCACATGCCATATCACACATACAAGCACTATGTTACCACTTAAACATGCTTAGCAATCGAATTATACATGAATTTAAGGATGTGATCAAATTTCATGCATTACTTTAATCATACTTCCCTTATTAGTCCAAGTCCATATTAGGTTCATTTAAACATTACAAGAATGTAGACATGCATGCATTGGTTAGGACCTAGTCCTAACCCTAGAAATAACTACACTCACAATACTCTCCAAGCTAGTTAGTCTTGGATCCACACTCTTTTGTTCTTAGCTTTAGGATGTTCCACCCTTTCCTCTTCCACCAAGTTCACTCCTGGTTCTAACACATTACACAAGTAAATACATATTAAAACAAGTTCACATAATCATTCAACCAAGGCAATATTACTAGTGCACAACATATACAAATCTGGCAGCATGTTCATATATATTCTTTACTACACATAACTACACTTGTCTATACTTTAGTTCATGTAAAATAGGGCAGTAAACACTGTCCCAAAACTATTTACAAAACAATTTACCAAACTGTATACAAAACTGTGTACAATTACCTAAATTGCTGCTACCAGGCAGCATGTACTCTGCTCACTTAAACATGCATAACTTGCATTCCGTACGTTGGAATTTCAATTGGTTTACACTGTTGGAAATCTAACTTAATTGTCTTTCTAAAAATATAGGCCTTGAATTTTAATTCTTTTCCAATTAATACAGTTTTTAACATAAAGACAGGGCAATTTACAACACTGGACAGTTTGCATTGTCCCTAGTGTTTCTTCTCTACAATTCATTTTACAATTCAGAATTCAGTCTTGTTTTCTCCTAATGAATTTAGGCGTGTTAAGGCACAATCCATATAAGTTTCAGCCTTAAATTCCATTTATACAATTTATGGTGATTTTTCAAAGTTAATGCCCAGAACAGAGTATTCTGGGCAGATTACACTAGGTTGAGTTTCTAGCTTCATAACTCATCTAAACAAGATTCTAACATTGCAATTCAACTTATTTTCATGTTCTTACATGTCTAAGTCAATCTAATTCACTTAGCAATGTGCTTAAAACAGGGCATTATAGTGCTATATTAAATTTGATTCATTTAATCAATCAACATACCTCTAATTCACCATTTGAGCAGTCCATTACCTAGTTTTAACTAATCCAATTGTATACATTCATTTTCCAACAAGCTGTTTTCTCTATTAAAGTCTCAATTCATTTAACAACATGATCAAAACAGGGCATTATATACAATTAGCATATTTATACGTTTTCAACTAGTAAAACAGTCCTTATTCTCAATTTCCAACAACCATACACATTCTCCTTAGCAATTTGACTACTAAAACTCACAAATTCAAGGTTCAAGCATTCTATAACATGTAGGAATCAAGACACATTCAACAACCCACATTTCGAACAAGGGAATAGCAAGAAGAAGAACTTACATTCACAATCATGCAACCACAATTCAAGCAACACAAGGACCATTCCAATGCATGGTTAAATCTTGAACAAAACCTTTCTTTCTTTCTCTAACTTGGTTCGGTGCTAAGGGAAGAATGAAGAAGATGATAGTGTTTGTTGATTTACCCATCAAAGGCAGCCATACGAGTACTCCTCACCTTAAGGCACCTTTCAATTCTTCAATTCATTTTTAATTCACCATGCAATGCTCAATTTTTGCCATATATTCAAGATGGTCCTTTTAATTTGGCACTCTAACTTGTTGGCTATTACATTTTAGTCCTTTAGTTATTTGTTAGCTAATGTTCTTTCTTCTTTAATTTGATTAGCACATAATTCAATTAGTCTGTATCTTAGATAGTGGTAACCTTCCTAGGCCAAGTTTAGAGTGTTACAAGAACAATATATTCTTTATTTCTATCATCCCTAGAGATTATTGGACATAACCCTCAAAATTTTGATTTTAGATGGATCATTGTAATATGCGTGGACTAATAATCGAAATATATTTAGAATTAGTAAAAAATAAATTTAAATAAAATTCTCACGCATGACTAAATTTCAATCGGAATAGAATACGTGTGGTATATATACAACCCGAATAACTTTTTAACTTGTTTGTTAATTACGTAGGGAAGAAGGAGAGGTAAACCCATAGCGATAAGATCTTATCAATTGCAGGCGTAAATCTGTGAAGCAAAAAGTGTTGAAGAAGGTTTAATAATGCCCTAGTCCCTGTACTATTTGGACTTTCAAAATTTAGTCCATCCACTTTTAATTCCAGGAATTTATCTGTCAACTTTTCAGTTGATAACTCAGTCAGTAAACGTGTTAAAATTGAATGTGTGGCATTATATTGACAACACATTAAAAATGAAAGGAAATTTGTTAAAAAAATTACCAATTAGGATTTAACTTTTAATTTAGACAATTAGAGGGATAAAATCCTGGAATTAAATGTAGAAGGACTGAATTTGAAAGTATCGATAGTAAAGGACTGAAGGCACAATTAGACTTTTGAAGAAATATGGGGTTTTTACGATCAAATTTTGATTTCCTTCCCCCTCCGGACTTTAGTGCCGCTTATCGAGCGAGTCGATCGTGAATTGAGTAGTGCTCGGTTTGTATTCGTTAAAAAATTATTCGACTCAATTCGTTACTCGATAAGCTTGCTAAAGTTTTATCTTGTTTTTTAAATATATGTAAAATCTAGTGATACTATTAAAGCTTAATATGAGCATAAAAATTTAGGAAAAAAACTTTAGGTCAGAGGAGATAAATAAACAAACCTATCATGACTAAATTAGAGATGAAAAATTGATGTTGTAAGATTATTTTTTGTTTCTCAACAATCTTTGATAAACAATAAAGAAGAGAATGCCTTGTAAATTTTGAAATTTTAACTTCTAATCGTATTTTTATATGAAAAGTAGAAACTAAAAAAATTTCTCCTTTTCTATTTCTATACATAATGTAATAATAATTAAAATTTTAATAAAAAAAGACTTATTATTATAATTTAATTTTTTATTAATACAAATTAACTTTTTTAATTCTCTAAAATATAAAACGTTTTGAAAATTTAAAACCAAAATTTTATGGATAAATTACTTAGCAATTCACTTAACTTTTTTAGAGTTTTCGACTAGTACTTAAACTTCTATGAATATAATTTTTCAAGGTGGCCACCAAAAAACTATAAAATTATTTATAAAATATAGCGAGCTGCTTACGAACTTATCGAGCCTGATTGGACCTTGTTCAACTTAACTAATTAAGATATCGAGTTAAGCCAACTCGACTCGAGCGCTAATCAAATTTTAACCAGATCGAGCTCGAGCTGTTTGCGAGTTGCTCAACTTAATAAGCACCTTTATTTGCCTTATTAAAATTGAGAAATTACTTTTAATTTGTCAAAATTCGATCATTGTAATTTATAAAAACTTATATATTAGTACCATAGTTATAAGAACTAGGAATCAATAGTTCGATCGATTCGATTACCAGTTCAATAATGTTACTCAATTAATTTTTTTTGTAAAATACAAAATCAAATCATGATAAATTGAAGTTAAAGGACAAATGTCTTATTTTCTTTAGTATATATAATTATTCATGATTATGAATTATGATCCATTGATGTTGCCATTACCAACCATGTGCATTGAGAACATGTAATACATAACCACATGGGATGGGTTTCAAATTTCAAATGTTAACCGTCCATCTAACATGGGTGCTGGTGGTTTTCCTTGTCTGTACCACCGCCGTGACCGCGTCTTTCTTTGCCGGCAGCCGGCTGTCTCTTCGCTGTTCACGTGGCATAACTTCTGCCTTGTTATTAGCTAGCTCTCCCCTATGCCAGTACTTTTTAAAAGAAGAAAGAAATCATTATACTATACTTTATCACCCAACTAGGGACGAAACTAGAACAAAAAATAAAAAGGTCAAGAATTTGTTAAGCTTATAAATTTTAAAAATTAAGAAAATAAAAAATTTATTTTATTACTGCTTAAACTAAAAATACCTAAAATATAATATCACTTCTCTTAACCTATTAATGAATCCAACAGTGTATAGGGAATGAATTTACTCTAAAACATTAAATAAAAATTGCAAAATGGATGTGAAAAAAGAAAAATATATAAAAATAAAATCATTATGTGTTTAATTCTATAAATCATCTATTAAAAAAATCTATAAATCATAGTACTAAAATTAATGTTGTGCTAAATAATCAATCATGAAACGTGGTTTCTTTATCGGCAATGGACTCTCAACCTCTTGCTCTGTAAATCTTTCATCTCTGTTTTCCACGCCGAATTCCGGCAAAGCCGGCAAGTTCAGGTCAAACCCAAAGTCGACGCGATGGGTTTGGCTCAATCCGCCGCCGTCAGACACCGTCACTCCGCTGAGACTAACGCTACCACTCTTGTTCATGTTGTTGTTGCCGCCTTCATAGTGGCGGCGTTTGTGGCCTCCCAAGGCTTGGCCCGTAGGGAAAGCCTTATGGCAGATAGAACATTTATGTGCTCTACCGTTAGTGTTACCACCGGTGTCGCGGCCGCCGCTGGTGACAGATCGATTATTAGCAGCAGCTCCATCGGTGGAAGGTTTGCGGTGACTGGCTTTATGACCACCCAGAGCCTGGTAAGAAGGGAAAGCCTTGTCGCAGACACTGCACTTGTAAGACAACTTCAAAACCGACGGAGCAGTTCTATCTTCCGACGAACCGTCGCCGCGAGCTAGCATGATGAGACAGAGAGCAAGGTACTCTTCCTCAGCCGTCAGCGGCGGTGGAGAAGGAGAAGACTCGTCATCGCGTTGTCGCTTCGAGCGCTTGCCTTTCTTCCATGACTCGACGTAATTGTTTCCGTCGTCTTCGTCGTGAATGATTTCACCGTACTTGGTGGTGGAGAAAGGGGTGGCAGCCATGGGAGGAGAATTCATAGCTTCAAGAGCCATAATAACAAAGGAAGTGATATATATGTAAATTGTGGGGGTGAAAGGGGTTTATATAATAATTTACTGAGAAGTCGGTCAATTAAAGAAGAAAATAATGAGCTTCTTTTGACAGATTATTTGCTCCAAGTCAAAACAATGCTCTTTACTACTGCTATTTTACCCACTTTTTTTATATATAATTGTTATTGTTCTGTAATTATGCTTTTGGTCCTTTTAAAATGCCCATTTTTTTATTTAGCCCCTACATTTTAATTTATCATAGCTTTATCCCTTTATTTTTTTTGTCTAATCACTCGTTGTTTAGTAATTACATGAGTTTTATTATATCAAAAGTCTAGTCGGGTTAGACTCATTCACAAGGAACAAAATTTTCTCAACATTCTTTTTTTTACCCACATGACTCAAACTTAAAACTTTAGTAAGAAAACATCAAGCTCTCTACCTTTAGACACAAGTTTTAGTAATCCCTTTATTTTTATAATGTCATTAATTAACTTAACTAATTAGCGTTATTAATAGTTTTAGCAATCCTTATAGCTTTTTTCATTCAAGATATCACTTTTCCCCTCTATTCTTTTAATTTGTAATTACAATCCCTGATTCCTTCTTAATTTATTTATTTGTTTCTTTTGCTCCACGTTGATAGCTTAAAGACCAAACACAAATTTCTTTCAAAATAAAACAATAAGTTGAATGTCAATGGCGTGGTAAAATTCAATTGGTTGAGAGATATCAGCTTGGCATACTACGGAAAAATTATATTATAGGCTCGTCCCACCATGTCATTCATGGTCTCAATCAATTAAAACCATCCATTTTATTTTTTTCATGTTATTATTTTATCAAGTAAATCTTCACATGATAAAAATTATTTTTTAGGTTTAATTTATAATAAATATGAGTGAAAACTCACTTAATGAAAAGATGGTATAAAAATAATGAAATAAATAATTATGATTAGTTAAGACTATAAATGACGTGGCGAGACGAGTAATATAAATGGTAACATTTCAGATTTTCGTGCTTTTGTTTGTTTGGGCACTTCAATGTGTGTTCGGTTGGTTGCTTGTGTTCTAGAAAGACAGCTAATGCCTTAGAATCATCCATTATTTGGGGCACGTGTTCAACTCTAATACCCGTTCTTTATTCCCCTTTTTCCTTTGCCTTTTCTACGATTAACAAATTTCATTAGCTTTTCTTTGCTTTTACCACTATTACCCCGACGATATTATTGAGAGAACAAAAATCTCGATCATAAATCATTATAGAGATTTTGTATTTAAAAAAGCATCGAGGGTATTCATGTAAATTCAGTGACGGAGTGGAGCTAAGTAGAGTGAAGTAATAGAAGTGTATATCGATGTGTAGAAATCGTAGCTTGGCAAACGCGAAACAGTCGAGGCATACGGCACGTAACGTGCGATTACATCAGCATTACTTACACGTGGCGCTTTTCAGTTCCCTTTTGAACTACTTTCGCAGGAAATGACATAACAGACAAGTAAGCTTTGGTATTATCCACATCAAAATCCGTCTACTTGTTGGGAGTTTGTACCAGCACGCCACGTGGATCTCACATTCTTATCACAACACGTGTTGCACTTTCCTTTCGACACGCTGAAGAACTCTAGTGGCTGTAAAGCGTGGGTAGGGTTACTTGGGCAGGTTAACGTTTGAGTGTTTGGCTGGTAGGGTGATTAGATACGTGGCTGGTAAGGTGATCTTATCAAGTAAGCTAGTTTTTTTTAGTGGTGAGTACAACGTGTATCATGTTTAGAGTGCGATTAAAAAATAAAATGTTTTAAAATTTATTTTCAAACTAAAAATGTTAACTTTTTTAATAGCATTTCGATTGGTTTTTTAAGTTTTTTTTATAAGTATCAATATTTATTTTGTAAGTTTTCATATTTTATTTTAAACTAAAAATTTATTAAAAAAACTAAATACCAATACTTACAAAATAAGTATCGATATTTACAGAAAAACTTAAAAAATTAATCGAAATGTTATTAAAAAGTTCAACATTTTTAATTTAATAATAAATTTTAAAATTTGTCGCTTTTTAACTACACTATACACATATCATACCCTAAAACTATCCTAATTTTAGTACTTTGAAAACAATGCCCACTTAACATTTTTCAACAAAAAAGTGGGAGAAAAGGCGGTATTAGAGCATAGTTGCAACAAACTCGCAAGGATGAGCAAAAACAGGTTACAAAAATACACTCTAGCCTATGATTAAAAAGGAAAGTAATAATAAATTGGATGATGTAGCAGATTAAAATAAAGTTAAAAATTAAAAATTAAAATTTAACGTTTAATATATAATAAATTGTATTAGAAATATCGTTATTATAATTATAATAAGTTTTTATTGTAACTGATCCAAATTAATTGACTAATAAATTGAATACCGACAGTTATAAAAAAAATATCATTCACTAAAACATTATAAAGTAGTAAATTTTCACGTACCTTGACCGACTCTCATTGAAGATACAAATACCCTTAATCAGGCTACGCAGGGGGGGTGGGATATACCTTTGGTTTTGGCTTGACTTCAATTTCAGTTACGCCACGTACAAAGATGGCATCCGGTTCATGTCTGCACGAAGAAAGGATCCGAAATTAGAGCTCGAGTATGTCCATGAATACCGTACACTATTTTTTTGGGGTTCAGAGAAACACAGAACGATAGTTGGGAGGAATCTTACGGCATATCTCCCTCTTCGAATGTGTAACTCGAGGCCACGGCCAACAGTCCCCCATCTCTGCTGAATGAAAGAGCAGCAATGCATGTTGGGTACTTTGAGTACTGCAAAAGACCATTTAATAATGGTAGTAAATTATCAGGGTTTTTTTAACTGCAAAATGAATTGCATTTCAACCCAATCTTTACCTGATACAGCCTCTTCTTATTGTTACCATCCCACACATTAACAAAACCATCATAACCTCCGGTCGCAAATGTACCATATCTGCAGGATTGAAAGTCAAGTACAAATTAGCAATGATACGAGTATGTTCAAGATCTTACTAAGCTTTCGTTAAAATATCTGTTGTAGTTGAGCCAACTTGAAATCATTACCAACAAACTGCAACCTAATGTCTTACTAGAAGTTCAAAATTAGAAATTGGTCAAATTCTATGGTTAGTAGTTAGTAGTTAGTACTTGTATTGTGCATAAGTAATGGATTTAGTCCTTAATTTGGTCAATTTTAGACCGGTAATTTTCAAATTTTGAAATTTCAACCCTGACCCAAATAATACAGAGACAATATAACTAAATTATATGACATAAAATTATCGATTTGGAGAACAAAAACCAAATCTACAACTAACGTACGATATAGAGACTAATGAAAGAATATAATTTAACAAATATAAGGACCAAAATTAAACTACAGGGATTAGTTCCACAACTTATCATAGAAGTTAAACTTAGAAATCTACTTTTTTGCTCAGCAATAGTTGAATCAAACAAGAGAAATAGGGACCAATCTGCCTTGCCCACTTCTTTAACTTTCCAACATGAGTATCTAATATTCTAATTAGAAATTGTTACTTGTTCGTGCCCGATACTTGTTACACAAAAGGCAAAATTCTCTGAATGACAATGCCTACATTGTGATTAATGCCCTACAGACTACACATAGTTAATATACTATCCAGATGAACTGATTCTACTCAGGTTTTCAGCATCATCAGTTTATCATAAAAAAATGAAGACTTTTCCTGAAACTTACACAGGATGGAATGCAATGGCATTTACTGGATATACAATGTCCCGTCCAGCCTCAGATTTTCGATGACATTTGAAGGCATACCTACAAAATATTCATTCATAAAAGCAAATGGATAAATGAAAAGGAAGTAGGATCAGATCAAGAACAGTTCCCACAATTTATATCAATTCGCATGCCAGCATATACATAATGATATCATAGTTCTTAATCAAAAAGTTTAATACATACTTTTTGGCTTGAGTGGTCTCTGAGAGATCAAAGAACTCCATTGCAACTCGCCCTTCAACCGAACTAAGAGCATATCCTGTATGAACTTGTCTAATGAGAAGTAATTTTATCCAAAGAATGATAGTCAAAGACAAATGGATCAGAGATCTAAAATCAAGTAATACAAATATAAATGTATGTTCAGGCTGATAACATCTTACACATCTAGTTTACAAAACTTTCAGACGCTACAAACATGTACCTGTTCCATTTGGGTAACATCTCACACATCTAGTTTGATATTTCAATGAAGATTCCCTTCGCTGTTCAGGTTGAGACATGTTTCGCAAGTCATAAACAATTTACATGTCTTCCAGCAGTTGCCACAACCACACGATTTCCAACAAGAGATAACGAGTAAACACGCTCAGGTTGTGCGTACGTGCCGACAAGAGTGCGCTCCTGCCCACTTGCACCTCTTGGATCCCAACATTTCAATGTCTTGTCCCAACTGCCTGAGATCACTTGTCCTATAACAACAGATCAAACATTTTCTTAAATAAAACAATAAAGCTCATGCTCAACATTCTATGTAGTAGATTCCCGAATAGACGTAGTCTCATCTAATCTTCAAAATCTAAATCATAACAGATAGGCTTCAGTGAAACTTGATACTATGAAATAATCAAAAATCTTTTCTGAAAAGTCTCTGCATCATATCAGATCGTTTATTATTCAGTTAAATCAAAGGTGAATTATCAATTATCCGTTCAAAAAACTTGAAACTCAAGAGTCTTACACTCTTACTCTACTAGCAGGTATAGAAAATCCTACTTTGAAAGGCAAAATCAAAGAAAAACATCTTTGAATCCACTTAAAAAAACCTAAAAATCAAGTCAAAAGAGATGATTTGCAATTTTTAACCAACCTGCTGCATAAGAATACTCTATACAACGCACAGGAGCGTCATGTCTACCTAATACATCCTCCTTTCCATGGCTGAACATTATCCTACAAAATTAACAGCTCAGAATTAAGCTTGATTCTGAATTCATTTTTCCTAGTTTTCTCGAGAATCAAACAGAAAAATTTAGTGCAAAAAAAGAGAGGATCTAGTTCACTAACCTCCTAACTTTATTATCAGTACTGGCACTGAACCCGGATGAATCATCGTGGAAGCAGCAATCGAGTACCGGTCCACCGTGCATGAACTCTCCTCGCAATATGTTCGCGCTCGCATCATACAATCTCACAGTCTACGATTAAAAAGAAGACGAAAAACAATGTTCACTGAAAAACCAAAAGGAAACTAAAAATTTTAAAGGCGTTTGATATTTTGAGAGAGCACCTTATCCCATGAGGAGACGAGTAGGTTATCGCTGTGATTGGAAAATCGAAGGTTCGAGATCCCGTCCATCGGAGGATTAGGGAGCTCCCTCCCCGGTACCGGCGGCGGATGGACCGATGTCATCTCTTGATTGGTTGTTAGGGGGATTGAAAGGACAAACGGAGAGAGAGCGATGAACTGTGTTAGTGTGTGGCAACATAAAGAGAGGGAAGGAGATTTGAAATTATAGAGATGTTATTCGGATTTGTTTCAAATTTTGGCGATGACAGAAACAAACGCACAAATAAAAAATACTTTTTGAAATCACAATTAGTTGCTCCCCAAAAAGGCCAAAATTCACCCCTTTATAAATAAAGTTATTAGTTCGAATTTTGATGATGTCGTAAAAATAAATAAATTAGACTAAATTAATTATAGTGTTCAATTTAGATTAATTAATTAAAAATTAAATATTAGAAATTATACAAGATAAATTAATATTATTTATTCTTTTTATGAATGTTTGTCGTTTTGGGTTCTTGAACCACTTCGCGAGTAAATTGATACAAGTGATTTATTTAAGAAATTTATACTTTAATAAGTTTTGTACAGAAATTTTTAGTGGAAAAGTAGATAATGTTCAGCCTAAAATATTCGGGTTCAATCATTTTATTTGTAAAATGCGTATCTTGTTAGAAGGTTATGAATATTTATAAATAAATATTATCTTATAATCACGACTATCGAAAGAATACCAAAAATTATGTAAAATGAATTAGTAATTGAGTCCTGCATGGTTAGAATTCTGTGCAAGTCTAGTTTCTAGGGAACAAAAAATGATCAATTTCAATCTATATTTTAAAAGGTATCTATTTTTAAGCGATTAAATGATAGAATTCAAAACAATAAAGTGTCTATAAAAGATACACCAGAAGTAACTTCAAAAAGAAAGCAGCTTGTGGTTTGAAAGCTTAAGCGACATGGAAACCGAAGGCATAGAAGGTAGACACCAACTTACGAGGAATTGAAAGTGACCGTAACGATAGATGTACTTCATGGCGCATCGGGAAAGGTTAAAATCAACCCCTCTTGCTAAAGCGCGAGGTATTTCCTTCCAGAGGCCTAATTCGAAGGGTTGTTGCCCTGTTCTGTTAAATTCTATTGTTAGGGAATCCCCTTGAACAGTTCAAGAGCTCTACCTTAGTTCGAGAGGTTGGGGTTTAGTACGATTGAAAGGGAACTCGAATGCCGTAGACGTTATGAAATATCTCTCATCAGGGTCAGAAAGTGGCTCAAGAGGATGAGGATGCCTCTTTGTAGGAGGGACAAATCCTATCTTGATCAACCATATTTCATTACATGGATTGACATATCCGATATCAGTCTTTACAGTGTAGTCAGTTATGACACACGTTTGGCCGTATCAAAATATGTCACTCAAGATGTGATGATCTCAAGTCTGAGGATCATACATGTAGTTATCACCATGAACAATGTTATGACTATCACATAATAATCCAAGAAACATGGTCATAGCGGGTCAGTCCAATATGTCGTTCCCTAACACATACTTATGTATTGATTTTGACATCTCCATGTTAATGACAACACTTTGTCATTGATCAACTACATATTAGTCTTAATACATTATTGTTGTCCAAGCCCATAATAATTCTCGACTAAGGACATTCAAGAATAATTATATTATTCTAAGGATATTATAATTCAGTTTATTTATAGATACACGGAATAAGACTGAAAAATTAATAATGGCTTCTTATTAATAAACAAGATAAAATAAGTATGTTTTTCACAACCATCTCATAATTGGTCTTTGGGCATACTCTAACACTCTTTCCTTTCAGTCGAGACCATCAGACCTTTCTCGAACATTATAGCGAGCACCCCAATAATCACAAGCGAAAGGAGATACCTCGATGATGGTCGACTAATGCGGTTAGGCCTTCGTAAGATGTAACTCGTGTTCTGTCCGAGTGAGTAAAGGGTCTGGAAACCCTCGAATGAATCACCTTAGGAAAGGAATCCTCGACCACAGGTAGCTAAGCCGATAAAACGTAATCATTCAAATACACTTTTCGCTGAGCAAGATAAAGTGAGTGTTCCTTGAGTGTGAGTTAAGGATGTGTGGAGTAAAGCGGCTCAAAACAGAGGATTAAGAAATGCCCAAGTTCGTCCCCAGGGTTTATCAAACTTGTTCTCCTCCTTAGCCTTGATTTGTTACCTAGGATTTAGCTTCCAAAAAGCCTTTAACGAACCTGTCGCAATCCTTTTCGAGCTCGACATTTTAAAAACTAAAAAAACACAGAGTCACCACCAATCTTTTTTTAAAGAAATGTGATTGGATCACTTTTAAAAATGAGGTTATTTTAATAAAACATTTTATTTATTAAAATAACATTTTTGATCTATGAAAACCATAAAAACAGGTTCGGGGTCAGTTACGAGTGAGGAAGAGTTAGCACCCCACCACACCTAAAAGTTGGTACCTTATTGATTTCAAAAAAGGTTTTTTTCAAAAAACTGAAATTTGCAAGTTCACAAAATTTTGATTTATTCGTCCATTTTATGAATATAAGTCTTTTTTAACGGCCTTGCCGCTCAAAAAATAAACTCCAATCACCGCCAACACTCCTGACGCTAACCTGTCATTTCCGTTTGGTGAGACATCGTATTAGTTAGTTTTCACTTTTTTAACCAAGCAACAGAAACAATTTGATGTGTTAAAGTTTAATTTAAAACCAATTAGTGATTAAACCCTAAAAAAGTCTACATTCATTTTAACTATTAAGGTTTAAGTGAAATTAAGTGTATTTTATTAAATTATGAAGGAAATTTTACAACATAGATGTCTCTATTCTAAGCTTACTAAGGACCTATTCCTAGGGTTTCAACAAAACGCATATGTACATATAAAAGTCAAAAGGAAGTAGCTAAATTGCTTAAATTAAATTAAATAACTAAATAATTGCTAAATTTTAAATAAAGAAAATGGGTAAATATCTTTTGTTTTTTAAAAGAAAATCTGAATTTAGGACCAAATTAAAAGAAAGCAAAATGTGAAGGTTAAAATTGAATGAAGAGTGAAATTCAATGATCAATTTTAGAAGAAAAAAGACAAAATTGAAAAGAATGAAAACTGGAGAGCCACGATGAAAGACCCGGCAAAGAAGGGCGTGGGTTGAAGAGCGGATATGGGTTGGGTCTCGAGTTGGTTTATATATCCAAAATTATAAACAAAATAATTTTATTTCTTTTCCTTTCTAATGGATCAAACGAGCTTCCTTTTAAATTCTATAAAGTGTTCTTCATAAACTGAAGAACACAGCGAACGTTCGCCATGCTGGCCGTCTTCCACCAGCGCCGTCTGCCATTGCCGGCGGTGAAGTTTTCCAGAAAAATCCCCTTTTTCAAATTTCGGCGGCCCCAAATTGTAGTTTTTTACCGGAACTATATCGAAATCAAATCCACAGCGGTGCTATTCAAAATAGAGGTAAAAAGTTATCCCTTTTCTTTATTTAAATTCGAAATAATAATAATAATAGAAGAAGAACTTACCAGAAGGCTTGCTTTATTTCAACTGGGAATCCGATTACAACTTTTGCTTCTTATCCTTGAGCACGAATGCTATGTATTTTGTGTATACTATGTGTGATTCTTGTGTATTGTGTATGAATCATGCGTTTTTTCATACGAATCTGGTGTGTGTTACATAGAATTACAAATGGGGTTTATATAGCTACTGAAATGCTTGGATTACAAGAATAAATCCCTAATTTCTTCCCCTTGATTGTCTCCGATTTGATTCAGATTGCTTGATTTTTGCCCTGGCATCAATTTAGGGATTTTACCCTTCTCGCTTTGGTTTATTTTGCTTTATATTTGGGATTTAACCATCTTTGTTTCCTTTTTGCATGTATTTGATGACGCCGGCGATGAGCAATTCAAGGCGGAAACGGCGCAGCCACTATCGGGGAAGACAAAATTGCTGGGGGAAGCTGTAAGGTCAGACGCATAGCTGCCACGTGTGAGTGGTGATCCATGTGATTTCCTGTGGTACGATCTGTGCGACGAACAGATCGTCGGTAAAGATAAAACCTATAGCGACGGACAAACTGTCAGTATAGACATTTTATTTGTCGGGGTAGTCCATACCTATACCGACGGATATGGCCATCGGTATAGGGTCCCAACATCTATACTGACAGTTGTTGTTGTTGCTATAGATTTATACCGACTAACGTATTACCAACGGTATTTTGTCTGTCGGAATATCCTTTTTGTTCGTTGGTACATGGTTTTAGATCATATATCGACAGATTGTTGATGTTTTATCGAACGATTTGCCGTCCGTCGGTATATGTCATTTTTTGTAGTGTAAACCCTGTTTTAACAGAAACACCCTTCACCCTCCTAGGATTTAGATTTACCTAAAACCCGTCCCTCTTCAACTTCGACCAGTATACTCTGGCCACTGTCATAAAATCAGAACCGATCTCCTCTTTGCTTTTGTTTTTATTACTTGCGACGATCTAACTTCTTTTTATATTTTATGCAGGAAAATAAAAAAAATCAGAAAAAGATATACCTTTCGACAATAGTTTCACGACTTCGACCTTCTTCTTCGGCCACGATGGTCCCTTCGGCTTCTCGGTGTTGAATCAACTTCACGGCTATTTGTTTCTTGACGGCGATTCGAGCTCTCAGCGACAGTTTCGATAGCTGGCGTCTTTTTGATTGTCGACGGTTCAGCTCCCCAAGGTGAGCCTTATCTCTCTCCTCAATTATTACTTTATTTATTATTTTATTAGATATTTATGATTAGTAATTAATTGTTTGACAAACTTTCTCTTTCTTTATTTATAGGGTGGGTAAATTATGACATCATGGCCAACGTCAGCAAAGCAAGCTAAGCAAGAGAAAGCACATGACCCGCGTGAACTCCTTCAAGTCAATGAAACATTGTCACGTGGCGACTTTAGGCGGGAGAATAGAGTTTTGGACCAGACTTGTGTTTCTTGGGCTGTTAACAATCGTAAAGGGCTGGTATTATCAAATATGATTTGTAAAATGGGCGAGAAATATTTGAGAATTGGGCTTTGTAAGGAATTTGGATATTTGTGGACACTTACTATATGTAAAATGGACACTATATAATGAATTTTGGGCTGTTTATTATTTATTCATTATTTTGACTTTATACTTTATGTATTTCGATTTTATTTATAGAAATATAGTATATATTATATATATGTATACCCGAACATAATTAAAGTATTACAAGCATTTATGGCAAATTCGGATGAGGCATGAGATCGTATGATAACATGACAGTTGCAGGTGGTTTATTACGTGACTCTTAGGGGAATTGGATGTTTGGTTTCACACGCAGCCTTGGTCTCTTGGATGACGCTCGATTTTAGTTGCCGAACTTTGGGCTGCTCATGACATTTTGGTGCATGCTTTGAGGCTTGAATTTCGACGCGTTGAGTTAGAAACGGATAACTTTGAAGTTGCTCGAATCCTGAATCGCTCATCCGAGGCGTTAGGTGGAAGCTCACCGGTTGTTGTTGTCCATGAATTATTACAGCGAAATTGGAATTTGCAAGCGCGGCATGTTCGCCGTGGTCAGAATGGTGTTGCAGATCGTTTGGCCGCGATAAGTCGGGGTACTCCGATTGGTGAAGTTGAATTTTCAAGTCCTCTAGTGGAGCTGCTCGACATCCTGCACAAGAAAAAACGAGGTTCTAGCTAATCCGCTAGCTGTTCAGATTTAGCACAAAAAAACATCTATGATATAATGTTAAATGCTATATGTACTTAGGCTTGCATAATTGTGCTTAATAAACCATTATGATATATGTTACATATTATGTTATTATTGACTAATTACATGTTAGAAAAGCTCATATGAAAAGTATTAGTAAATTATATTATTGAGTAACAACAATGAGAAGGTTTTGAAAACTGGACCAATTTAAAAATTGAACCATAGTTTGAGGACGTACATAAAATTAACCCCAAGAATATAGTTAAGTGTAAATATACTAAAATAAATAAAAAAGAAGGCTTTACTGCCTAAACTATGTTTTTTTTTCAGTTAAGTTATCAAATTTGTTTTAGGCCAAATGCGTGTCTAATGTTTTATTCCGTGACTCATTTAAGGTTCTCCGTTAATTCTCACCTAAAAAAAACGTATGATCTCCTGAAAATTTTAAAATTATATTATAAATAAATTAAATTAATAAAACAAAATAAAAATGTATCCTGAAATTTTAAAATATTTCTAAAATAGTTCCCAAATCCCAAATCCGACCACTTCTGTCGGTATTGGCCGCGTTGTCAGCGACGGAATGAAGCGCCCTCTTCTCGCCGAACAACTCACACGTCGTTCGTCACCCGTCCCGCCACCGTTCGTCGCGAATTATTCAAAGGAACCATTTGACAATTTCAACGTTTCTTATGGCGTCGGTCGATTTCTAACGAGGGGTGGTAGAAAAAATGATAGTGGTAGTCCGACGACTGACGTGGTGGACGACGGCGTGGCAATCAGCGGCGAAATCGGCCCAAATCGAAATTTAAGTTTTAGAGAATTAGGGATTTTAGAACTTGGTGGCTTTTTGTGAAATCTGAAAAACTTAGAAATTTTTTAAAAATTAAGTTATTTTATTTATTTATAATATAATTTTAAATTTTTCAGGAGATGACACGTGTACTTCAATGGTAAGAATTAACGAAAAATCTTAAATGAGTCATAGAATAAATCGTAAGACACTTATTTGGTTTAAGAAATAATTTTGACACTTAACTGAAAAAAGTGACATAAATTTGGGGACCTATTTACCTATTAAGCCAAAAAAAAAAATGGGGATGATCATCTGAATTGGCAAATATCGCAAATCGAAGAAGGATTTTGTTTCTGTGTACTTGAAGCAAAGAGATTCATCAACTCACTCAAAATCGTCATTTTTTGTTGTTTTTGCTAATTACAAATATTTTGCTATTTTCGTCCTCCATTTCTTTTACGTTTGCTCTGATTTTCTGCTTATTTAACCAATTTCTAAAATCCGAAGCTGTGTACAAAACGTGATCGAACTCCAAGTGATTGATCCTTTTCTTGCTCACTGCTCTATGTAATGGTGGTCTGCAAATGCCGTAAGGTACTGTTTTCTTAAAATCAAGTTGATTCTATTTTTCGATCTCTTGATAAGTTTACTGGCATTCACTGTTCATAGCTACAATTCTCCGTATCAATATTTTTTTTAGTAATTTACTTATTTTTTACAAATTTGTATTGGAATTTGTAATTCATCGCTGGGTTTTAGTCTCTTAGGTCTCTACGGTTTCTTTTTTGTCGTGAATTTACGATTTTGCAGATCTTTGTTGCCTTAATTTTAAGGTTTATTGATTTGAAAAATGCGAATCTGATTTATAAATGAATCTTAGAGAGGAGGGCATTGACCTTAATATTTGGAGGTTCAGATGGAATGTAGCTTGATTTGTTATGAATTTGTTGTGATTACACCAGATGATTTGTAGAGCTGATGTTCGCCCCTATTTTTTTCCTTTTGGTGTTTCAGGCGACAAAATTATATTGTTTCGTGCACAAGGTTCCCGTTTGTGGGGAATGCATCTGCTTTCCTGAGCACCAAATATGCGTTGTAAGTTTATATTCTGCTTATATTGAACTCAGAACTTACAAGCATTTTCATTTGGTTTGAACGAAGGGCGGTTAAAGTGCATTGACTAGGAGCAAAAAACAGTAATAGTTCTGTGCTTGTGTGGGTGGGGTGGGGGGGGGGGGAGACTGGATGATTATTATAGGAGAGGCTTTTGCGTCTTGTAAAAACTTTTTTTCGATCATGCATTGACCTCTGATTGATTTACAGCTCTTTTCCGACTACGTTCCTGTATATGTTGGAATTATTTATTTATTTTTTACTTAATTTATGATTCATCTATGCGTGCATTTTTCTAATATATTCAATATCTTGAACAAGCTTATGCATGCATGTTGTATTTATTTTAGTGTTATAAAATGATTCTGAGTGGAGGGTGTTGTATATAATGCTGTTTTGAGGCTTATAATGATTTCATTTCGCTTTGCTTTAGATACGTACTTACTCAGAGTGGGTAATAGATGGAGAGTATGACTGGCCTCCCAAATGTTGCAAATGCCAAACTGTGCTTGAGGAAGGGGATGGCTCTGTAACCACTCGGTTGGGTTGCTTACGTATGTGTTTATGCTGATGTAGATACTAGATACTGCCCTTTTTGGTGCAAACCATACTGTTGGACTTGTGCTGTATGATCTTACAGTTTTTATTTGCTTCTTTAGATGTCATACATACAAATTGCTTGGTTTCACATATCAAAAGTTTTCCTCCGCACACTGCACCTGCTGGATATGCATGTCCTTCATGTTCAACTTCTGTAAGTTCTCAAAAACCTGTTTATTTTTGGCATGAATCAGCTCTTTCATGTCCAGAAGTGATAGATATATGTACTCAGAATTGATGGTGACAATTTTCTTGAACTGCAAGTGGTTGGAAGCATCTTGGTGCTAAATGTGCCCATGCTTCAAATGATGAATAGGGATGGTTAACAATAATAAAAACTACTGCCATATCCATGCTGCTCTGACTTTTGGAGCCTCTCATTTAAGTTCTTTTTTTAGGGGGGGGGGGTGATAAGTAATTTTATTTCATCCAAAAAGAGAGCAAAATTTTTCTAGATATTACAACTTTACGGTTGAAGGTGATGCCAGCCTCTCATTTAAGTTGTTAATGGAGAAAAACTCCTCTGCTAATTGGCATGTTTCTGATTTTCCGGTAACGTCATTTGTTTGAATTCTTTCAATGGGCTTGACAAATGCAGAGGATAGAGGTTAGCAAATTGAACATGTAATTAGCATTCTCTCATGTCTGGGAGGAATGTCTATGACTTGTTACTAAAGACTCAAGACCATGTTATTTTCTTGTGGCGTTCCTCAATTATTTACTTTTATGCTTGTACTGTAGCAGTTATGTGAAATGGTACTGGTTAGTGCTTTGGTTTGTCTCATTTTGCAATGGCTTTTCCCCAGATATGGCCTCCCAAGTGTATTAAAGATTCAGCATCTCGTCTTCATTCACTGCTGAAGGAGGCTATTATGCAGGTGAGTTCATGCTTGATTTGGGCTGTTACAAGGACTGGTTGCTCATTCTAAATGTAAAGTGAACTTTGGATTTTTATTTTTTTCGTTTTCAATATTTTGATTATCAAATTATTCTTCCACTTTTCCTTAAGTACATCTTTGCTTCTTTATCATATTTTCCCGTGGGTGCTTTGGAGGTCCTACTCTTGCCACTTGTAAATTGTAATTCAGTTGTTATCCTTTTCAGTGCTATTCAAGCTTGAGTTCTCCTTTCAATGGTTCACATGAAAGTTGTGGTATTAAACTATTACCTGGTAGAGGTTTCCGAAATGAATGACATTTATTCAGCTGAACCAAATACTTCCGATGAATGTTATTGTAAAATTTTGGTCATGCATGTTTGCTATGGCCAAACCTGTTCTTTCCTTCTTCACTAAGAGTATGAACTGCAAAAAAGTTACTGAAATCTCATTTCCCAAGTTCAAGCTTCTAAAACTCAACTTTAGCTACTAGAATGTCGTAGATCCCAGTACTTGGGGTGCCTGCTCAATCTTCTAATGTTTCAAACTGCTGAAGATCATCTGTTGCCTCCAAAATTAATCTCTGAATACGTGTGAATCATCTGCAAGTAGTTGTGAAAGAAAAAGTGATTTGGTTTGATTGGAGTTGGCATGCCCTATTGCATTTTCCTTTTTCGGATGAATGCAGCTTGTATTCTTATCCTATTGTGCATAAATAAATTTTAAATGACTTGACTTGACGTGATATTGCACAGACTGGCATGGAGAAGAATTTGTTTGGAAACCATCATGTTTCTTTGCCTACAGCAGAACCCCGTGGTCCTCCACCTGCATTTGCTTCAGATCCATTGATAAATGTAACCGGAGGAAGAGAGTATGATGGCAATTCATCACCCTCTGTTGCAAAAGATGAAGGATACTCAACTGCTGCAGGACCTTCGAAACTTGCAGTATCCGAAATAATGGAGATTGATGGTCCTAATTCAGCTGGGAGTTACATGAAAGCATCGAGTCCTGTTGCTGTAAGTCATTTTTTATTAATTATTGGTTGTGAATTGAGTTCTTCAAATAATTTTATCTATGTTTTGCTTGCTTGTACGTGTTAATTCCAGTATGCTAGTTTTTTGCTTTCTTATCTTGGGTGTTTTATTCTATGTTGCGATCTAACCCAGCCCGTGGCTACAACACGAAAGAGTACAGTTCATGTTGATCAGCAAAACTCTGAAATCCCATATTATGCAGATGATGAAGACGGAAATCGCAAAAAGTATTCTCGTAGGGGTGAGTTAAAAAGCCTTACTTCATAATCTCATTCACATTCATGATTCCTTTGTATTCATAAATTCTTGTTGTAGGTCCCCTTCATCTTAAGTTTCTCAGAGCATTAATTCCCTTCTGGTCAAGTGCATTACCAACTCTCCCAGTGACTGCACCTCCACATAAAGACTCATCAAACGTAGATGGCAGCCGAGAAGGCCGTTTGAAGCACCAACGATCAACACGGATGGATCCAAGAAAAATCCTTCTCGTCATAGCAATCATGTAAAGTCTACACCCTCCCCCACTACATGAATATCCAATGCCATGCTAACCATCAACCAACCTACATGTGCACACATTGATGAATCTTTCTCTCTTGTGCATGCATTTACCCATTTTTTCTAAGCACGCATCTTTCTTTGCATATATATATATATGTGCATCTGTGCTCGGTGTCCAGACCTGTGGGTGCCGCAACTGATATCTGATTGAAATGATAAGGAAAAGAATATCATAGATGCTTGACCGATATGTCATGACATTTAGTTTGTGGAACACATGTAAAGGATTTTTAATTTACACCGCGTATAAATTATGTTGTGCAGGGCCTGCATGGCTACTATGAGTATTCTCTACTACAGGATTTCACAAAGGGCTCTCGGTGAGGAAGTCGCTGACGAAGAGCAGCAGTAACCGATTCAAAAATTGTGATGAAATTGGCGAGACATTATATTCATATGCTTCTGCAAATCCTGTTGGTTAGTGCTATGGTTATCATTTTCTCGGCCTGGTGTCTCCCCTCCCCAATCACATCACCCTACAAAGAGCGTCGGTGGGAAAAACAAGTAAGAAGATTACAGAGAAACCTTTTTTTTACAAAAGAATATCAATTGAGATGCAGTTAGAACTAAATGTCAGTTCCTTTTCAACTTGCACCCGTGTTTTGTAGTTGAAATGAACGACATTTAAAGGCACAGAAATGTTTGTTGGAAACCGGGTTAATTTCTTTCTTAGTATTGGTTCAGTTAATAAATTGCTTAAACCAAAGTCCCATTTCTTCCCAGCAGAAGAAAAGGTTATAAAATGGACACAAATAAAGCCAGTGGAGTCCGAGTTGTAAGTTGTTCGCTCGGTTCTTAGCTCTTTGCTTGTTTTACGCGGCAAACCGCCCGACTTGCTCTTATTATTAAGTATATATTTTTAAAATATTTTTACACATAAAATATTGTCTTAACAATGTTTCTTTTATGGTTGTAACTCGTAGAATCTGTTGTAACTGCCAAGTAAAATTCTGCTATTTGTTCTTATTCTCCAATTCAATCATTTTAATCAATACTAAAATATTAAGATTGATAAAAAATAAAGGGATTAAAATTGATAAAATTAAAATATAAGGATTAAATTGATAATTATTAAATGAATCACTATTTGGGAATCAAACAAAAAATTGATTGTTATAAATATATGGGTAAAATTTTGATACACGGTCTGTGTAAATTTATTTTACATAGGCTTGTACTTTTGCTTTACAAAATACAAATTTTAAATTCCTAACCCTAACACCTTAAATTCTAAACACTAACCTTAAATTTTAAATTCTAAATCCTAAAACCCTAACATTTAAACCTTAAACTACAATTCTAACCCCTAAAATTAAAAGGACCGTGTAAACTTATTGAAGTTTTTTCCTAAATATATTATCATTTCACTTATATTTATTAGTTGATTTAATTTTTATAAATATATTTTTATACATAAAATATTTTTCGTACAACCACAAACTATATGAATTTGTGATTATTTCTTCTAATGATTTCATCTTTAAAATTTGTTTTTATCGGTAAATTTAGTTAATTGTAAACCCTTTGAGTTGATATATATTTTTTAATTTTCCTACTTTTGTGTCACTTTGAAATAATTCCAATGTAATTTTTTTTGAATACCCCAAACAAATTTTCTCTTCTTTTAACAAAAAAAAATGCACATTATATTCAAAGCGAAAAAGTTTACAAAAGAATTATATTTAAATATTGAAAATTTAATGTGAATGATATAAAATAATAAATTTTAAAGAGTGAAATAATTTTAATTTAATTTTTTTAAAAAAAGGAAAAGTAGCTTACAAGTTACACCATCGATAACACATTGGTCATTGTATTGTATACGTGGGATTTATTTTTTTGAGAGATATACGTGGGATTTGTAAATAACAATTATTTACCGTAATTTTCAAAATTTCTTAAATAATTCTTTACTATATTCAAGGAAAAAACAAAATATTTTAATACAGTGGTCAATTTAATTTTGTTCGATTGATATTGTTGTTAGTCTAATATATATAAAGAGGCAAAATCAAATATTTGTAAACCTCTAATATCCTTTAATTTAAAGGTATGAAAGGATCTAAACTGTCAAAACATTGTATAAAAATACAATTTACTTTTACCTATCATAAAGAGAATCATTTTGGTATATATTTATTTGATGAATATTTTATACTTGAGAGTTGAAAGCCAACCCCATTGTGAAATTAATCAACTCAATTCACGTCCCTCAATTAATTATATATATATATATATTCAACAATTTAATTATTAATAATTATTTATGTAGTTACTAATTTTGTTCGGTTTTTAGAATTATTATTATATTTTAAAAATAATATTATTGTTATTTTATTATTATTTTCGGTGATTATTATTATTGAAATTATAATATAAAATAGATCATAAAAATAATAATAAAGCAAAATTTAATTATATGTGTCTGAGTCTTTTTACAAACCCCTTTAACAACTGGCCCGTTTGGCCTAAATATCGGATAAACCCAACAATTGATAACAAAAACTCTAACCCTAATATTATGTTTATCTATGCATCCAACATCTGATCCAACGATCCATATCAGACCAAGAGAGCCCCTCCAGGTACCCATGCGCGCGTGAAGCCACCACCAATGCTTCGTTTCCTCCACGCGTCCACGTGCCCAATTGTTTTTATCTCTGCCGTCCACGTGGCGCCACCACCGGCGATCACGCTGCCACTGTACAACCTTCAGCTATCATTACCTGCAAAAATAGGGCATGAAGACTGTCATAGCCAATAATCATCAACAGTTTATCCATTAAATGTTGCTTATCCATGTAAAGAAAAAATCGAAGATAAAAAGGAATGAAAAGCAATCTATTGTACTCAAATTCTAATCAATAAAAAAGAAAAGATTTTTAGAGGTATTGGCTTCTTTTTTCTTTCTTTCCGTTTTCGAATAAAAAAGTAGGATTAACTACTGGAATGGTCACTTATGTTTTTTTTTCAGTACAGTTTTGGTCATTGATTTTCAAACTCGACCGATAAGGTCACTTACGTTTTCGATCTGTAAACTTTTGGTCACTCGAGGTTAAGTTCCGTTAAATGGGTGACGTGGATGTTAAAGGAAAATTCATATAATTACACATTTGGTCCCTATTAGTTACCTATTATATAAATTTTGATCCTAATTTTAATTTAATTAAATAAATTAACCACTCAATTAGGTGCCGACATATATCATCATCTTATTGGAGGAATTTAATTATTTAAAATGTATTTAGGAGAGCAACAAAAATCTTTCAAAAAAAAAGAAGAAGCAAAAAGAAAAAAAAATCTCAGGGGCACTCCATTGTAGCTGTAAAGATTGAGTATCTAATAGGTAGTTATGCTCCATCAACTCTACATCTTGGCTTCATGAGTGATTTTCAAATCCTGACAAAGTCAAACAACTAATGAGATGAAACCCCGAGATATAAAAATTTACTCCAATGTTTGAAGCCTGATAAAGAGGTATTTTCATATAAGAGTGTGGAAACTTTGGGGTACTTCGCTGAAGCGATAGGACAAATAAGGTGGCAATGCACCATCCAAGTAAAAAAATCGTAGCTTTATGAGTGATGATAATATTTTCAAATCATGACAATACTGAGTAGCTCGGGGTTTTGTTGTTTGCTCCATCATTTATCTCGAGCCAAAAGAATGTGATAAATCGAATTCCCCAAACAAGAAAGAAATGAGATAAAGAAACAATAATAAAAGTGAAACCTACAAGGGTAGTTCTAAACTGGTTAAAAACCAAAGTAATTCGAAAGGTACTTCACATTTTTAGATATTGACTCAGCTTTCGAGGTCTCCTAGACGTAGGATATGCTTGAGACAATTATCGGTGAGTCATTTTAGTGTCACTCTCGCACTTGATATTTTAGGGCCAAACTTTGATTTAGAAAATGTTTGCTCTTTTCTCCAAATCTTGATTTTTTCCATTTTCTCTAAAATTTTGATTTATTTTTCATTTTCTCCAAATTTTGATTTTAAAAATAATTACCATTTTTCAAAACAATTCTTGTACTGAAATGTACATAAGTGAATTGTATTTTTGCATTACTTTATATTAAAGCATATGTACCTAGAATTGGTTTTCGCCGAGATGCTTTGATGAGTTCGATAAAGAAGATTAAATTTAAAGGCGAGTTCAGAGAGTGAAGTCATTTTGATCGCCAAAAACCAAAGTAATTCGAAAGGTACTTCACATTTTTAGATATTGACTCAGCTTTCCAGGTCTCCTAGACGTAGGATATGCTTGAGGCAATTATCGGTGAGTCATTTTAGTGTCGCTCCCGCACTTGATATTTTAGGGCCAAACTTTGATTTAGAAAATGTTTGCTCTTTTCTCCAAAGCTTGATTTTTTCCATTTTCTCTAAAATTTTGATTTATTTTTCATTTTCTCCAAATTTTGATTTTAAAAATAATTACCATTTTTCAAAACAATTCTTGTACTAAAATGTACATAAGTGAATTGTATTTTTGCATTACTTTATATTAAAGCATATGTACCTAGAATTGGTTTTCGCCGAGTTGCTTTGATGAGTTTGATAAAGAAGATTAAATTTAAAGGCGAGTTCAGAGAGTGAAATCATTTTGATCGCCCTAATATTGGAATAGATGAAGACTCTGAATGTTGGGTCAAAGACAAGAAAATAGTTGAACCCAATATTAGTTGGGATAATGCTAAACAAAAAATGATGGGGGTTCCTATATAAGAATAGTATAATGACCAGAAACACATTGGTTACAAAAAAGGTGGTAACTCTGGAAGACGAGAAATATACTCGCATGAAAGATTTGATAGCATGTTGCTAAATCAGGTTTGAGATGAATGTCCAATTGACAAGATAAAGATTTAAGAGCATACAACAAAGACACAAAGAAAAAAAATCGGGGATGACCTTTTAGGGGACATAAGCTTATATGAAGATCTCCTAGTTATCGCATGCATCACATGTAGTAAGACATCTCTATGTTAAAACATGCTAACTTAAAAGCATTTTGCTTATTTTAAACAGGTATTCAAAGACTTTGATCTATAGCTTCATGTTGAAGAGGTAGATCCTATTAAAGATTTTCATTTAGTAGCCTTTTTGGCGTGAATCCATTTCTTAAGTCCTTCGGGCCATCGATAAGTCCTTCGGGAATGATGTTAAGCCTTCTTTTGATGTTAAGACAAATAGAAACTATGGCATCATTTTAAGGGATGTTGATAGCCTTTTTGGCGTGAATCCATTTTTTAAGTCCTTCGAGCCATCAATAAGTCCTTCAGGCTATTAATAAGTCATTCGGGCATGATGTTAAGCCTTGTTTGATGTCAAAACGGGTAGAAACTGGGGCATCATTTTAAGGGATGTTAGTAGCCTTTTTGGCATGAATCCATTTCTTAAGTCCTTTAAGCCACCGGTAAGTCATTCATGTATGATGTTAAGCCTTTTTTTGATGCCGAGATGAGTAGAAATTGAGGCATCATCTTAAGGTATTTTGGTATTCTCTAAGCGAGATGCCACTTCTTTAAGTCTTTCGGGCCATCAGTAAGACCTTCAGGCATGATGCTAAGTCTTCCGAGCCATTAGTAAGAGCTTCGGCCATGATGCTAAGTCTTTCGAGCCATCAGTAAGACCTTCGAACTTGGTGCTAAGACTTCTTTTTGTGCCAACACGACAGATATTGGGGCATTGAAGAACTCGCAACTTAAAGAATCAGCCAAGGAAAAGCGAAAAGTTCCAGAATAACTCGTGATTTCGAGGCTACAGACATAGAAGTAGGATAAAAATTAGTGCTTATGATCTTTGCTCTATTCTCGTTTCATAAGAATGAGCAAAGAGGGACACTTGTAATCACTATTTTTTGTCCGGTTTTTAGTATTATTATTATATTTTAATATTATTATTGTTGTTATTTTATTATTATTATTTCTGGTTGTTATCATTATTGATATTAAAAGGTTAAAAGGTCAATTTACCCCGTAGTAATCCGAAATCAGTAATGTTATCCCTACTTTTTTTTGGTAATTTTGCGCTCAAAGTTAGTTAACTGCAGCAATGTTGCCCTTTGACTTATGTTGACCGTTAAAGTGATGATGTGGCAGTTAACGGTGAAGTTATTCAATTGTAGCAATTATACCCTCGGTTTATTTAATTTTTGAATAAAATTGGATGAATAATTTAGTTTTTCAAGTTGAACTTGTACAAACATAATATATGAAAAAACGATTAACAAATTGGTGAAAATATCCTTTGGGACCCTGGTAATTTTAAAAAAAAAAAGCAAAGTGAGAACTCTCACAAAAAATCAAAATATTCTTCATTTAAAAAAAAAACCATAAACTTAATAAAAATAAATATGATATTGAAAAAATTTTAAAAATAAAAACTAATATAAAAATTAAAATGAATTAGAAATTATAAAATGATAAAATATAAATATAAAAATTAAAATGTATTTATAAAGTATTAAAAAATAAAATAATTTCATCAAATGATAAAACATAAATATAAAGTTATAAATATAAAAAAATCAAAAAAACTTATTGATGAGATTGTTTTATTTTTTAATACTTTATAAATACATTTTAATTTTTATATTTATATTTTATGATTTTATAATTTTCAATACATTTTAATATCTATATTAGTTTTTATTCATAATAATTTTTTTGAATATCTTATTTATTTTTATTAAGTTTATAGATTTTTTTAAAAATTTGAAGAATATTTTAATGTAGAAAAGTGAAAGAAAATTTAATGAAATTGTTCAAATATCGATGAGCATTAGTTTGGTGTAGAAATACAAAAGAAAATTTGATGAAAATTTTATTTTTTAATAATTTATAAATACTTTTTTAATTTTTATATTTATATTTTTATCATTTTATAATTCCTATACATTTTAATTTTTATATTAGTTTTTATTTTCAATAATTATTTTGGATATCTTATTTATTTTTATTAAGTTTATGATTTTTTAAAAAAATTGAAGAATATTTTGATTTTTTGTTAGAGTACTCACTTTACTTATTTTTAAAATTACCATGGACTCAAAGGATATTTACACCAATTTGTTAACCGATTTTTCATATATTATGTTCGTAAAAGTTTAACTCGAAAAATTAAATTATTTATTCAATTTTATTCAAAAACTAAATAAATCGAGGGAAATATTGCTGTAATTGAATGATTTCGAGGGCAAAATTGCATAAATGACTTCATTGTTAACTGCCACGTATCACTTTAACGATTAACGTCGTTCAAAGGGCAACATTGTTGTAATTAACTAACTTTGAGGGTAAAATTACCAAAAAAGTAGGAGCAACATTGTAGATTTTAAATTATTACAGGGGCAAATTTGACCATTTAGCAATATTATAATATAAAAAATATCGTAAAAAATAATAATAAAGTAAAATTTAATTATATGTGTCCAAGTCCATTTCCAAACCCCTTTAACAACCGGCCTGTTTGGCTCAAATATCAGATAAACCCACCCATTGATAACAAAAACCTAACCCTAATATTATGTTTATCTGTGCAGCTAAGATCTGGTCGTTGGATCAGATTTTATCCAATGGTCCAGATCAAACCAAGAGAGACCCTCCAACTCTCCCACGTGCGCGTGAAACCACCACCAACGCTTCATCTCCTCCAAGCACCCACGTACCCAGCTGTTTTCATCTTCGTTATCCACGTGGCGCCACCAGCGATCACGCTGCCACCGTACAACCTTCAGCCATCATTACTTGCAAAAATAGGGCCATGAAGATTGTCATAGCCAAAAATCATCAACAGTTTATCCATTAAATGTTGCTTATCCATGTAAAGAAAAAATCAGAGATAAAAAAGAATGAAAAGCGCTCTATTCTACTTAGATTCTAATCAATAAAAGAAGAAGTTTTCAGAGGTATTGGCTTCTTTTTTTTCTTTTCGTTTTCGAATCAAAAAATTAAAATGGGTAAAGGGGTTAGTGTTTACCTTTCTTGTCTCTGACCACCGTCGTAATAACAACCGAGGATAGTGCCACCGATGAATGACACCATTGTGGCTTAAACCTTTCGCCTCCCCTATTTCTGTTTGAGGCTCAACGCTTGAGTTTTTTTAAAAAAGGATTTCAAAATCCATTTTGTTTTCTAAAAAAACCTTTCAAAGTTTCGGATTTTTTTTCAGATCTGGAGAAATGATGTTCTTTTTGTGAAGATCGAGTCGAGTTTTAATTTTGGAAAAAATAAGGCGCCGATTGGGGTTTGTTTGCGTTTTGCCGATGCCGAAAAGCGACGGCCAGAGCGGTGGTATGTCACCGGAACTGGGTTTACTTTTGAGTTCACGAAAGACTCATGGGATTTGTGAAGAACAAAGCAGAGAAAAAGGGTTTTCATGTTTTGATTGGTTTTGAAACGTGGGAAAAGAATGGAGCTATTGATAGAATTGGCATTTATAGGTGATAGGTTTATTTTAAAAATGAGCCTATTACCTTCATTAAATTCCTCCGTGTTTTAAAAATTACCTCCGCATTTCTTTCGCCTTTTGAAATCCTTCCTATGGTCCCTGATGTTTTTAAAATCTTTTCAATCTTGTCCTTTGTTCTAATTTTGGTCCAAGATCAAGAGGGTTAGTCAACCATTCGGTCCCCGCCCCTTTGTGTTTGTTCAGTTTAATATGCATTTTTGTTCCTGTTTTTAATTTTTTTAATCTCAGTCCATTTATGTACATTACATAGTATTATATGGTTATATTATATGATATAAGTAATGTATATGTATAGATATATTATAGTACGTATTATTGTGTATATATATATATATATATATATATATATGTATATTATATAGTTCTATTTACCCTTTTAATCCCTTTCCTTCATTCCTTTATTTTTCAGTACACATATTCGATTTTTTTTTTCTTTCGTATTTGTGTTTATATATGTTCGAGATGCTCCTGCTTTTAGTTTTTTTTGTTCGCAGGTTCATTTTATCCTTTTTCTTATAATTTAGCATTTATTTGTTTCTTTTGTCTACTTTTAACATAATATCATACATACATTTCTCTTTAATTCATACCTTAATTATATGTTTCTGTATATATATTTCTTTTACTTTAATTTTGTACCTTAAATCTTGGTAATTTTCTATATATGTTTTCCTACTTTATTTCTAATATATTTCCTTCTATGTATATGCTTAATTGTTTGCACTATATGTTAGAAAATTGTGATCATATGGAAACTTTGAGGCATAAATTCAACGGTAAAGATGGAGAATTGAATCATGAATTTATGTCTTCATATTCTATTCCATGAGATCTTTACAACGATATCTCATATGCTCAAATTAGTTGAGTGATGAATGAGAAATTGATGCTTAAAGTAGGCAACATGCAAAAATTGGTGAGGAAATAGTAAGCTTGAATCCTATATCGCTTAGAGACCAAGTGTGGGAGGTATATATATAATAGAACCAACCAAAGAGTTATTGAACAAGCTTACCAAAGATTGTTCCTTGTGCATAGGCATGTTGTGGGTGAATATGAATGTTTAGATTGGTTGGACTTAGTATGGAGTTATTTAAGTTTTTAGCCTAAATTTGAAATTCAAAATAGATTTTGTGAAACTGAATAATCTATATTTAAATAGGTTTTATCAGATAATTTTTTTAAATTTTAAATTTGAGTTCAATTGTAATTAGAACTCTATCATTGCTCGCCTATAAAAGAAAGCTTCAACAAGAAAAGAACACAACTCATCACAACAACTCACAACGAACGTTGCAAGTGAAGATAATTTTCTCTCAATTCTCCTCTCTAAAAACAATTTTTTTACGATAATAGAAACAGACAAGCTTCCAGTTCGTGTTCTCTGCATATGTGCTAGTGCAGTTGGTCATTCTGTTGTTGTATCTTGGGAGATAGACGTTTAACGTTTCTCAAGTATTATAAGAATGGGTGAATCTGTTTAAGGAAACTGTGTGTTACACAGGCTTCAACAAATTTATTCATCCGAATTGTTGCCAGTATACTAGTAAACGATTTTGATTTACTGTTTTAATATTTGATTTATATTTTAAATATTATTTTTTAATTGTTTTGTTCTGTTCGTTATAGTAATTTTATCGTATTTATTTTACTATTTATTATTATTTCTTGGGATTATTAACGTCCCTTTTCTAACACTATATATATTTTACCATATATCTACCATATATATATTTATTATATGTATGCATATAAGATATTATGTATTAATATATTTGTTTATTTAATTTCATGCCTCGTATTCATTGCTGGCATTTTAATTGTCCATGCATAATATTTTGTTGCCTTAAAATTAGTCCTCAAGATTTTGGTATCCCATTTGAAAGTGTCGTCCCGAATCTTCGGCATCATTTTCTTAGGGTATTATAAAATATGAGGTTTTATATGTTTGAATAATATGGTCATGCATTCATACATTATTTAAATATTTCTTTACAAATACGATACAAACCCTTATGTACCAATTTTTGGATGTTGTAGGGTGCTAAAACCTTTTCCAAACGTAACTGACTCCTGAACTAGCTTAAATCTTTACTTTGCTTTTTAGTGTCCGATCTACCTTAAGTGACCGGTTGTTACTCTAATTTTTTTAAAAAAAGTGTTGGTCATTTATATTATTAAAAAGAAAGAAACCAAAAGGCAAAATCAAAACCAACAACAAAACCAACAACAAGGGTAAACTAAAGGAACAAAAGAAATAAACAGTCCGGCAAAACCTTCATCGATTGACATAGCTAATTCGGTCGGAAGAATGAATATAGGTGATGATCGGGGTAAAAGTAATCAATAAACCCTGAAAAGACTTGGAATCAATAGCTGGCTAAGGTGGATCCAAGTGTCTACGGTCTGCCGCCACGAGCGCCATCACCACTGGCGGAGCGTCCTCAACCCAGTAACAATCAAGAGTGGCAGTGAATCCTTCCTTGGCAAGTGCATGCGCTGCCTGATTCGTGTTGCATCCGATGAATCAAAATCGAAAACATGTAAATTGCCCTTTAATCTTCTTCGCATCAGAGATAATAGGGCTTATCTCAGATGAATCTAGCTCTTGAGCTTCCAGCTTAGCAATTATAGTACGAGCATCGCCTTCCAGAACGACTGAGTCAAAACCCAGGTCGAGTGCAAACGAGAGACCATGAAAGGCGGCCAAGGCCTCGGCAGCAAACGCGGATTGGACTCTACAAGTTGTTCTATGGCATGCTCCCAAAATATAACCTTCCTCGTCCCGTATAACCACACCTGAGCTAGCTTTGTGATGCATGAAACTAAAGCTGGCATCAAAGTTGATTTTAACGAATTGTGGTGGAAGAAGCACCCATCAATCAGACGATCCAGGAGAGGGGATGTCCAATTTCTGGTTCAACACTTCAATCTCCAAGCAATAACTTTGCACAAAGGTATTAAAATCCTCCATGCGTTGAATTATGCCTTCATGCCATAACTTGTTTCTGGAATACCATAAAGCACATAGAACTACAATAATCTCCACTTTTTTCCTTGTAGAATTCACATTGAATAACCAAGCTAGCCATTCTTTGAAATCTAACTGAGCTACCTGACTTGGCCAAGAGAAATTTAGATGAGACCATATGGAACTGGCGTATGAGCAATCTCTAAAAACGTGACTAACATTCTCAATGCTATTTTGGAAGCGAAAACACATAGGATCAGTAGTTATCCTTTTAATGCATAAGTTGTGTTTTTTAGGAACATAGTTGTTTAGAAACTTCCATGTTGCAATTTTGACTTTAGAGGGGCATTTCACCTGCCAAACTTGTTTGAAAATGTTTGAATTTGTCACAGCCGAAGCTTGGCTCTGTTGTAATAAACGATAGTCACTCCTTACCGAATACATCCCTGTATGTTCACTAGCCCACACCAGAGTATCTAATTGGTGCATCCTGGGGAGATGTATAGATAGAATTGACTCAGCCCCATCAGCGGAGAAACTAGATAGAATCAATTCTTCATTCCACACCATAGAGTTAGACGGCATTAAATCTGAAACAAAATCAAGTCCCACAATCGGTGATATGTTAATTTTTGGCCGCGTAGGACCAGGGAGCCAGAAATCATTCCAAATAGAGATTGCAGTACCTGAACCAATCTTCCAACGAAGGCCTAACTCCAATAAACCCCAGGCACTCCAAATGCTTCTCCAAATCATTGACGGTTGGGATCCCAAGCGAGCTTCTAAGAAGGAGACACCATTAAAATACTCTGCCCTGAGTAGCCTGCCAACAAGCGATGATGGGTTCGCAATTAGTCTCCACCCCTGTTTCGCGATGTTAAACTTTCCCAAGTCACGAAAACCCATGCCTCCATCTTCTTTGAGGTCACATAATCGAGCCCAATCACACCAATGAATGCCTCTTCTAGCCTAGCCCTTTTGCCACAAAAAATTAGCTTCAATGGCTTCCAATTGCCTGCACAACGTCTTTGGCAAAAGGAAGCAAGACATCGCATACATTGGGATGGACTGCAACGCATATTTAATAAACACCTCCTTATCCCCAGCACATAAAGAACGAGAAGACCAACTGCTAGATCGACTATTAAAACTGTCAAATAAATTGGCAAAAGCTTGTTTCTTGTTTCGCCCTACCAAAGTGGGTAGTCCCAAATATTTCGACGGCACTCAGTAATAGTGTCACACTCTAAAAACCGGTTTGGTATAAATTAAATTTCGGTGATCGAATATTTTATACCGGTTAAATAATTAGTTTGATCTTGTACTTAATTTGAAGCAGTAAAAATTATTTAGGCTAACTGTAATAGTTTATTTTTATTATTATATTTATTATTATTAAAAAAAAAGGATGATGGCGTGAGTGGGGCACCCACGGCCAATTCCTTCAAATTGAAGGAATTACCGTGAATTCCCCCACATAAAGGAAGACATGGCGCAATAAAAAGGGGCAAGGTGGCATGTTGCCACCACGTGGCCTAAGCAAAAGGGAATTGTTTCCCAAAAATTGCAACGGCTCCAAGCCCACATGGAGATTGAAGAGAAATTGGGGGAACCGGCCATTGAGTATAAAAAAGGGGAGGGGAATTTTGTGCAAGATAAGGACAAAGTGAGGAACAAAGAACGATCCGGTGATAGGGTCGGTAATCCCGAGTTTTCCGGTTCGATAAATTTTAGTTTTTGTTATCGATTGGCTCAAGGGTTTATAAAGAACAACTGTCATCTCTTCCGAAAGCCAAGAATAAAGGCGCCGTTATCCGAGAGACTTAAAAGCATCGGGTTGTCGAGGTAAGTGTAGTTGTGTCAAGGGATAGGCTCGGTGCCATCCCGTTGTATTATTTTGTGATTATGTTTGTATTTGTTTAAGGGCTCCCGTAGAGCAACTATGTTGAATTCGATTGGCAAATCCGGTAAGTACCTGCATTGCTTTTATATGTGCAAATATGACTATGATATGCTACACGCATGTGATATATGAAATTAATATGAAATGTGACATGATATAGAGCTAAGGCTCATTTGATATGACATGTCTTAAAAAAATTATGGACTATGTGATTTTGTGCAATTATGGACATTAGATACAATTGGCATGCTATAGGATTATTGAGCTCGGTTATGTAAGGGAGGACTACAGTTCAGAGCTACGGTCTATATATGGGGAAAATAAGGTAAGCTGTGTAAGGGATATATCTCCGGAGCTACGGCTTAAGGGCTACGGCCCACTCTTCGTTATATGTGTTGGTGTACAGGGGAATTTATGTATCCAATGGTATCTAATATGATATGTATCTATGAATTATGCTACGACATCATGATTCGCGAATTATGCTACGACATTATGATTTATGAATTGCGCTATGACAATATGATTATGATATAATTATGTGACATGTAATAAGCATGAATTGTGCATAGCTTATTATGACTACTTGTATATTTGATTTTCATGCATTTCATAATATTGACCATCCATTGTAATTGTTATAACTACCTCACTAGGCTATGTAAGCCTAACATGTGTGTCTTATGCATTTTCAGGACCTTGATCAATTTTGAGCCTTGATCGTGTTATTTCAATTGCAAGTCACGTCTCTGTCGTATATGTATGTTATCTTTTGCTATAAACTCCTAGTAAAGTGGCATATGGTCCAACTTGTTTTGTATAAGCCTTTCTATGATTGCATGATGACTTGGTAATATGGTTTTGTTGTATGACTAGATTTGGATATGTTAAAATGGTTAAAAAGTGCCTAAAATAAGCCTAAGGTAAAAACTTAATAAATGGATTCCGAATGCCCTAAAATTTGACATACCAATAGAAACATGGTTTATAAGTGTACTGGTGAAATTTGGTAAATTTAGTTAAATCACAAAACTGATTTTCGTAAAAAGTCTCAAATTGGTTTAATTGGCTTAGTAATTCGATAAGTTCTAATAATGAAACCCTTAGATCAATAATGGGAGAGTTTAATTTTAATTGGTAATATGAATTCGGATTAAAACCAATAACTGGTAAAAATTTACAATTTAGTCCTTAAGGTTAAGAAAAGTTTAAAATTGACCCAACTTCGATTAAGTTTAGTAACAAACAAAGTGGATAAGTCTTAAGAATAATCAATATGATACTTAGATTAGGTTTTGAACTCTGAAACTTTTTCCGAACCTTCGATTAGTCTTCCGATAATACTATCCGACCCGGATCTCTACCAGAACGAAAAGAGGGTGTTACAATTGTGACTAGATTTGGATAGGTTAAAATGATTAAAAAGTGCCTAGAATGGGCCTAAGGTGAAAATGTGGTAAATGGATTTCGAATGCCCAAAAATTTGACATATCAATAGAAACAGGGTTTAGAAGTGTACTAGTGAAATTTGGTAAATTTAGTTAAGTCATAAAAACTAGCTTTTGTAAAAAGTCTCAAGTTTGTTTAATTGGCTTAGTAATTCGATAGATTCTAATAATAAAACCTTTAGATCAATAATTGGAGAGTTTAATTTGAATTGGTAATATGAAACCGGATTAGAATCAATAATGGGTAAAAATTTACAATTTAGTCCCTAAGGTTAAGAAAAGTTTAAAATTAACCACAACTCCGATTAAGTTTAGTAACAAACAAAGTGGATAAGTCTTTAGAATAATCAATATGATATTTAGATTATGTTTTGAACTCAGAAACTTTTTTCGAACCTTCGATTAGTTTTCCGATAACACTATCCGACCCGAATCTCTACCAGACCGGGAAGAGGTGTTACAACTAGAAATCCCTAGAATTTTCCGCACCGCACTCTGAGTATCATCTGAAACATTCGAACTAAAAAAGAGCCCCGATTTACTAAAATTGACCAATTGGCTCGAGCAGTTAGAATAATACGCTAGAATATTCTTGATGAATATTGCTTCGGTACTGGAGGCATCCCCAAAAATAAGACAATCGTCAGCAAAAAGCAAGTGTGAAACTAGTGGTGCACCTCTATTTATTCGTGTGCAGTAAGAGATCCGTCCTGCAAAGCACTCATTAACAAAGACGATAAGCCTTCACTACATATTAGGAACAAGTATGGGCTAAGGGGGTCTCCTTGGCGAAGTCCACGAGAAGGATGAAACCGAGCCCCAAGTTCACCATTGAGGACCACAGAATAAGAAACCGTTGAAATGCATTGTATTAGCCTATCAACCACGATCTATCAAAACCCATTCGAGTTAGGACAACATCCAAAAAACCCCACTCAACTTTATCTTAGGCCTTGCTCATGTCAAGTTTGAGAGTAAAAGAGCCTTTACGACCATGTCTCTTCTGCTGAAAAGAATGTAAAATTTCATAAGCAGCAATAAGATTGTTAGAAATTAGGCACCCAAGCACAAAAGCACTCTGTGCCTCGTCCATACAAAGATGAAGAACTTCTTGAAAGCGTAAGACTAACATCTTAGCCACAATTTTATACAATACGTTGCAAAGACTAATTGGTCAAAAATTAGACATTGAAATCGGGTTACTTAATTTGAGGATTGAGAACAATGTGGGTGTGATTAATTTTAGATATCGAATGAATCCCATTTAAAATATCTAAACAATACTGGCCAACTTCCCCACCAACAACATGCTAGAATCTCTGATAGAAAATTGCCCCCAAACCGTCTTCGCCCGCTGCCTTGAGAGGACTTATTGTTTTTAGTGCTACACGTACATCATCTAAAGTAAAAACACGACTAAGATTATCATTCATAGCCTGCGTAATACACGGGTCGATGCCCTGGAGAACCTGATCCCAATCAGAGCTCGATTGGGATTCAAAAAGCGCCTGAAAATAGTGCATAGCCACGGCAACAATATCGGAAGGATCTTCAAAAGACTGTCCCATTTCATTTTCCAGCTTTGCAACACGGTTCCGACGAAGTCTTTGAGAAGTAAATCTGTGAAAGAAAGAAGTGTTTTGATCCCCATTGGATAACCAATTAACTCTTGCTCTATGCTCCCAATACAATTCCTCTCTATCCATCTCTAAATTCAGTGCTAGTTTCACATCAATAGTCTCATGCAACACTTCATCCGATGAAAATAAGTCAGAAAGGGCTTCCAACCGTTTTCTCAGGTCATGTTCAGTCAACTTGCATTCCCTCTTGATTTTCTTGAACCACACATCCAGACCAACACTAAGAGCTGCCAAGCGTTTGGGGATAGTGCCACTAGATTGGAGTCATAAAACGCTGACTTCAGGTTCACAAGAATCCTCAACAAGCCATGGCGATTCGAAGCGGAAATGCTATCTTCGAGGAGCACTCGCACTCGACACGTCCAACACCATCAACAATGGGCAATGATCCAAGAATGTATGTGATAGGTAGGAAAGATGATAATTTGGAAACATCTCCCACCAGGCTACGTTAGCCACTCCCCTATCCAGCCTCTCTCGGATATTGTTCGATGACATATGCCCTTTTTCCCAAGTGTATCAGGGACCAGAATACCCCATATCTGATAGGGCACAATCAGTTAACATGTCTCGGAAATCTTCCATTTGACACATCCGATAGGACGACTCCAAGTTTTTATTTTAAAATACGAGCTTTTTTCAAATTCTCCCCAAAAATTATTTTTTTTAAAACGAGGGAACACATATCGGATTTTTTAGTCGCTACAATTTCAATTAGAGTTCAGCATGTTTTGCACAAACAATTAATAAATTTGTTTTTATGAATCTAATATTGAATTGTTACACACATATTAGAGAATAATATTGGCTAATGAACCTCTGTAGACTCAATTAAATAATAACAATATTAATAATTAAGTTTACTAATTTAAAATAATAATTAATTAGCATTAATATTAAACTTTATCTTATCCTTAAAATCCTTACTTGCTAATGGCCAATATTTTTTTGAGATATCACACAAATATATCTTCAAACTTCACTTTAAAATGAAATAAATTATTGATCTTTACATGAAATTTATTGTGCTCTTTTTCAATTGAATGATATAATTTATATGAAAATACTTGTTTAATTTAAATTTTCATTTAATTATTGTTGAATATATAGTTCGAACAATTAAATCGAATAAGATAATGACATTCAACTCATTGACTGACTAAGTCGGATCAGATAGTGTAGAAATTTTTTATGGGATGATCATCTTAATTCAATTTACTTTATTCGCAATGTTGTGATTTGAACTTTTAACCGTATTTAAGGATAAGTTATCACATCATGCTACTAGACCAATTGATTATTGGTAAATTCTTTAATGTTATAATTATCGTAACTAATATTTAATTTAATTTATCAATTAATACCCTTTTTAGACTATAATTACTATTATTGTCTTTCATGCAAGCTTTTAAAAAAGTATTCATCATTTAAAATAAAAACAAAAACAAAAATAGGGTTCTTGACATATAGTTTACGTGCAGGTTTGGAAAAATATTAGTTAATTTATTTATTTAAATTATAATATCTTCTTCTTTTTTTAAATTGGCTGGTTTTATTGATAGTAAAAGACATACAGATAAGTTTAAAGCAAACAACAAGGAAACGACCCTGGTAGTTTTCATGCAATAAACCAAAAGATACACTAAAACTAGCCATCTCAAACTGAGGGTGCTCGGAGTACATCTAGACATGCATATAAAAAAATAACTGAGAATAAAAATCTGGAACAAACAAATCATCAAGCAAAAACCAGCTTCGATCTATCCAGATTCGCAGCCAAAGTAGCACTTGTGGGAGCCTTTTCAATCCAGTAATATGGAACCTTTTGGGTGCGGTAATCTCTAGCAATAGCGTGTGCAGCATTGTTGGCATCCCGTCGGGCAAAAGTGAACGAAATGTTCTCAAAATCCCTAGCAGCTGTGCGAATATCATGAATAATAGGAGCGATAACTGATCTATCCAACGCCCCTCTATTTATCTTCTTGATCAAAGTAAGGGAATCACCTTCAATGATCACCCTCCTGAAACCCAAATCATTTGCATATCGGACTGCCTGTAGACATGCTAGAGACTCAGCCACAAGTGCATCCATCACGTTGATATGTGGAACGACACAAGACGCCATTATATTTCCAGCGTTGTCTCTCCCTATTACCCCTGACGTCGCATATTTTCACTGTGAGTCATATGCTGCATCGGAATTAAACTTGAAGACATTATCTGGAGGAGCCTCCCAAAGAACTGGTTGGATAATGGAATTGGCCCTCTCATTATTTGAAATTGAACCACACCCCACAAGAAACGTCCAGAAAAAAGCTACACTATCTGTCACAGAAGGCACAATATTTTCACGAACTACCTTGTTTCTGGTGAACCAGACAGTCCAGTAAGAAAACATGAGGCACATCTTGTATCTCTCGTTGAGACTACAAAAGAACAAAGCAAGCCATTCAAGCCAGTCGACCATAACGACATTTTGAGGGATAGGCACATCCAAGGCATTGTGTAATTGGGACACAAAAGAGCAATCTCGCATTAGGTGCTCCACTGTTTCACTCGAGGATTGGCAAAGAGGGCAAACATTGTTCACATTGAGTCTCCTGCCCTGTAAGTTTGCAGAAGTCAGAATGTATTTGTTGGCGATCTCCACATTGTAATTTTGACCTTCGGTGGTAGATTCACGGCCCACATTTGATTGTAGAACCGACCAACAAGGTTAGATTGATCACCTGGATTACCATCCCTCAACAGCCTATAGCCACTCTTAACTGAATAATCTCTAGTAAGATCATATCTCCATATTATATCATCCTGTAATTCTGAATGTGACAAAGGAATACAACAAATACGATCCCTATCCTCTGTATCAAACAATCTATTGAGAATATCATACTTCCATGTACATGAATTTGCATCTATAAGGTCAGAAACTGTTGTAAAATGGATGTTGATATTCTGTCTCTTGATCGTACCATCACCAGGACCGAGAAGCCATGGATCATTCCATATGTTTACTCGCCTTCCAGACCCAATTTGCCATCCATAGCCTTTTTCAATTAACGATCGAGCACTCAAAATGCTTCTCCAAACATAGGATGGCCGAGACCCCAATTCAGCGGACAAGAAATCACCATTTGAATAATATTTAGCCTGCATGACTTGAGCTAAAAAGCAATGTGGTTGGGTGAGTAAACGCCAACATTGCTTAGCCAAAAGAGCTACGTTAAATTGACATAGATCCCGGAAACCAAGGCCCCATTCCAATTTGTGCTTAGTAAGCTGACTCCATGTGCACCAATGAATGCCGCGACGAGTTCCATTATTCCTCCACCAAAATTTGGCCATGATTTGCTCAAGAGATTGACACGAGGTGGCAGGCAATAAGAAACATTGCATCGCGTACACCGGAATTGCTTGTAGGACTGCCTTTATAAGGACTTCTTTTCCTCCCATCGAAAGAAATCGAACTCCCCAATTCTCTACTTTCTTATTGAAGCGTTCAAAAAATAGCTAAAAGCTTCCTTTTTATTTCTCCCAACTAATGTCAGCAGCCCTAGATATTTCTCTGGATTGGTCGATGTTTGAACTCCCAGCATATTAGCTACCACAGTTTTTGTTGGATCTGGCACATTATGACTGAAAAAAGCAAGTGACTTATTGAAATTTACCCGCTGCCCCGAAGCATTTCCATAAATAGTTAGAACTGAATTCAGATTTGAGGCACCTACCATTGAGGCATCACAAAACAGGATGCTATCATCGGTGAATAATAGGTGACTGACTCTAGTCTCAGACGTTCTATCTTAGCACTTTTTACTTGACCTTGGCAGTTTGCTGCATTTAGTAATACTGAAAGGCCTTTCGTACATAATAAAAACAAATAAGGACTTAGAGGGTCTCCTTGCCTCAGGCCTCGAGATGGTCGAAAAGGATCACCCGTCTCATCATTTAATCCCACAGAGTATGAAATTGTTGTGACACACCTCATTATCAATTCAACTCACCGAGCAGCAAATCCCAAACGCAACATCATGCTTGGCAAAAAAGACCATTCGACTCGATCATATGCCTTGCTCATATCAGCCTTTAATGCAAAAAATCCTTGCTTGCCTGTGCGATTTTTCTGTAATGAATTCAACACCTCAAAAGCTATAATTACGTTATCAGAAATCTGTCGCCCCGGTATAAAGGATCCTTGTGCTTTATCTATGCAGGCGTCCATCACTCTTGCAAGTCTATTAGCAAGTACTTTTGCCACAACTTTATAAATAAAGTTACATAAACTGATGGGTCTAAATTCTGACAGATTAGTAGGTTGACTAACCTTTGGAATTAACACAATACGCGTACCATTGATGATCTCCATGTCACTCTCCCCATTAAGCACAGACAAACAATACGTTGTAACCTCCGATCCAACCACGTCCGAGTACTTCTGGAAAAACAGTGCTGGAAAACCAACGGGACTGGACGCTTTTAGTGGTGACATGCCTTTGACTGCATTCCATATTTCTTCTGGTTGAAAGGGAGAGAGAGGGTAGTTGTTTAGATCCGTTGAAACTCTAGGTTGGACCTTCTCAAGGATTGGATTAGCATCGGATGGAGATGAAGACTGAAATAGCTCTTGAAAATAAGTACTGGTCATTGCAATAAGCTCTGTGTTGTCTGATTTCCAAACTCCTCCACCGTCATACAGCCCAGAAATTGAATTCACCCGCTTTCTATAAGAAGCATGATTATGAAAGAACGACGTATTTTTGTCACCAATTTTGAGCCAATTAACGCGCGCCTTTTGTTCCCGGTACAGCTCCTCCTTGTCAGCTTCCATGTTTAGGCCTAATTTCACTTCTATTAGTTCATTTAATGCATCTTCATCCGGATCACATAAAGATAACTCATGCAGGCGCTTTCTCCTTGCCCTGGAAGATATTTTGATGCTCCGATCCCAATCCTGTAAAGAAACACCCAATCCCTTTAACCTGTCTGGAACAGTTGCAATAGAACCTTCCCAATAGCTCTTAATTTGTCCCATCACTTCACCTTCAAGAGTCTAGTTTGCATCGAAACGAAAATCTGAACATCTTAACAACGTCTGGCTACGTGTCAGTCTCAATGAGCAACGGGCAATGATCTGAAATGGAATGGTTAAGATGAGTGACTGAATGGCCTGGAAATAAGCTCCACCATTGAGAATTAGCAACTGCTCTATCCAAACGTTCTCTAATATTGTTTCCTGGAAGCCTATCTCTTTCCCATGTATACCAAGGGCCAGTGAAACCCAAATCACATAGATCACTGTCATGGAGAGCCTCGCGGAATGCTTCTGTATTTCTAACGGAACGCAAACGACTGATCTGAGCCTAATCTGTACATCAGCTCCCATGAGTCTGTACGATAACGCTCCTCAGGGCAACCGTAAAAACCTGTGAATCTCCAAACGATATCATCACTCTCTCGTATAACTATGTCAATATGTGATCTCGAATAGCTTTTCAAAGTCACGTCCAAGTCTGTTTTCCAAGCTAACGATAATCCACCACGAGAAACCACTGCATCAACATCTATCCCAAATAGAAAAACACACTTGTTCCTTATTCCTTCCATTAGAAACAAAAGTACCTCTCAAGGAATTCTTGAGACGGTTAATCGCCCGCTGATTCCCCAACCCATGGACATTCCAGCTTACGAGCTTCATGGCTTCCGCTGCTCTGTCTCGCAGAGCCAGCCGATCTCTCATTTACATCATCAGGTATCACAGAATCTACCTCACCACCTACCCTTTGTCGTTTGTTCCCATCTACACATAAGATAGGGTTATCTTCTGCATCCTAGCCTATCTCCATTTGTCCTAGCCTATAGCGCCCACCTCAGGCCCCTTTGAATTACCAGCAAACCCATGCAATCTAAACTGTTGCGCATTAGTGTGGAATATTTGTGACATCAGCCAACCTCAACTGCCCATACACATCTGCAGCAGCTCTTACGTCAGCAAGTGATGAACCAAAAATCTCTTTCCGTAACCACCTACTTGGCGGTGGCGGCCCTCGCCTGAACGGAGTACGAATGGACAGATCCCAACCAAACACCACGTCCTTAGGATCCAACGTCAACCGTAAGGGGCAAAAGCTCTCCCCAAGCTCTAACTTCCCACAAATGAAGCAGAATAGGGTAATCTCCATAATATCTTCTTCTTATAAATAAATGTATTGTCTTTTCCTGTTCTCCATAAATGTATAGCAATATTTAAAAAAGCAAAGGCTAAAGCATGTAGATGGTCACTAAACTAAATAAAATATATTTTTATTATTATAATTTTAAAAGTTCTAAAATGATCATTAAATATGTTAAACTGTTACAAAATAATCACTGCACATTATAAAGTGTGACAAATATTAATAAATTTAATGATTATTTTATAATAATTTAATAAGTATAATGGCTATTTTTATAACAGTTTGATGAAATTCAGTCACCATGTGACTATTTTGTGACAGTTCAATAAATACCACGATATTTTATTTAACATACAAATTCCATAAGAAACTACCCGGAGATATCCCAACATGCGGTATTAGACTAATTAATTATTAGATTTATCTATAATCAACATTCTATCTATTAATTTAACCATAAGAACTGATGATTAATGAGATAAGATTGATTATTAATGTAATTATGCAAATAAAAAAGCCCATATTATTCCCGCAGGCTGGCAATGGACGTTAAGAAAATAAAGGTATAATTTTAATTTCATCCCTGTACTTTGTGTAAATTAAGAAGTTAGTACAACTGAATAACACTAAAAAACTTGGCCGTTAAATTTCTCAATGGTGAAATTGCATATAAGTTAGGAGGAAACCCTTTATTTTTATTTTTCATTCCTTTTAAGTTAAATAATTATAAAATAAAATGAGAGGGAAAATCGCCGGAATCTTAGGTATGAATATGGTAGGACTTTAGGGAAATTTAAAATATTATTCATTATTGTCACGTACACATGCGGTGGAAAGCGCCTCAAATTTAGAATTTAGAGTTTTAGTTTAGGTCTTAGAGGGTAGGGATTTAGGTTTTGAACTACAAACGCTAAACCTTAAATTCTATCAACAATATCTAAATTTAAAACTATAAGTAGGTGATTACAAGGTAATATTTGTTCATAGATATTCTTAACCCTTTGACAACGGGCATGCACCTTGTAGACAAAATAATTTGAACCCGTATCTCCTAAGATGAACATCATTCGCTTTTTCACTGAGATACTTGTTGAATTCTTTTTTTAAAAGTTATTTAAAAATAATAATTTGACGTGTCCAGGGATAAATGCATTAATAGGTTGGGAGGGGCCTAGATTTTTTGGTATACTTAAATTTTGGGCTCTTTTTAGTTTAAATATTAGTAAATAAAGTCTTTGTCCCTCCCATATTTAAAATTTATAGGCTTAATAGATCCTTACTCCTCTCGGTTCTTGATCCTAGCTCGTCCCTGGACGTTTTCATAATAGATTAGAAAAAAAAAACTTTTGTAGGTTGTTTGAATTAAATAAAATTTACAAATAACGATTAATTATCGCATGATCACACTAAATAGTTTTAAGACGTATTTAGATACCGAGTGTAGTTATATGAAAATGTGATTTTTATTATTCTAGTAATTACACTCACGTGTAATACAAAGAAGACGAATTCTAAACACGTTTGATCGATATAGTGTAATTACATTATAATTATATATGTCATGTTTGGTATAATAAATTATAATTACACGGTTACATTCAATTAAATTTTAAAATAATATTTTTTATTAAATTGAAGAGTGTAATAAGGCGAATAATTACACCAAATCTCATCCTCTCCTAAAAACTGAAGAGTATAATCAAAGTCTCCCTTGTATAAAAATTTGTAACATCACTATCAACTAGTCCCAATACTAAATCAATACAATAAGATTAATCTTTTTTTTTGAATATGCTGGTGTGATTATAAGATAGTATCTGTTCAATTAAGATTAATCTATTTTTAAAGGAATTAATATTAATCTTAATTGTATTATATGGATCAGATATTAAAAAAAATGATTTCTACAACTATTGTGTAACGGGTACTTATGTCTTTGCATTAGAGAAAATACACATAGGAGAATTTTGAGCTTTTTTTTATTGTTCAGTATAATAATGTAATATGAAAATATTTTTTTTGAATAGCAATATGAAAATATTAGATATGATATAGTGAGAGATAGGTATAAATATGGATATAAATAGATAAATAAATATATAGATTTGAGAATATATGGATGGATTTATTAGTTGATAAAGAGAATTTTTGTTTTTAACCTACATTTATTTTAGTTTAGATTCTATTTAGATTTGAATTTTTTCTTCAATTAATTAAGTGTAAGCAAAAAAAAATTAAGTGTAAGTGTTGCTTAATTGCTTTACAATAACTTAAATAATTTTAAGTAATTGTTTGGTTTTAACAATCTTGAAACAAAGAGATATAAATTATTTTTAAGAAAATCACAATTTTCAATAAATTTTTATATTCATCATAACTACACATGTCCTAACTATATTTAGAGTCAATGTCTTATTCAAAAATAGAGTAAAGTTCTCTTAATGCAGTTTTTAGATTAACCATATTCAAACTTGAGATTTTATTTAAAAGATATTAAACTCTTTTATCACTATAAAAAAACATTGATAAATCATATTTTATTCATAAAAAGTGTCAAGTTCACGACAATAAAATATAGATTATTATTTCATATATAGGCGAAATTTTTTATTTCTACAAACGCTTTAATTTTAGGGTTTAAGATTTTAATTTAGGGTTTAGAGTTAATGAGTTTTAGTGTAGGGCTTTAGAATTTAGAGTTTATAGTTAGAAGTTAGAGTTTATGGTTAGAATTTAGAGTTTAGAGTTAGACTTTAAGTTTTAGGGTAATATGGTTAGAGATTTAGGTTTTAACTTATAAACCTTAAATTTTAACGCTAAACTTAAAATTCTATCAACATGCCCTAAATTCAAAACTACTACATTTGAACCCCTAAACCCTAAATAGAGTCTCTAAACTATAAAACTAAAGCGGTTGTATAAACAAAATTTTCACCGACGCTTGTGCATTGAATAATTACACAAATGAGGAAACTATGCATATTCATATAAATCTGCTGTATGGTCTTCAAATACATACATACAAAGCTGATGCATAGTAGTACTCAACAACATTTCCCAAACATATTCATAACTGGTTTATGATCTTCAGGTACATGCAAAAACAAAACAAAATTCTTTCTAGTTTCTAACAACCAAAAACATATAGATTCTTAAAGTCTCAAAAACAAGACACTTGTAAAAGGATTCAAAGGCCATTACAGGAGACAAAGTATCCCAATATCAGATACAATGTCTGGTTTGAGAATGTCTGCTGCCAATATACTCATCTCCACGATCTTTGCCGTCCATTTCCCTCAAAAGTCATTTCCATTCTCTTCATCGACATATATAGTATTTGTTTATTTTGTGTTAAAAAATTTAATGATTATTTCAAGTTTAGACCCCCCCCTCCACGTCTACCCATTAACAGGTGTGATTCTCTTTCCTATTCCCTCTCGACGAGAAATTATATTACGGATTTGTCTTATCAAATCAGCTATGATCTCGTCTAATAAAAATAATTTATTTTATTATTAATTTTTATGTCATTAATCTAATAATATAATAACTTCAAATGACATGAAAATAATAGTAAAAAATTCATTGGTTGGAAAAAATAATGAGAAAAATAATGATGAAGCGAGTAGTTTTTATTGGATGAGACCCATAATTGACACGGGTCTGTTTGTGAACCGTTCGTATAACATTCGTTTATTAAGCTAATAAACAAACATGAACAAGTTTTTATGTTCATTTAATAAATAAACGAACACAAACAGAAGTGTGTGTGGTTCATTTATGTTCACGAATAAGCTCGTTTATGGGTTCGTTTACCTGATTCCTCTTTTCTTTTTATTTATTTAAATTTTAAATATTGGTGATGGTAAGAATTAAATTGAACATATGGTAAATTTTAGAGTTTAAACTGTGAATCTTGAGGAGCTTAAGGACTAGTGACATAATTTCATAATTTTTCTTTGGCTTGCAAATAAAAGGTAAAAAAATGTTGGTCGTTGAACATGTTCACGAACGTTGAACAAACATGTACGTGAACACTAAATAAACAAACATGAACACTTTTAAAAATAAATAAGCAAACACAAACCGAACATTAACACCTTCAAAAATAAACAAACGAACACGAACACAACTTTTTGTTTACAACCCTAAGTATAATAGATGGACTAAAACCATAATTTGACCCTTTTTTATAATTGACCAGTTTTTGTTGTTTTGTTCCACCTAATTTTAGTTCATGTTCTAAGTACAAACAAAACCATTCTCCTTATGAGTACACCGTTAGTTAATAGAGTCTTGTTCTAGGCTTTTGGAGGTTAGCCTAAATATTTTTGCATTATCTTAGTGCTTACCTGAGTTGTTCTTTTGTGGTCCCCCAATTACGAGATTTGTAATAATCGGTCATTATGAAAGAGATTTGCACAAGTCAATGTTTTTTTGGTGAACATTCTTCCCTGTTGTTGGAGGGTATATATAGGCCTGTTTATCCTGTTTTTTTTTTTCAGGATCAGAGCCAAAACGAGTAAAATCCTAAGCTCTAAACCCGAAAAAGAACTCAAGAACCCTTTTCTCTAATGGATTCAATGGGAACCATTTTGGAAGGGGATTGGAGTTGTCTCAGTGGGATGTATGCCACTGATCAAGAAGTTGATTTCATGGCTCAATTGCTTAGCAACTGTCCCCGACCTGACGATGATCAGCTCGACTTGCACTCGAACTAGAAAATCCCATCGATTTTTTGGCCTGCAAGTCATGCTAATGTCTATGTGACAATGGCTGCTCCTGCTTCCTACTGTTCTTCAGATATGAGTAGTTATAGTCCTCCTGGTAGTAATGTTCATTTTTCGTCTTCATCGAGCCTAGAGAGCTTTTATCTGAGTAGTTATAGCACCATTTCGATGGATTTTTGTATGGAAGATGGCACGAACACGAGTTCGTTTCTCGTCGCAGCCGATGATTGTTTGAACCAAGAAACGGGTGATAAAATCATGCAAGAACCTGTTGTTTCTGATCAGATTTCAGAACCCGAAAGGGTATTTGTTATGGTGAAACCGGAACCAACCGTGACCGAGAAGAAAAGCAACAATGTATCGGAGAATTCGAAGAAAAGATCTCTTTGGGAGATGTGAGTTGTGAAAACACAAATGCATCTTTCTCAGTTTTTCTCATGCAGCATTTTTGTTGATCATAATTTGTTTACCGGTGCAGGTTCAGAAGACCAGGAGAAATGCAAGTTCGAAGAAGAACGTCTCGGCCACCAGCGTCGACCAAGACAGTGGTAATGCCGGTCTCAACAAGCAAAGCTGAGCCAATTGCTCATTGGAGGATAACTCGAATGCCTCTCCGGAGTCAAATTCGGGTTCAAAGGGAGATGCAGCACTAAATTTGAATGGCAAAACAAGAGCCAGCAGGGGAGCTGCCACTGATCCTCAAAGCCTTTATGCAAGAGTAAGTATCTACCGTTAACTCTATCAACCATCGCCGAAGATTAAATCGAAAACCGACTGACTAATGGATCCTACTTATGTATCTTTGCAGAAACGAAGGGAAAGAATCAACGAAAGGCTGAGAATTTTACAGAATCTTGTCCCCAACGGAACAAAGGTTGATATTAGTACAATGCTTGAAGAAGCTGTCCAATATGTTAAGTTTTTGCAGCTGCAGATTAAGCTTTTGAGTTCCGATGATCTATGGATGTACGCACCCATTGCTTACAACGGAATGGATATAGGACTCGATCTCAAGGTCCGGATGGCGAAGAGATCATAGAAAGACGTTGGAGGTGCGGGAAGTGCGGACCGTCTCCGTCTTCAGTACTTGCTAGTATTTGGATCCGGTCATATAAAAATTCGGTCAAGATTTATGTAAAGAACAAATAGCCATTTATTGTTCCACATATACATTATACATATCAATAAAATGCATGTTTCAAATCCAATTGAATGAATGTGGGACAAGAACCACATTACAAACTCCCTGAAAAACAATGGAGTTCTCAGCTTCATGCTCGATCGCTTGCATGATTCGGAAATTCAGCTTGACCATCAAGTGGCATGTACTGTGCCATTATAGCCCGGATTTCAGAATCCATGTATGACTGCAAAAGTTATGAAAACACATGAACTTTAGGGGGAATCTGGTTCGATAAGTCAGTTTATAGGAGGATGCAGATCCAAATGCCTCGATTCCAAGTACCGTAATGCACTAACTTACCCTTATTCTATATTTGTATATGAGATAAGCCCCACCACCAGACATTGCCAAGCCGATTAAAATGACCGAAATGGCAGTCCATGATGCTCTTACTTCGGTACCGGTCTTACCTGAGGCAGTGCAAGGAGTTGATATAAGAAACACTAACCATAAATCATACATTTCTAAAAATATGGGTTCAAGATACAAAACCCAGATCCACAACTCACTTATGCAGGCACCGCGGTCCTGATCCCGGATATACAAAAAACCTCGACTACAGGTGCACTTGTAGCTTCCCCAAGTATTTTTGCAGCTACATTCAAGGCAGTGGCACAATTTTTTCTCTTTGCATTCATCAATATCTGCATGATGGGCAAAAGCAGAAATATCAAATGATTTGATCATTCAACAGACTGCAAGCTTCTATTTGCTTGCAATTCAACTCGAGCTAGTTCGAGTTCCTAATCACGGCATGAAACATATATTTATTAATTCAGGACTCACCTTCACAAATTTTGACACCATCACCTTTGAACCCTGAAGGGCACTCACATTTACCATTTCGATCATCCTGTTCGAAGCCTTGATCAGAACATAAACTTGTTTTTGCAAGGAAAATGTAAAACCAGGCAGAGCTTAGGAAAAATGTTGATACTAACCGAACAAGCAGAGTAAGTATGCCCGTCCCGCGATTCATGCCAACAACCTCCGTTAATAATTTTGCACCTTCCAAACCCACGAGCTGATTGGCAAAAACACAAAAAGATAAGAAATCCCTTTCCAAGTAAGCAAACACAGTAAAAATCAATCAGGGCTTCGAACTTAAGACATAAGCAACGAAGAACAAGTCAAGCTTTTCTCACAAGGCATCGTGTTAGGCCCATATCACAAGGCATGAATCATGGAAACTTTGAAGTAAAAGCTAAAGCTGTATGAAGAAAATGGTTAATATGAATTCGCTGTTATGACCTTCACAATGACTGTAACCGTCTCCGTTAAATCGCAAACCATCAACGAAGGGACATTCGCAGACTCTCCCACGAAATGTATCCTGAGAAAATAAAGAATGTCCAGTCTTGAGAGGATTAACAGTGTCGTCAGAAGCAAGTCAATAACCTTCTATCAGAAAATTCATTAATTCATACCTTGCAGGCTGTGAGATTGGCTGCTTTATCTTGCCAACAACCACCATTGTTCTCCAAGCATTCGTTCGTCTCGGTATCTGCCACAGAAGTAACCACTATCAATTTTGGCACAAGCGAACATCCGAACAGCATTGGACTACATGATGACCCTTTACTGGGAACAGACTAAAAAACTTGTCTAACAAGAAAGTATGAAAAAAAGAACTTACCACTGCTCAAACAGATAGACGGTTCGGTAGTCTCCTCGAAACCAGCACAGATGGCCTTCAGAACAGCACGTTTGACCAGCTTTCCTGTAGGCAAATATATCAGAAAGGAAGGCATCCTAAATTTCATACGTGAAACAAAGGCACGAACACGAACCTCGATATTGGTGGTTGTTAACAACAATCGTAGGCAATATCGTAACATCACCCCTTGGTCCTTTTCCCAACTAGAGAATACAGAGCTCCAAAAAAGTTAAATATGACAACAAATACATAAAAAGAGTACTGGAACATAAATAACTAAGCACTGGAGAATTACTTGGGCCTCTTGTTCTTCTTTCAGAACAGGATTTTCTGCATCTGCATTAGGGTCTCCCATACACTTTTCAATCTTTTTAACATCAATCCCTGAATGTATGATAAAACATCATGATTCAGTCATGACTAGTTGCCGGTAAGCAAAATATCAGATTCTTTAATTAACTATTTACCGAGAGCTCTGAGAACAACATCTGCACATTCCTTGTTGTATCTTTTTGCCTTCATGGGGCATCTTATCTGGAAATCTGTCACATAATCCCACCACAACCAAGGCTTATCGGTCTCATTCGCCACTTTGAAAACACATAGCTGCCTTAAATTTTCAATAACTACATCCTTCCCGTCATAGCCTGAGCTAAAATCGTGTTCGGGATCAGGCGCACAGTATCTTCCGTAGTTGATGCACTGGGATTTACACTGTATGCTTAGGGTGAAAGCCTGAGGGCAGTACCAAGTTATATAATGGGGCCTGAATTGAGTATAGCCACCTTTCTCAAGTATCTGTGCAGCACCCTTGAAATCCTTGGTGAATTCCATCAGCATATCACATTTAAATCCACATACATCGTTGCTGTTGGTCCAAAACTCGTACTCCACACGATCGTCGGGATGTGGAACGGCCTCTCGCCAATCGAGATTAACATTGACTATATCCCCACCACTTATTGTTTTCTTTAGAGTTTCACCGAAACTTTTCTGGACAAGGGCGGACGGAATTGTTATATTTTCAATGTATTTGGCAGATGATCTATCCTCTTCCGGCGTGTTCATGGTTATCAATGCTTCCGAAATGTCATCGGCAACAAGCGCTGCAGATGCACCAGCCTGCTGTATATTCCAAACCTTTAAAGCAAAGAAACAATCTGGGAAAATAGAACAGAATCATAAACACTAAAATGCAGACTAGGCTTAAAGTTCTTGAAAACTAAAGAACAATAAATTGTAAGACCATAACATATGTAGTCAAGTTTAAGGACAACAAACAATGTTTTCAAGCTTACTGAATTATCACTTACAACACCAACAACTTCCCACTGTCTTCAAACTCATGTTTATTTCCATACATTTGTTACCGAATGTACTCGTTTCGGATACTATTATATCGATTCAAACAGCTCATTTTACAAGAGAAACCAACATCATTTCGTTCTACATTAGGGGGAAAGAGCTAAAACAATGAGGCCCGAATTTCAGAAAACAATTAGGAGAAAAGGACACCCTTCCAAACAGCTTAAGCAGGGCCAAAAGCAGTAAAATAATATAAGGGTCAATTATAAATTTCATCACTAACTTTATTTTCACTCTTATTTTGGTCTCTCAAGTTTACAAATGTTCAATTTAATCATTAAACTTTTGATTTGCTCTTATTTTGGTCACCTTTTCGTTAAATACTTAACGGTATTATGACCGGACATCTATTTTTTAAAAATTATAAAACGGTCCCAAAACATTTTAAAAATTTATGAAAAACTCCCTAGCTTCGAATTTCTTTTCATTTCTCAACAATGGAGCATTTTTCTTCCAAATCCTAACAGTGGAGAATGAGGAAGATTTAAGTATATCCCGATTCGACATTGATTTAACGGTGGATATTGTAAATTAGAGTAGTTGGGGTTTTGCATATTTTAGGTTTTGAGTTGAATTTTGCGAGTTTTAAAGTGATTTTGGGATAATCTAAACGATAGAGTGGTAGGAGATTGTGAGGCGAGTTTATTGGTGTTTTGAGTGGACAGAGAAAATATCAAAGAATAATTATTTCACGTCAACTTGACAGAGAGGTAAAACTGTAAAACTTTTATATTTAGAGAAGAAGATAAAGTTAAAAAAGAAAAAAATGACGTAAAAGTCATGTGGCTGCCATGTTAGCAAAAAGCAATCCAAATAAGCACATGTGGATGAGTAATTAAAATAAGAACAAATCAAAACTTCAGTAGTTAAATTAAAATATTTTAAATTTAAATCAGTAAAACAAAAATACAAAAATAATTGAGTGATGAAATTTGTAAATTACCCTTAATATAAATAGAAAACGAAAGCCATAAAAGCAATTAATCCGCCAAATCAAACCAACTGCAGATTTACAAAAACAGAAACTGATGACAGATGCTTCTCCAAATGAATGAAAAGTGTAAAAACCAATCATACACGCACACACAACCAAATCTAATCATGAATCTAAATTCAGTGATTTAAACCGTGGACGCGGTCGAATTTTCGATCGAAATTACGGACATAACGAATATTATTGTGGTCATTGTAAATCGCTCTATTTCGTAATTACAACTTTAGATGATATTGTTATTACTATATAACGGTCGCTATTGCGATAGTAAACGGCTATTTGAAACTCAATCTAATAAAAAATTATAGCTAAAAAAAACTCAATCTCAGATTAGAAATTTTTAAAAAAGTAAGAAGAGGGTACCTCCACGATTGACCAAAACGAAAGTGGGAAGAGCACCGGGCTTGGATTTAAAGGAAATCCCAAAGTGATGAAAGCTTTTACAACCCTTTCGGTTGTCCTTGGGGTAAACCAAAACGCCGGCCAATGTTCCGCCGTACTGCGGTATCCCAAAGTTCCCGATTGCGCTGTCGTGGGTTCCCGCAATCTTCTCCGGCGAAGTCACCCTCAGGCTGTTCTTTTCCACCACGAATCTCGCGTAACAATTCATTAACAAAGACAACAACACGAACCATTGAAGAAGATGAAATCTCCGCAGCTCCATCTCTTGCCTTTCTTTATTTGACACGTGGATTTTTCTCTGGGATTTGCGTGAATCAGTTTTTAGGACCTGTAGGACAGGAGAAGGAAGAAGATGGTGTAAGAAAAAACATACTACGAGTAAATGAGAAGTTATATTTCCATTAATAGAATATAGCATTTTTAGTCTCTAAATTTAACAATTTTCCAATTTAATCCTTGAATTTAAATTTAGTTTGTATCATTTTGATGGGATGACATTCTAATGTTGTATAATAGGTATAAAGTAAAAAAAAACTTATAACGTTTGACTGGATAGTTACTATGAGCCTTATTTTTTGAAGCAGTTTAACCGTAACGTTTCATTTGGGTCACAATTTCTCCTTTGCGGATGAATATTGTTAGTCAACTAACAGTAAATGACTTAAAATAACGTGACAAACTTACATAGCAGTGTCATATAGACAAATGTGTTGACTTGAAAGAATAATGCATCCGTCAAAAAACAATTTTAGAAAATTATATAAAATATAAAATTGTTTATCTGCATATCAAAGAGTCCATTTTGACCTAAAATGAAATGTTGAGAGTTAAATTACTTAAAAAACAAGGACTAAACTAATTATTCAGTCAAATGTTATGGTCATTTTTTCACATTATGCTTGTATAACTAAGATATAATCTTCGAGAATTACATTGTCATGAAGACTAAAAACAAAATTTTATTAAATTTGGGAACTAACTAGAAGAAAAAAATTTAAAGACCAATTTGAGAAAGGATAACAAATATAAGGACTAAAAATTATTTGTCCCTTTCATTTAATACATTCTTAAAAATAGAATCTAATTTGTTAGCTATGTACATACTAGATATTGCACACGTGGAGTTAAGAATAGTAAGGCTTTATTTGAATAAATTAAAGTGTCATTGTCCGGATCGGTCAAAGGATATTAATTAATACAGGGGATGAGTCACATTTTAGTCCTTGAGCTTGTTCATTTTTTTCATATTGGTACCTGAACTTCTTTTAATCTACATTATTATCTGGAATTTTGTATTTATTTCTCAAATTAGTACCTAATTTCCGGTCTAAGTTAGTATTAGAACTTGTCTACTTTTCCCATATAACGATTTTAATTTGTATAACTTTTACATCTTATAATTTTCTATTTTAACTATTATTATGATTTTTATATTTTGTAATTTTTGATATTTTATTTTCTTACATTAACTCGGTTGGCACTGATGTTAATACAACATTCATGAGGCTATAAGTTCGAGTGCACTTAAGTGCATTTGTCTCTAATTTAGGAGTTAAGGGTTATAGATAGTTTAAACATTGTAATTTGTATACAAAATTAAAAAGAAGGTATTAATGTGGGAAATAAGACAAGTTTAGGAACTGATATGAATAAACAAATTAGATGCTAATGTGAGAAAAAGTAGACAAGTTAATGTACCAATGTGGACATCAAAAAATATAAGAAAAGTGAAGAAGGTTGGGAACTAAAAAGCGACTTACCCTTTAATATAATAATCTGAGATGATGAAAAGTTCTACCGCCTAGATAAGCACCGATGATCACTATTAATTTAATTTATAAAGATTTAAAATTTAAAAGACTTAACGTATACTTATAAATTATTTAAAAATTAAAAGGTAAATTAATTAAAATATATTATTTTATTTTTAAATTTTTTAAACATAAATCAAAATACTTAACTGTCTTTAAATTACAAAATCTTAATTTTTGTACATTTAAAATTTAAGCCGCTGCCACTTTTGTTACCGCTGCTTCCTGCCGTCGCCGTCGTTCAAACTCCATATCATAATTTTCACATGTATTAAATGTGGGAACCTTGCAGCGGCATATCAATTTCGAACATTATCCTTCGTAAGATCAATTTTTAATATATTTTACCCAGAGTGATTTACCACACATATTTTCGAAAGACATCGATTTTTAATATATTAAACGAAATTAGTCATATCAATTTTGCAAGATCTGTATTTTTGTTTCAATTATGGGCGGAGGCAGCTGCGGCAGTAGGCAGGAAATAGCAGTCTCGGCTTAAATTTCAAATGAACAAAAATTAAAGTTTTGTAATTTAGGGGTAAATAAATATTTTGATCTATTTTTTAAAAAAGTAAAAATAAAATAATATATTTTAATTAATTTATCTTTTAATTTTTAAAATAATTTATAATTATACAGTAAGTTTTTTAGGTTTTTAATCTTTATAAATTGAATTAATGGTGTTCATCGATGCTCGTCATTAGTAGTGCACATCGGTGCTCGTCGAGAATAACATACTCATCCCTGAAATAATTTATTGTTAAACCATGATAAAGTTAATTACATGAATTTATATATAATCTTTAGATAATTAATATTATTAAATGATATTTTTAACCTTTCATACTTTTGAAATTTGAATGACCTTTAAATAAAACAGTTTCTTTCAAAAATAAAGAAAACTGATACGTTTAAAATTCTTTATTCAAAGATAAACTCATAATTTATGGATTTATATACGAATCATTTATTATTTCATCAATGATTATCTGTTAAATATATTTTACAATGTAAAATATCTAAATCATCACATAATTTTATTTTATAATTTATTTTAATTATTGAATTTTTAAAATAATTAATCTACTCACTAAATTTTAATTTTTAACTTATTTTAATCGCTTCAAATTATTTTAATAATATTTTGGTATGGCTTGAGGGAGAGCTTTTTGAAAAAGAATAAATTTGAGAACCAAAAACAACATAACAACAGAGAACCCTATTAATATGCCAAAGCAAACCCCAAAAAGAATCCCTTCAAACCCGATTCAGTTCTTTCTAGATACAAGTGAGAAACTTCAATGTTCCAGTAAAGTCCTGACCAGTTGAGAAACATCAATTTACAATATATTTAGAGTTAAATTGCAATTTTTTGGTTGCCTTTTACTGGTTCTTTGAATTAGTTGGCTTCTTAGTACTGGATCCAGTAAAACCCTAAAGGCACATCTTTCCCGTGCAATGGATGCTGCTATAAGAGTTTTCGAACGCGTTCATGAATTGGTGGATGATGTCGGTGAGGGTGAGAGTAGTTTAAGAGGTTTAGGGTTTTATTTTAAATTGTTTTTTTTTATTTAATAATAAAAAATATATTTTTATTTTTATTTTAAATTGTTTTTTATATTTAATAATAATAAAACATGTCAAGTTATACTAAAATATTAATAAAATAATTTAGAGTGACCAAAATATGTTATAAAATAAAATTTAGTGAGTAAATTGATCGTTTTGTAAGTTTAATGACCAAAATAAATCATAGAACAAAGTTGAGTAATGATTTAAGTATTTTCCCTATTTTACAAATATATTTTTTATATAAAGTGTCTTCGTTAACCATTATAGTGCGATAAAATCTAGTTAACGTTAAGCTTTTATTTGAATTTGTGTTATATGCAATTCTGTTTTTGAGATTTTAGTGATCCTAGGACGAATGAAAAATTGAATCCATAATTAAAAATTTAAATTACGTTTGCGGTCGCGTTTTTGTTCATGTTGCGTTTATCGCGATTGTGAACATAACGATTACTATTGCAGTCACTGCGAGTATTGTGGTTGTGAATTTTTTTAATAACATATACTATTGTGGACATAACGGTTGGAGATAACACGGTCACAGACAATGTTGCTACCTTTATATAACGGTCGTTGTTGCAATTAGATATTGAAAAAAATTAAATTTTAAGAGTAGTTCCATAATAACAAGCATTGAAAAAAATTTGAGCCTCTAATAACAAATATTGAAAGATTAAATTTTACGAGTATGCTCATATTAATAAATATTAAAAAATAAAACGGCCCTTTAATAACAAGTATTGAAAAAATTGGACCATTAATAATAAGTATTAGAAAAGAAAATTAAATTTTAAGAGTCGACCTCTAATAATAAATATTAAATAAATTAGGCCTCTAATAACAAGTATTGAACAAATTGGACCCTTAATAACAAGTATTAAAATATTAAATTTTAAGAGTATGCCTATAATAACAAATATTGAGAAAAATTGAGCCCTTAATAACAAATATTAAAAAAATTAAATTTTAAGAGTTGACCCTTAATAATAAATATTGGACACAATTGTGCTCATAATAATAAATATTAAAAAAATTAAACCTCTAATAACAAGTATTAAAAAAATTAGATCTATAAATAATATAAAAATATTTTTATATAATTATAATTGACTATAAAAATTTCGGGTGCCGGACAGTTGTTCCTCCTGCCCAGATACGGCTAGTCATGGTTAATTGTATTTCAAGTCAGTTTAACTAAAATATTATTTTTAAATCGTAATAAATATGGTTCATAAATTTCTAAGATTTATATTGTATGTTTTTTTTATAAATTTCTAATTTTTAATTGTATTTTACATATTATTATGATATTTGGCCATCCAAACCCGATTTGAGTATTATAGCCCTTCATCTATCACCCTTCATCTAATGAATCATTAACTCTCAATTTTTACGATTAAATACTTGTTGAATCTTTATTAATTTTTTTAATAGTCTAAAGGTGATTACAAGATAGTATTTGTTCATAGATATTTTTAACCCTTTAACAATGTACACACACCTTGCGGACATTGCAATTGAACATGTATCCCTTAAAATAAACATTGTCCGCTTTTTTATTGGACCACTTGTTAAATTCAGACCGTGAAACACAAGAACAGTTCAAAGGGTATCTATGTTGAAGTAATCTGGAACCGGAAGCACATGGCTTATGCTCTCCAAAGCTCATTGATGATGATAGCTGCAGTTTAGTTGAGACCATTTCTTCATCTTACACAATAAGAATTCCAACAACTCCAGATCCCCAAACTTTTATATGCATATAAAATTGACATCATGTTATACATGATCTGATCTCCTCTTGCTTTCTCTAGGAATATGGAACACATCAAGAAAATTATCCCTATCACCCTCTTGCTCACGGTTCTTAGTTTTCCCATCTCAGTTCACTCTCGTGAGCTGGCCGGCTCACCATCACCTTCTCCGGTCAGTACATCCCACAGTCTCCTGTTTTTAGTTTACTGTTTTCTAGTATTATAAACCATTGATGTACAACGTTCTTCCAATGCTTTATAATGAAATTCGATATACTCTGCAGGAAAGTCTGGGGCTGATTGCTGGAATTAGAAGGCCTGGATCATTTCCGGCTTCCTGTCATTCAAAGTGCAAGCAATGCAAGCCTTGTATGCCGGTTGCAGTATCGATTCGAGCAGCGGAGTTGGAAGAGAACGAGTACTACCCTCAAGTGTGGCAATGCATGTGCCGAGAAAATATATACCCACCATAATTTGAAGTTTTTAACAAGGTTACACTGTGTCTTTGTCCCCTGTGCATCTAAATTTAATTTGTGGCAATGCTGATTTGAACCAAAAACCTTGAGATAAATTATTAACTTTCGACAGCCATGAGGAATCCTAGAGTAAGTCGACAACCATGAGAATTTTAGTGTAAATTAAACACTAATTCAATCTTTTAAAGTTTGTGCCTAATTAATTGGCATATTTTGTTCAACACAAATGACAATGGCTTCAAAACTAGGGCTTCTAAAAGTTTAAAAAAAATCCAGAAGTTTCTTAGTCTAAGTGAAATTTACTACATTCATTAAAAAGCAACACAAATATCGAGACGAAATTGATTCACATCAAAACTTCCACGCTTGAACTTCAAAGGCATGGCATCAACTAGCGATAAACTCGCCTTCAATAGAAGTTAATAAAACTACAATTCACCACAAATTAAATGTAGATGCGGTGAAACTTTGGGGAGAAAGAATACGAGAATGCCTGACCGCATATAAAACAAAGCTTGTTAAATAGTTGCAAACTAGAAATCAAAATCTCAGCAGTTATTAATTTTGAATTCTCACCTTAAAGGGGTGCGACACGTCAAATGCGGAGATCTTCGATGTCAGTTAAGAGACTTTTACTTTCACAAGTTCTTTTATCAGGTAAATTCACAACCAGCTGACCACATGCACCACTTATATCCTGGCCCATTTGCTTACGAATTGTTGTCCTGATGTTATAAGTACCCCTAAGAATTTTTTGGAATTCTGATACTCTCTGGTCGCTGCTGGTTCTGAATTGACTTGAGCTACCAATCGGATTAAATGGTATTAAATTTACAACCTGCTTTACAAGTCACTTGGTTAAACTCAAAAACTCGGGAAAGGGAGGTTAAGAATAGCATTGCAACTTAGAGCTTATGAACTGATAAAACTAAAATACACAACATGTTTTGCAAACTAGCTGCTATGCTCTCTTTTACAGAAACGGTGTTTTCCAATTTCCCAGTATATTTAGTTCCTTGCTAATAAGTTTGGCTGGCATTCAAGAATATGTTTGAGACCATTAAAGAATCACCAACAACGTCCTATCCATGGACCGCACCACATAGATGTTAAAATGGAAAGATTACCAAATGGAAAGACTCCCCTAAAAAGAAATTTTATTCATTCTCCACCTCCGAGCAGAAAAACCAAATAGATGTTAAAATGGAAAGACTACCAAACAAACCATCTGCATATATGTTAAAATGGGAGCTCACCACTTGAAAAGTTTCCAGCAATTTACCAAGCTGGTGTGCATGCTGTTCTTCATCGTTCATCCCATCAAGCATGATGTACTCGATGAATAATTTTTGCTGACTGAAAGTTTAAGACAAAAAGGTTAGGGCTCTCAGAATGAACGCAGAAGCGCAAATCTCAATACCTAACATATTATAAGAAGAAATATTTACAAACTTCCACCTGTTCTTTTGATATGTTTGCAGTGCTGTCATTAGTTTCTCCAAAGGAAAAGCTCTTGCTGAAGGCATTATCTGACAGCGAATTTCTTGAACTGGTGCGTGCAATGATACTGCTAGGTTCAAACCTGGTAGATCACCATGAAGCTTGTTGATAGCATGAATAATCCCAACCTACAATACATGAGGTAGAATAGGAAAGCTATTATGTTGGATGCTTCCTGCAGTCCTAAACAATTTTTATTTTCTTTTCAAATAAAGTATTCTGTTTTTTTACCTATCCCAGAACACTAAAGACTCATTTATGAAAAACAAGGGAACATAATACAAGCTCTAAAATTCTTCACTTAGTCCAATTGGAGGTATTTTAATAACAAAATTTAACATAACTCGCCACAAACAATCAATTTCAAGTATTAGCAGTATCACCTGAGGGTAGATTTCACTCTTCATAAAAAGCAAAGAAAAACCATTTCCATAATCAATAAGGTGCACGGAGTGCTGCCAAACTGAATGCTATGGCATGGCCCAAAAAAAATCCAAGACCGAAAAGGATAAATAAAATATGTAATAGAATTGGTATGAACATCAACCATAACAAACTTTGGAGGAATTACCGTTGATACTGTGATCCTCTTTGGTGACAACTGAAACGGTGATCCTGTCATGACATGAATAGCTTCTACCAAAGCAGTATAGTTATTCAATGGTTCTCCCATTCCCTAACAAAATAACAGGAAGGAAATTTCAACCACCTTTCAAAAGAAAATCCTTCCCTACACATTCCACCAGAGCTTCATGACCATTAACAATGTAAATGTCATCGGCATCATTTTCATGAACAACACGACAAGATATAGTATTATTATACTTCAAAAATGGCAGCAACCAATATTCATGTCAAATGAACTTGAATGAACCGACACAGAACCGAAATTCATGCCGTAGCATTTAAAATAAAAGAATTACCATGAAAACAACATTGCGTATGCTAGTTAAATGTGAAGCATGAACCAATTGCTCCACAATTTCACCAGACGTCAAATTGTTCTTAAATCCCATAGTTCCAGTTGCACAAAATTTGCAACCCATTTTGCATCCAACCTGGATTAAAATCATTTAAAAAAAGTTTAGTTGAACCTGAGGAACATCATCAATCACATGAGAAACATGGTTTTAAAAGCAAATACCTGCGACGAAATGCACAATGTTGACCTAGGACCGCCAAGACGAGGTTTCCCTCCATATTTACCTAAACGTGTATCATATTTCATAATCACTGCCTCTACAAAAGCTCCATTCTACTAACAATAAAACAAAGTGTCACCAAAAATAAAATATTTTTTAAATTGCTAAATTGATAAGTAAAGCTTCGTTTTACCAGGAGTCTGATAAGGAGCTTGGTGGTGACGCCGTCCGTGGAGTGGAAAACGGAGTGAACGGTGGAAGTGAGAGGCTTGAACTTGGAGCGGAGGAGGGGGTAAGAGGAGGAGGGTAAATCGGGAATTTCGTCAAGCTTGCATCTAGGGTTTTGTAACACATACCTTCAATAAATCATAAATCTAAATATCTGAAAATAAAAAAAAATGTGGAAAAAGATGAGAGGGAAAAAAACAAATTACTTCCAAATGGAAACGGTGAATTTAGTGTTGATTCCCGCATCGTTAAATTGCGCCCTAAGCTCCGCCGCGTCAAACACCGATCGATACGTCGCCATTCTGTTTAAGCCGCCGCTACCTTTTTTTATATTTTTATTTTCCCCTTCTCAAGTTATTGTTTGGTCGCGGGTTTTAGCTTATGGTTAAGGTAGGTCTGCTGTGCGTTGAAATGCGGGTAGTAACAACGGTACATGTTTTTTCAGTTATAAGTTATTGGCCAATTCAAATACGTTTTGGTTTAAATTTTTAGTTTGTTGATGAAATATTTTACTCTTAAATTGAGTTTTTCTAATATTTTAAGTGTCGAGTTAATTATTTTTTAAACTTAAAAAATAAAATATGCTCGCAATATTTTAGGTTCCTTAACCACTGAAACTCCTTTTGGTAACATTTTAAGTAGCGAATGAAATATTTTACTCAACTTAAAAAGTTCAATATCTCAGTAATAATTTAGGTTCTCCAACGCCAAACTGAATGTATGTAGCATTTTAGCTGCCGATCACGAAACTAAATTTCACTAACATTTTAGAGTCAAACTGAAACCTAGGTAACATTTTAAGTGTTGATCCCGAAACTGAATTTCATTAACATTTTAGGGTCCGAACACCAAACTTATTTCCACCAACATTTTGGATTCAAAACTCGAAACTGATTTTTGTTCACATTATAGGTCACGAATCCCAAACTTGTTGCCTATAACATTTGAAGTGTCGAATCCCAAACTGATTTTTTGATAACATTTTAGGTGTCGAAGCTGAAACTCGTTTTAGGTAACATTAAAGTATCGAACCCTAAACTAAATTTCATTAACATTTTACGGTATGAACCCCAAACTAATTACCGATAACATTTTAGGTGTTGAACCTCAAACTGAATACCAATAACATTTTAGGTATTGAACCTCAAACTAAAAATCAGTAATATTTTAAGTGCCAAACCCCAAACTAATTACCAATAACATTTTAAGTGCTGAACCTCAAATTGAATACCAATAACATTTTAGATGTCGAACCTCAATATGATTATCGATATCATTTTAGGTGCGAAATTCTAATTTTACCCTTACAAATCTTCTATAAATATTCCTACACTACCTTGTGCAGAAATTCTTTATTAAAAATTATTATGGCAAGATTTTCTGCAACCGTTTTCGTTTTAAGAACATACATCTAAACTTCATTCAACATCAACATCAAGAAGGATGATTTGTTTGAGTTGATTTCCACGGAGTTTAGAAAATCAACAAAGAAGAAATTGTCTTTATTGAAAGCCAAAATCCTCGTCGATGAGGCTAGCCCCGAAGCTTACTACATGCTATAGATATGTAATACAAGCGAACTTCGTAAGATGTTTAGGAGATACAACCGTGTAGAGGGTACCAACATCGAGCTGTATGTAAATTTTGATGAATGTGTTAGTTCATCAAGAATCCCAGGAGTTTCTCCTCCTTTCGTAGGTGGAGGCGCTGTTTGTGTACGTAATTTTAAGAGACGACATGAGAAAAGAACATATAATTAAAGAATTGGACATCACATCTGATATATCTATAGACTACAAAAACACAAAAACAAACTCTTCTTCCGTTCATTTTAACTGAACTAAGATAGCTATTTAAGAAAACTAGCGTTTCTAGTTTGATGTCTGCATATTAAAATTAAACTGAATTGGTTGAGGAGATGGTGTATTGAAGGTCTGATTGGTGAAATGATAAAGTTAATGGAAGGAATGAAGGAATCGATTGGAACAATTGAGTGAGAGAAGAAATATGACATTAATTTTTAGTTGTGACATTTCGCTTTGATATATGTACTCCACGTTAAGTAGTGGAACTGGATTCTAAGTTTCGCTACATTTAACGAAAACATAAGTGGAAACGACAACTAAAAAAATAATATCTCTGAAGTTGAAAATCGAAATTCTTAAAATTCAAAGTTCAAATATTTGTTAAGTATCAAAACTTAAATATCAGTTACGAGACGTGATCGCAATCATTGCAGCATAAGACAGTTAGTTAGTATCATAATTTACACTTAAAATTTCGAAACTTTTGAAAAAAAAAGTTTATGCAGAATTGTCAAATTTATTTACTCCAACAAAAATGTTGAGTAAAAGTTAGAATAAATGTTGCAACTGTAGGGCATGTACTACCAACTTCAAAACACGTCTATGTCCTCTTAATCCCCTTCCCATTGAAGAAGTTGTTTATCTCGAAGCTCATAAACCTTATTTCCAGCAGCAGTAGCGGTCTTAAGAAGGTAAGTAAGTTCATAAAAAGTATTTTTTTTTGTATTTTTAGACATATATTACATGCAATGTTTCAGTTATTTCATATTCATTTATGTAGGTGGCGTAGTATACTTATGATGGAAGTTCCGAGTACATTAGGTGATGCTAAAGTTGAAGAAGATACTACGGAGAGTTCGAATAAAATCGTCGTCATGACTTTTGCGTCACTGGAAGAAGCATAGGAATTTTATAAAGAATACGCAAATCAAAATGATTTTAGTGTACATCGCAGAACAACTCGGGTTGGAAATGAAAATAAATACCAGCAAGAGTTGTGTTGTTCAAAACAAGGGCAAATGAAATCAAGAGTAGATAAGGCAAACCGTTCACGTGCTCCACGTGCACAGACAATGAGCGGTTGCAAGGCTAGAGTAGTTGTCCATGCAAAAGCTCTGGATAGATGGGTAATAACATTGTATGATAACGAACATAACCATAAACTTTATCCACCATCCATGGAACCATTCCTTCGAAATGATGGAGGCTTATATTTTAGAGGCTTCAACATTGCAAAATGTCAGTGTCGGAACATCAAAAATTATGAAATTCTTCATACAACAGTCTGGTGGTTATCATACTGCTGGTTTTACTACGAAAGACCTATACAATATCCTCAACAAAATAAAAGCTAATGAAGTTATTGATGGGGATGTGAATGTCGTACTAGGTTACTTCGATGCGAAGAAAGAGTTAGGTCTTGGTTTGTTTGTGCAAATCTCAGTCGATGATTCATATTGTTTGCGTAATCTATTTTGGGTTGATTCAACTTCTAGAGCTGACTACGCCATATTCGGTGATGTTATTGCATTTGACACCACCTACAAGGGTAATGCATACAGTCAACCTCTTTGTTGGGTCACGCCGGTACATCCCATGGCGCAGCAGAAAAATTATCCAACGATTACCACCAGAGATCCATGTACGAGGAACGGATCGAAGTGAATAAGGGTAAAGAATTACCTGTTTAAAATCTGGAATTCTGAGTTTGGAGGACATAGATATTCAATCATGATTCCACGATGTTGATTCTTAAGCCGCAACAATAACGCTTCGACCTCTACGTAGTTCACCTAGTTGAAACGAGTATATAAAAACTCTCTAAACTATTTAGAAGGGAACAAGGCATATATAACTCTCTAAACTGCTTAGAAGGTTTTTCCCAAAAAACATTAATGACTGTTAGATCTCTCATGCCTTTATATAGCCTTTGTAATCCTAATTCAACTCAGATTAGGATTTCAATATATATATATATATATATATATATATATTAAATATATATAATCCTAATTTAACTTTAATTAGGATTTTAATATATATATATATATTAAATATATATATAATTCCAATTCAACTAAATTAAGATTTTAATATATATATATTAAATATATAATCCCAATTCAACTTAATTAGGATTTCAATATATATATATTAAATATATATAATCCCAATTTAATTTTACTTAGGATTTCAATATATATATTAAATATATATAATCCCAATTCAACTTTAATTAGGATTTCAATATATATATTAAACATATATAATCTCAATTCAACTTAATTAGGATTTCAATATATATATATATTGATTTAAATCGAATTATATTATTTATATATTAAAAAGTCATAATTACAATAATTATTTTTCTTTTAATATTTACCCAATAGTTAAATTATATATATCAAATATATATTAATTTAACTAAATCTGCGTACAACAAATTTGTACATATATAATTCGTTTAATATATGCTCATTTCAACTGTGGGTGTGACCCTGTAGGTTTATGTAACGTTAGTAGTAAATATTAGAACATTTCTAATATTACAAACAATGAGTGACATCTAGCAATATGTCATTGTCACCTAAGTTACAAGAAATCATGATTCGACATAACCTTTTTCGTGATTAACTCTGTTTATGTATTACACCATTTTGTCCTTTATATCTAGATTGGACACAAGTCATGGAACAATCACACTTGTATAGTCCATATAATGTTTCTTGATATCTTGAGTAAACTATTATAAATGAATAACTATGGTATCTCATATCAACTTATTTGAGCATGGACATACATTTATAGTCTCACTCAATCAAGTGGCCTATGATATTACTCCTATTATGTAGGAGGGACAAATCTTATCTTGATCAACCATATTCCACTACATAAATTATGACATATCCAATATCAGTCTTTGTAGTGTAGTCAGTTATGACACATGTTTGACCGTATTAAAATATGTCACTCACGATGTTGAAATAATAATAATCTCAAGTCTGAGGATCATACATGTAGTTATCACTATGAGAAATGTTATGACTGTCACATAATAATCCAAGAAACATGCTCATAGCGGGTCAGTCCAGTATGTCGTTCTCTAACACATACTTATGTATTGATTTTGACATATCCATGTCAATGACAACACTTTGTCATCAATCAACTACATATTAGTCTTAATGCATTATTATTGTTCATGCTCACAATAATACTCGACTAAGGACATTTTAGAATAACCATATTATTCTAAGGACTTTATTATAATTTAGTTTATTTATGCACGTAGAATTGTAACTGAAAATAATAATGGCAATGCCTCTTTATGAATAAACAAGGTAAAACAAATGTCATTTACAATCATCTTATGATTGGTCTTTGGGCATACTCTAACAATCTCTCACTAGCACTAAGACCAATCACTCATGTATCTAATACCAAGTGACTTAGTGTGACGATCATGCTTCTGTTGCGTCAGAGGCTTTATCAGTGGATCGATAATGTTGTCATTTATTGGCACCCTACATATTTCCACATCTCATCGATCTATGATTTCTCGAATGAGATGGTAACGCCTAAGTACGTGTTTGGATCATTGGTGAGATTTGGGTTCCTTTGCTTGTGCGATGGCTCCGTTGTTATCACAACGTAGATCTATAGCATTCAAAATGCTTGGCATAACCCCTAGTTCAAATATGAACTTCTTGATCCTAATACATTCTTTTGCAACATCGCATACTACAATATACTCGGCTTCTGTTGTAGAATCAGCTATTGTATCTTGCTTTAAACCTTTCCAGCTCATATCGCCTCTATTAAGGCATAACACAAAACTCGATTATGATCGCGAATCATCCTTATCGATTTGAAAGTTGACATCAGTATAACCTTTTATACTTAACTCTTCCTAACCTCCATATATAAGGAATGTACCTTAGTTCTTCTTAAGTACTTAAGGATTTTTTAACTGCGACCCAATGACCTTCACCGGGATCTACCTAGTATTGACTTGTCATACTTAAAACGTATGATACATTTAGACGAGTACATAACATGGCATACATGATAGATCCAATTGTTAAAGCATATGGAATCTTACTCATTTGCTCTCTTTCTTAAGATGTTTAAGGACACATTTCCTTTGATAGTGAAATTTCATGTCTTATAGGTAAGAACCTTTTTTTCTTTTGGATTCTTCCATATTGAATCTTTTTAGTACTTCTATGTATGTATTTTGACCCAGTCCTAGAAGTTATCTTGATCTATTTCTATAGATCTTGACTTCTAATATGTATGCTGCCTCACTCAAGTCTTTCATGGAAAAACATTTTCCTAACCAAGTTTTCACATACTGTAAGCTAGATATGTCATTTCCTATTATCAATATGTCATCCACATACATTACCAAGAATATGACAGTGCTCCCACTAATTTTCTTGAAAACACATGACTCGTCTTCATTTTTGATAAAATCAAACTCATTGATTGCATCGTTAAAACAAAGATTCCAACTTCGAGAAGCTTGCTTAAATCCATTAATGGACCTTTATAGCTTGCATATTTTTTTCGCCATCTTTTGGATCGATAAAACATTCAAGTTGTGTCATGTACACATCCTCATCTAGTTTTCTATTAAGGAAAATAGTTTTATCATCCATTTGCCATATCACATAATCATAAGATGCAGCTATCGCAAGTAAGATCCAGATGGATTTAAACATAACAACAGATGCAAATGTTTCATCATAGTCTATACCATGAATTTGACCAAAACCCTTAGCGACTAATCGCACTTTGTATGTTTGTACATTACCATCCATGTCATTTTCTTTTTGAAAACCCATTTACACCCTATGGTCTTAACCCTTAGAGGTGGGTCTACCAAGGTCCAAACTTGGTTTTCTAACATGGAATCTATCTCGAATTTCATGGCCTCTAGCCATTTCTCAGAGTTTGGGCCCGTCACTGCTTTTTGATAAGTCCTAGGCTCATCTTGATCTACGAAGAGAACATCACCATGCAATGTGACAAGAAATCCATATTTCTCAGGCGTATTGCATTCTCTCAAAGATCTTCGCAGTGGTTGTGTTTCCAAAACTGTTGAATGTTCCTTAACAACTTGTGGAACTTGTTGTTGTTCAATCTATTGTTTAATGATATGTGGTTGATCTTGAATTTTATTGAGTTCAATATTTCTCCCACTTCCTTTTCGGTAAACAAATTATCTTTCTAGGAAGAGTCATGTTTGAGCAACAAACACTTTGTTCTCGGTAGGATTATAGAAATAATATCCTTTAGTCTCTTTAGGATAACCCACAAAATTACATTTATGAGATTTGTGTTTGAGCTTTGTAGACATCTTATGTTTAACATAAGTTTTGCATCCCCAGATTTTCATAAAAGACATACTAGGATGTTTCCCAATCCATACCTCATATGGTGTCTTTTGAACTGATTTAGATTGAACACGATTTAGTGTGAAAGCATATATTTTTAGCGTATGTCCCCAAAAAGAAACTGGAAGATTAGCGTGACTCATCATTGATCGAACCATGTCTAACAGTGTTTGGCTTCTTCTTTTCAGGAACTCTATTCCATTGTAGAGTATCGGGAGGTGTGAGACAATCCCACATTCCTTAAGAAGGTCACCAAACTCTAAGCTTAAGTATTCTCTTCTTCGATCTGATTGAAGAGCCTTAATGTTTTTTCTTAGTTGGTTTTATACTTTATTTTTAAATTCCTTAAACTTTTCAAGGGCTTCAGATTTATGATGCATTAGGTAAATGTACCTATATCTACTGAAGTCTTCTGTGAAAGTAATAAAGTATTGAAAACCTTTTTTGGCTTGTGTATTCATTGGTCCACATACATCACTATGTATTAATCCCAATAAATCACTTGCTCGCTTACTTTAACCATTAAAATGAGCTTTGGCCATCTTTCCCAATAAGCAAGGCTCGGATACATCAAGTTGTTCAAAAATAAATGAATCCAAAAATTTATCTTTATGAAGTTTTGAAATGCGTTTTTCACTTATGTGACCCAAGTGACAATGCCAAAGATGAGTTTGATTAGAGTCATTTGTTTTGATCTTTTCGTATTTATGTTGTAAATGGAATTCTCTTGATTCAAAATATAGAGGACATTTATTAATTGTGTCACACTATGGAAAATATTATCGAGATAAAAGAACAACAATTATTCTTAATAAGTATCTCAAAACCAATATTGTCTAAACAAGAAACTGAAATGATGTTTTTTAGTCAAATTAGACACAAAATAATAATCCTCTAAACATAAATTAAGTCCACTAGGCAACGATAAAGTATATGTTCCTATAACTAATGCAACAACTCTTACTCCATTACCAAACCATAGGTCCACCTCTTCCTTTCTCAGATTTCTACTATTTTGTAGTCCTTATACAAATGTACAAATATGAGAACCACAACCGGTATCCAATACCCAAGAAGTAGGTTTTGATAAATTAATATCAATAACATAAATATTCGAGGCGGACGCTCCGCTTTCATTTGCCTTCTTGACTTTTCAAGATAAATATGGCAGTTCCTTTTACAATGACATGTCTTATTACTAATGGAAACATTTTTCCTTCCAGTGACTAGTCAAGGTAGTTTACACTGTTCAGCTTGTCCTTCTCAATGACCGGTCGCAATGATAACAAATTTATATAATAAGTCTACAACAATAAAATATGTTTTATAAGTACCTATTTATCATGTTTATAAAGTAATAACATTCCCACTGTTAAAAACCCTCAAAATCGAAAAACTTGCTAAAAGTATTTCTAGTGGGTAAAGATCCATATTTCATTTCATTCTAAGTCAGCTTTGGCTTTACTCCTAGAATTCAATTATTTAGGTAAGAAACACTTGCTAATTACATCTCATGTAATTCCTATATTTGATGAACAACTATTTGTCCAAAACAAATGTTCATATGGTCTAATAGAAAGAACAATAATGAACAGTGCACCAGGTAGGTAACTTATGAAAAGAGAGGTGGTGTACTGGGCACGCTTAAATACGAAGTCTTTTAAAGAACCAATCCTAGACATGCACTTTTGTATTGTTTTTCAATCACCAAAGTTCTTGAACAATCAATAGTCTTTAGGTTTCTAATCTTATTAGAACAACCTATTTTAACAAATATTACTACCACTGAATATCACTTGCTTATTCTTTACGTTTAACCAAGATAGATCTAAGTATTTTGCTTTGGCAAAACCTACATAGTACCGATCGAGGTTTTAACGAGGGCTAATATTGGATGACTAATTTTTAATTAAATATAAAGGGTTTTGTGAATATTATCTTACCATTTAACATTTGATCTTATCGATTAACTAACATGCATCTCATACATTCATTTTATCATATACATGAAAAGTAGTAAATATGAATGCAATAGTTATAGCCTATATCCTGAGGTGGCCCGTCCCAAGCCAATGGGAGAACCAATTATTCTCAAGCATCTTTCTGTCGGCCCACACTTCTGTTCCTCTGGCCCATGTTTTTTCGTATAGATTACAATTTTAGAAACTTGTTTTACATACGAGGAAGTAAGATGAGAAGAAAATTACAATAGAAGTAGAGAAAGACACGACACACAGGTTGTATTTATAAAACCTTATAAATAAAACTAAATGGGCTATAACCATGCATTCTAAACATCATGCATAAACAGACATAGTAACGGCGAGGTTTGTAATTAAGGTCTTCTAGATTGCTCCTACACAGGGGGCAAGCCTCTTGTCGGGTTTCGGCGGGCTTGTATCTGCTGGCGGGGTTACCCCTGCCCGGTCAACGGCGGTGATTTTTTTTAAGATTAACATCTTAATTATTGTGTAAAAACCTCAGGATTTGATAACTTTTATCAACATTATCGACTTTTTTCAGGATTTTAAAATCTATGAGGTTTTTACTGGAACAACTCTTGTTACTTCCCCGCACGAAATCTATAAACTAATCATTAGTCTAATATATAACTATAACCCGCGTATGTTAACACTTAACATCTAAAACCACAAAACTCCATATTGAATACGTTAACAACTAACATATAATATTTCAAACCCTATCGACAAAGATCCCGATAGTTAACTCTTAATCATCAATCTTAGGAACATTTTTTAATTGAATTAACAGATTAACTGTGATTGAATAGATTTGCTCGTACAAATATCATATATTCGCTAAATAAATCAAAAAAATAATATGTATCTCATACAATTACATCACCCAAGTAATTAAAACCTGAATACGTATCGTACAAGTGGCTCTAATACCATTGTTGGGTCACGTCGGTACACCCCATGGCGCAACATAAAAATTATCTGACGATTACCACCAGAGATCCATGTACGAGGAATGAATCGGGGTGAATAAGGTTGAAGAATTACCTGTTTAAAATTTGGAATTCTAAGTTTGGAAGAGATAGATATTCAATCACGATTCCACGATGTCAATTCTTAAGCCGTAACAATAACGTTCTGACCTCTACGTAGTTCACCCAGTTGAAACGAGTAAATAAAAACTCTCTAAACCATTTATAAGGTAACAAGCATATAAAACTCTCTAAACGTTTTTCCCAAAAAAACATTAATGACTGCTAGATCTCTCATGTCTTTATATAGCCTTTGTAATCCTAATTCACCTTATATTAGGATTTCAATATATATATTAAATATATACAATCCTAATTTAACTTTAATTAGGATTTTAATATATATATATATATATTAAATATATATAATCCCAATTTAACGTAATTAGGATTTTAATATATATATATTAAATATATAATCTCAATTCAACTTAATTAGGATTTCAATATATATATATATATATATTAAATATATATAATCCCAATTCAATTTTAATTAGGATTTCAATATATATATTAAATATATACAATCCTAATTCAACTTGAATTAGGATTTTAATATATATTAAATATATATAATCCCAATTTAACTTAACTAGGATTTCAATATATATATATATATTGATTTAAATCGAATTATATTATTTATATATTAAAAGAGTCATAATTAAAATAATTATTTTTCTTTTAATATTTACCCAATAGTTAAATTATATATATCAAATATATATTAATTTAACTAAATCTGTGTACAACAAATTTGTACATATATAATTCGTTTAATATATGCTCATTTCAACTGTGGGTGTGACCCTGTAGGTTCATGTAACGTTAGTAGTAAATATTAGAACATTTCTAATATTACAAACAATGAGTGACATCTAGCAATATGTCATTGTCACCTAAGTTACAAGAAATCATGATTCGACATAACATTTTTTGTGATTAACTCTATTTATGTTTTACATCATTTTTTTCCTTTGTCTAGATTGGACACAAGTCATGGAACAGCCACACTTGTATAGTCCATCTAATGTTTCTTGATATCTTGAGTAGACTATTATAAACGAATAACTATGATATCTCATATCAACTTATTTGAGCATGGCCATGCATTTCTAGTCTCACTCAATCAAGTGGCCTACGATATTACTCCTATTATGTAAGAGGGACAAATCATATCTTGATCAACCATATTCCACTACATAGATTGTGACATATCCAATATCAGTCTTTATAGTGTAGTCAGTTACGACACACGTTTGACTGTATCAAAATATGTCACACACGATGTTGAAATAATAATGATCTCAAATCTGAGGATCATACATGTAGTTACCACTATGAGAAATGTTATGACTGTCACATAATAATCTAAGAAACATGTTCATAGCGGGTCAGTCTAGTATGTCGTTCTCTAACACATACTTATGTATTGATTTTGACATCTCCATGTCAATGACAACATTTTGTCATCAATCAACTACATATTAGTCTTAATGCATTATTGATGTCCATGCTCACAATAATACTCGACTAAGGACATTTTAGAATTACAATATTATTCTAAGGACTTTATTATAATTCAGTTTATTTATGCACGCAGAATTGTAACTGAAAATAATAATGACAATGCCTATTTATGAATAAACAAGGTAAAACAAATTTCTTTTACAATCATCTTATGATTGGTCTTTGGGCATACTCTAACACTCTTATGCCCATCATTGGTTTAAATCACCACCATCAAACAGTTGTGTTTGTTGTTGTTGTTCTTTTGGATGAGATGGAAGATAAGTTTGAGTAAGTCTTAAATACTTTTGCGGAAGCTATGCTGAAGAAGTCTCCACTTTCAATTGTTACAGATGGAGATAGGGCAATGCAGAGGGTGATCAAATTTTTTTCTCGATGTTAAACATCGAATATGTTCTTGGCATCTAGCTCGTAAAGCATAAACAAAAATTGGGGATCGAAATTTTATACAAGAATTTAGCAGATGCATGCATGCTTGGTGGACACCTGAGGAATTTGATGATCAATGAGAGACAAACTATTGGGAAGTTTAATTTGGAAAAACATCAGTGGGTGTTGGAGAATAGCAACACCCGACACTTATGGGCACAAGCATATATGATAGGTCATTTTTTGCGAAAATACAGTCAACCCAAAGATGCTAATCAATGAATGCATCTCTGGCTATTTTCTTTAAGTGCAAGAAGATATATTTTTAGAGTTTATTCGTGCAATTGAAGATGCCATAGGTCAAATCCACCTGGAAGAGTTGAAATCAAATTTTGCTTGTACACAGAGTAAGCTGACGATGTTGTCACAATTGAAAGAGCTAGAAGGCTATACAACTGAAGTATATACAAGAAAATCATATAGGACATTCCAAAAGAAACTTATGCATGAGACATTGTATAGTGTATCACAATATGAAGACGACGACAACGGTGTTAGCCGTATTTATCTGACAAAATATAGAAAACTAGGCAAGGAATATGAATTACAATTTTATTTTGTCACAAAAACCCTAACACGTTGTTGTTGTAAATTGAGACATTCGGGTTTCCATGTAGACATCAACTACACATGCTTAAGACCATGGATAGAACATGTATCCCAAATTCATTGATTCTAAATCGATGGACGAAGAATGTGAAGGTTGCTGCCCCATCATTTGTTGACTTCAATGTTCCTGCTGAAGCGAAACTCGTGGCTCGATTCTCTTCTCTTCGACCGCTTGCAAATAAACTTTTTTATCTTGCAACAAATACATAAGAGAGTTATGATGAACGAAAGATGAGATTTATAAACTGGCGACCGAGATCGAGGCATTTTCTATATTGAATAATTCTCATGATCAAACCACACCACTCAAAAGAGTTCGAGACCCATCAAGGAAGAAAGGCAAAAGTCTAGATGCAAGGCCAAAAAAAGTTGAAAGCAGGAATAGGCGACATTGTTCAATTTGCAATTCAGAAGGGTACAATAAAGTGATATGTCCTGATTTGAAGTTAGGATTGGCAACACCATCATCCGCATGTAATGATGATTTTTATGCTCTGGACTTGGAATTTTCAGATACTGCGATAGACAACATGCATTCGATCGTCGAAAACGTTAGTCCATATTTTATTAAATTGCATGTTTGCGTTTATTCACCAGTCAATTATAATGTGTGAAACGATTTTTTGGCCTTATTAGGAGCATGGGGAAGTATGAATGAGTGACTGTAGAGCTTCAAACAATCCCACTCAAACTGCGAAAGAAGACTACCATTTTTTTTAGTTTTTGAACGGTATTTAATTATATGCTGAAAGATAATTATGTACGCATTTTATTGTAGAGATATAATATTTATTGGAGATAATGTTTGCATATACTAGGACAATAATAAAATTGGAACTCGGATAATGAATGCCGATACTGGTAAATTTGTACCGGAACTTAGCAAAAGTGCACATTCGCATTGTCGAAGCAGTTGAAATGCGTTGGAAATTGACCGTTTTCCCCGTATGTATATCATCAAGAAGGTTTTCCCTATTTACAATTATTTTCTACGAAGGATCCAAAAAAAACTCATTACTTCAAGGCTTATTTTGTCCAAACACTTTATATATGAATAGGTTGATCTGAAGTTTATGAGTTTTGCATACCGACTAAACCCTATTATATATCCTAAAAATAAACCGTTAGGGAATCTCTAATGTTCACCAACATGGTAACACTATTTTGGTGTCAAAAATAATATAACAAAATTGTAAAAAGTGAAAAAGTGAAATTAGGGTAAAGAGACTAACTCCAACTTTTGCACTAAAATGATGCAAACTAAGATATTTAATATTATTTCAACATTATATTAAACCATATTCATCAATTTATTAATGTATAGTTTCATTATAAATTTCAAAGTAATATGTTTTAGCATGAAATAAAAAAAAAATTGTTAAAATTTAACTTAACAAAAATTAAAAAATCTTACACATTAAATAGAAAAAATACAACAAATATTACAATATGACTATGATTATAAATATAAGAGAAACCATAATTGATATAAATTTATAACGTACACATAACAATATACTTCAACATAGACATTAAACATTATACTTACATAGAACGTAAATAACAAATTGAAACACTATAAGCCATTAAACAAGATTCATTCAAATAAAAAATTTATATTCTACTTAAGTTTTTAATCTATGAATAATTCGTAATTATTTTTATTGATTATTTTTATATTGTGAAAGGTCAAATTCTCACTCAAATTAATATTTAATTTATCAAATTAATTAATTAAGAAATAAAAAAAAGATGGGTAAGGGAAAAATGATATGGGTAGTTTTTTCTTAAAATTAAAAAAAGAAAAGAAAATGATTTGGTGTTGTTACAATACCGCAACAACCTGCCCTAAACACAGAGTTGAGGGATATGCTCTTAGTCATGTAAGATACATAAATTGATAGATGATATCTACCAGGTAGAACATGCATACATTATCACCCTCTGTGCAGGTAATTTTTTTAGCAGTATGTTGTCTTCATATTGATGGTCGACTAGTTCTTACTGGGATTTTCTGCAATATACAGTTATGTTGTGGATGCTGCCGATAACGATAACTTATCTTCTTCGAGAAGAGAACTGCACGACCTATTAAGTAAACCCTCGTTAAGTGGCATTCCCTTAGTGGTTCTTGGAAACAAGATCGACAAATCAGAAGCCTTGTCTAAGGGGAATTTGATGGAGCAAATGTAAGTGCACAGTTAAAAAGTAAACCTTGGTGCTTAAACAACAGTAACCTGATGTAACCAAAACCGAATTTGTTTTTTCTTGTGCATGTTTCCCCCCCATATCGTAATGCAAATGTAGATTTTCATTAATGGTTTGTGGTAAACTTTACAGATAGAGAGGTTTGTTGCTTTATAATCTCATGCAAGAACTCTACCAACATCAATACGGTGATTGATTGGCTGGTGAAGCATTCGAAATCAAAGAATTGAAGAGGCAAGAGTCAAAAGGTTTCTCCATTGTTTGTGATTTATAATCAGTTATAGTTGCTTCTTCGCCGAGGGTGGTTCAATATATGAATTTGCTGTCTGCCTATCTAACAGGGTTTGTCAATGTGTCCGACCGACACCATTGTCTTAGATTTACCAACTTGGCTCGAATCATAAGTATTATATATAAATTTGTTTGGCGGGTGAGTTGAGCATGAATCTGTTTGATCTTTTTGTGTACAGATATTGATCGTTTGTGTACAAATAAAAAGGAGTAATATAAAATGTAAATCTTAGTGTTCAAACAACAGTAAATCTTAATGCAAATGTGAGATTTTCATTAATGTTTTAGAATATATTGTTGTTGTTATAAGGAGTGATTAGTGACCAATCTGTAAAAGCATAAGGTTTTAAGTTGTATGATGAGTATCCTATACCAAATAAAGGAGAAGATTGTAGGCATAGTATAAAAAAAATCCTTTAACGTTTTACTAAATTGTCATTTTAGCTCGTGTTCTTTTTTTAAAGCAATTTAACTCTTAATACTTTATTTTGGGTTAAAATAACTTTTCTGCGACTGAAATTGTTAGTGAACTAATGGTAAATGGCTTGAAATGATATAAAAAAATTACATGGCATTGCTCGTTGTGATAACAGTGTCATATAAGCAAGTATACTGATTTTACAGAATGACATATCAATCAAAAAATAATTTTGTAAAATTGTATAAAATATAATTTTTTTCTTCTGGCGTATCATCTTGCCAAGTCATTTTAAGTTGTTCATCGTTAGTTGACTAATAGTTTTTATCCGCAGAGGGATCATTTTGACCCAAAATAAAATGTTGATGGCTAAATTGCTTTAAAAAAAATAGAGACTAATATGATAATTCAGTCAAATGTGAAGATCATTTTTTAGTATTATGCTAAGATTATACTGTATAAATAATTGAATTAATAATATTTATTTATATTTTGTATAAATTAAAATCTCGACACTTACATCGAAAATATTTATTATTTCTTTATTGTACCAAAAAATCCATATCACTTTGTTTATCATGAAATCATATGATGTTGCCATTAATCATCATTAAAAATAAAACAATTATAAAAAGCAGCAATTAAATAGAAAAAGTAAAAGTCGTGTGCCAAAAAAATAGAAAAAGTAAAAGAAACCAACAGTGAATCCAGCTGGCCCTTTTAATGATTAAATTTTCTTAATAACTCTAGGGTCCCTCTCAAAAAAAGATTGTTCATAATTCTTCATTACCATATATGACCTAGGCCAAGGCCAAAGATTTCACTTTGATTTACCTTATATCGAAAGTTAATATATTTTAAACAAGTCCAAACTTATGTTTTTTTACTGTACAACTAAATTAATAAAAAACCAAAAAAAAGAAATCATGTCATGATTAAAATGTATAGAGACGAGCATTGATCGGATAGAGTCCGCGGAGTAAAAAAACTTCGAGTTAGTCAAGTTGACAAGTCTTATTTATAAATTTATTTTTTTTAAATCGACTCGAGTTAAATTTATGAAATTTGAGCTGAATTGTCTTGTTCGAATTTTTGTTCAAATTTTAATTGTAAATATTTATAATGTTATAATACTAATTGTCTTGTTTAATTTTAAACTGTTTTCCATAATTATATATGATATACATGTATTTCTTCATAGGGTAAAACTGTGATACACAACCTGTGTAAAATTAATTTTATACAAGCTTGTGTATTTACACTATAAAAACTCAAATCCTAAATTCCTAACCAAAAACTAAATCCCACACTCTAAACCCTAAATTCTAAACACTAACCTTAAATTCTAAACCCTATAACCTAAACCCCTAAACCTTAAACCCTAACTCCTAAAACTAAAAGGCAGGTGTAAACTAAAGTTTACACGGCCTGTGTATTAAAATTTTTTCCTTCTTCATATGCCATATACATAATCAGACAAGTTGCAAGACTCAACTTGAACTTGAAAAATCGATCAATTAATTATAAAAAATTTCGAGTTATTCGTGTATAACTCAAACTTTATTTAAATTTTTTAACCAAGTCGAGTTTATAAAATTATAATTCAATTCAAGTCGAGTTTTGTACACCCAAAAGAAGTAAAAAATGAGGATGCTAAAAGGAATGATAGGGTAATTGCTTAAGAAAGGGAGAAAAATGATGGCAAAAGTGGGGTATGAATCCAATCTATAGACTATAAATCTGCTTTTAATTTGTTGCCCGCAATTCACTGCAACCTACCCTTAGGCTATATATCAAATACTCCATAAACCAGTACAATTGCACAAAATCAAAGCTCAAAGAAACAGATTCAAATTCAATGGCAACATTTGCAGGGACTCAACAGAAATGCAATGCCTGCGACAAGACGGTCTACTTGGTCGATAAGCTCACCGCCGATAACCGGGTGTTCCACAAAGCTTGCTTTCGTTGCCACCATTGCAAGGGTACTCTCAAGGTAACCATACTTTCCATTCATATTATTTCTTCTGTTGCTTAAGTTTTTTTTAATATACTGATGTGATTATATTGTAGTATTGTTCATATTTTTTTCTTAACTCTTTGACAAAGTACACACATATGTTCAAACCCGGATCTTTTAGTTTGAACGCCATCTTTTTTTTTACTAGAGTCAATCGTTGAATTCTCGATTGATTAAATTATATTGTTGGCATTACAACATTTTCCACCTTTTTTGTTTATTTCTGCAGCTCAGCAATTACAACTCTTTTGAAGGAGTGTTGTATTGCAGGCCTCACTATGATCAACTCTTTAAGAGAACTGGTAGTCTGGACAAGAGTTTTGAAGGTGTATTCCCTTTTAGCTCCCCTTTATATTGGGAGGGATTTTGGATCTTCAATACGTTTAATGTTGTATTCTCAAAGTGTTTGTGTTCGGTTTAGTTCTATAATTTTATCTCGTCCTTGAAGGGTGCACGAGAGTACTTAGATTCGAGCATTTTTGTATGAGAAATTCGATCCTATGACCTCAAGCTTATATGCCATTAAATAAGACGCTCTCGTGCCCTCTTTAGTGACGGAGACAAAATCTCGAGACTAAGTAAAAATAGATATTTCCGAAAATACAATAAGAGACATGTTGAAAATTTAAAATTTTCAAGCGTTTGGAATCTCGTAGACAGTATATCTGTCCATTAAACCCTCTTCTCTAATTTCATTTTTTATATAATTTTTTTACAGGAACACCAAAGATTGTCAAACCTGAAAAACACATTGAAAATGAGGTAATTCTGGGAATATAAGTTAATTTTCCACCAAATTAGCCAATGACATTGTCTTGCCATTGATGTGTACGCAACAGAATGCACAGAAAGTGGTCAATTTGTTCGGTGGCACCAAAGAGAAATGTGTAGGTTGCAGCAGGACCGTGTACCCAATTGAGAAGGTAAAAAACCCAGAAATTTTATCATAAAATATAGGTGTAAATTACACCATATACTGCTTAACTTTAAGTTTAGTATCGATTTTACTACAAATCAAAACTATTTCAACACTGAATTTTAGTTCAAACTTCAATTATATCACTGGATCATTAAAATTGATGACGTGGACGAATACAATGACATAGATGGATTTTGATGGTCAATGACATCTGGTGTAATTTATTCTAAAACATATGCCAAAAGGTGCAGCATTGATATGAAAAGGAATGAATTTTTATTATTATGAGTTGATGTTGTTGAAGGTGAGTGTTGATGGGACATCATACCACAGAAGCTGCTTCAAGTGCAGCCATGGAGGTTGCACCATTAGTCCATCAAACTACATAGCTCATGAAGGCAAACTCTACTGCAAACACCACCATATCCAACTCTTCAAGGAAAAAGGCAACTACAGTCAGCTTGAAGGTGACAGGGAAGAAAACCCCATCACTGAAAACCTTACGTCCAAGGAAATTGCTGCTGAGTCATAGCCCGAGTTGGTTCATCCATGTCCATTGCTGAGTCCACTTTTCATTACCTCATCTTGCAGGGTGTGATACATTGGCATTGGGTTTTTGCAGGAGTGAGCTTTCAAAATAAGACTACTCATGGTTTGTTTCGGCACTTGCTTGTAGAAGATTTGGCTTGGCTTGGCCTGGCTTGACAATGAATTTTATTTTATTTTTGCTACACTTTCATGTTTTAAAATTATTCCAATTAACTTGCAAAATAAGTAGTTTTAGGGTGAGGAACTTTACATGCGATTAAAATAAAGTGAGACGAGAATTTGTGTAGTTCATAAATTTTTGCAATCTATAAAAAAATTTACTTAAATAATAAAAGTTCAAACTAAAATATAAGAATTTGTGTAGCTAAAACAAAAGCTACACAAATTATTAACTAAAACAAAAATTATACAAATTCTTATCAAGTTGATAAGAATATAACTACATAAATTCTTATCTAATTATTAAAAATTTCAATTCAACCAAAATTTTATTTAATCTTACATAAATTCTTATAAAAAATTATATTGACCGCATTTTAAGCTGTTACTTTTTAAACGTTCCCCTGCAAAATGACGATGAATCTTGAGTCTTTCGAGCTTCAATAATCCTTCACCTGTCAGAACAAAAGTCTAATAATAAATAGAGATAAAATCCTTGAAAGTGGTATTTTTTTCTGAAGGTTTAAATAAAAAATAAAGGTTTAAAATATATATTTTTAAATTTAGATGCTTAAAGTATTTTTTTGTAAAAATAAATATTTAAAATTTTATTCGTTATAATTTTAAGTGTCTGTCGTTAAAAGATATTAAAAATAATTAACAAATCAATGTTTGACATGTGACATATTTAATTTATTTTTTTTAAAATTAAAAATTTAAAACAAAAAAAATTATTTTTTTTATAAAATCTCAAACTTTTATAATTTTTAAAAAACAATTTCCAGATCCATAAAATTACTCAAAACCTAAATTTCAAATCGTCATCGTTTTTTTCGTCGATCGTCGTTCACCCTTTTTGGTCGTCGAATTGAGACAGTCATATTTTTCAACACGACGTCGTTAAAATCGACGAACGACGTGCAGTCGAACGTCGTGCGTCAAACACGAAATCGACGTTCGACATTTTAACAATGCCGTGTTAAAAAATTAACTGCTTTGATCCGACGACCAAAGGATACATTCAAGAGTTCGAGTTTGAGTGATTTTAAAAATTTAAAAACTGTTTTGCAAATTGTTCAAAATTTTAAAATTTTATGAAAAATTAAAATTTTTAAGTGTTTTTTTAAATAATAAATAAATTAATTAATATCACATGTTAAACATTAATTAATTAAACAATATTTTTTTAGACAACCATCAATCAAGCACCTAAAATTATAACCTTTAAAACTTTTAGAACTTATTTTTATATTTTAAGTAAAGTTCAAAAGAGTATACTATAAGCAACTATTTTTTATTTAAACATTTTTTAAACTATTGAATAAAGGTGAAATTAACAGTAACTTTTCAAAAATATTGTAAGTGGATCTATCCCATAAATTAAACCATTCTAAACTCGGTAAACATAAACATACTTGTAACTTACACACCTTGACAGGAGAAATCAACAATTGAACTATAAGAAACATCATCATAAAAGCGACTATGATGTGGCTGACAAAGTCATGACTTCTAATAATAACTAAAGCACAAAGTTGGGCTGTTATAGGGAGCACAATAATGAACAAGTGAACCTTTACAATTAGAAGTGTAAACTTGAAAGCCCTAGTGCAATAGATCCAGAACAAATTACACCACATATTTGGCACAAAAACTACAGCAAATGAATTCATTTCTATTGAGAATGGCATGGAACACACAGAACTACACAATAGATAAATCTCAGATGGAAACAAACAGTTCCTATCCCCCTATGTACATTCTAGTTTCTATGTTTTCCAGCTTCCCGAGTGCAGAGGTATTCGAAATGAATAAATATATCAACTGCAATCCCAGAAATATTCTCAAAAAGAAAACAAAAGGAAAGAATCCTGGCATTAGACACCATCAGCAAGAATGGCTGTTAATGGAATCTACTCTTCCAAAGCGGGCCTGCTGGCAAGGATGAATCCTATACATACACAACCGATCAATGGATGATCACTGGTTGTCTGCTACAAATAGGGACGATCAATGGATGACTGCTACAAAAAAACATCATTTAAACGCCTGATTGCTCATTTTGTCAAGTCATCGAACCATCTGCGTTCACACAAACAATATTGTATGATGTCATAAGCTAAATGACTAAAAATAAACAAAGTTTAAAGCGAATGATGACCATCAATGAGCAATCCCATATATGCTGAGTACAGGTTCCTTGTGCAAAAAGTTTCAACATTAGTGGGTGTGGGCATGGAATGCAAGCGCACAGTGTTTTTCTCTCACACTCCATGACATTCCATCCATCGATCGTTTACATCAGCACATGTCCATGTGCAAAACAAATAATGACAATAGAAGGCAATTTACCACTTTCTGATTGGTTCTTCCTTTAAGAGTTTTCATTGCTGCTTCTGCAAAAGCTTGTGCTGCCTCTGCATCAGCTTCAGCAACCTCTGCCTCTCTTGCTGCTTCTTCAGCTTCTGCTATTGCAGCTTCTGCTTCTGCAACTGCTCGAGCAGCAGCTGCAGCAGCCTCTTGTGGTGTCATATTCCTCATCCTAGCTAACTCTAAATCAACCTGAGATTTTGTGACAATTTTTAAATCATCCCTATCAAATCGAGGAGAAACCCTTTGTCTTGCCTCCGAAAATAGCATGACATGATTCCTCCTGCCTGAAAATGACAGGTCTGGTGCAATCCTATACCTACGTTTCACCTGCAAGAAAAAGTATTGAATTAATCAAAACTGTATATTAAATGATGCTGTAATACCTTAGTTCACAATAATCACTTTTAACTTTTTTCCATAAATTTTTAATGATGCCATAGACACAGATGCACAGTGATCCTTGAGATTAGATTTTTACACACACACACGCGAAAAAACACTGAAAACATTTATGCATTACACAGACAACCAGCCTACTCACTGTAATACACACAGATTCATAGTGCTCCTTAAACTTAAGATCACACACAACCCCTTTAATCACGTATGTAACTTACAGCATCTCCAAAAAAATATACTAGAACACACATGAGACACCCACAAGCAGCAAAATACATGCAAATGATATATTTCATGAAACAAGATATCTACTAATTTCTCAGTCAACAAACTTCATGACTTGGAATAAAGTAGCATCAAATATGTTTCCATGCAGCATATAAATTACCTTAATCAGTCTTCCACAAGCTGTTAAATACTTCAACTTTGCTGACAAGAGCCTCTTAAAGTCAGGAGGTGCCCAATATTGCTCCTAGAGAAAAAGAAAAAAAAAGGTAAATTATGCCAACAAAGTGAACATATAAAGCAGATTAAATAGATGGAAAAAATCAGTTAGACGAAGAAACACTAAGTGAACACATATTTAAACATGACTGCTAAAACCATCAGTAAAACAACCGACCGAAAACATGTGCTAAAGATAGTGAGTGCAGTCATCACAAAAATATGGATGGAACATCATATCATTTTAAGTCCAAAAAAGAAGATTAAAATGATGAAATTATTATTTCTGACACGTCAACAGTCATCAAATTTCTTGTGTCGTGCAGAATTGACAGGGTTCTCTATTTGAGAAAGTACATAAGACTAGAAACGCCCTAAACAAAGAAAGGAATACAGAAAACTGACATAAGTGATAACTCTCTTATTCCATTTCAATCGACTTAAAATTCAAACTGTATTACGAAACATTTATTTGACACCAGTCTTTCCTCACATCACTTTCTTCTCTTCCTTGTGATTGCTAGGAAAAGACATTGATGCCAGTTGAAGAAGAAATTGGAGAGGTGGATATCAACCCATCATGTGGCATTTAAAGTTCTCATCTCTCTAACTATGATATGCTCCTCTTTTCTTGGTTTATTACAGAACTCAACTGATATACTTGTCTCATTTGAATTATAAACCATGAAAACTGCATATAAACCATACCTCTATAAAAGAAGCAATATTTGTCTTATTTGAACCACCAGGCTCCTTCAAGCTTGTAATCGCTTCCATAACGAGGTTGTCTAACCTACAACAGTGAAAAGAATTAACATCAAAAGAGAAATGATACAAGATGCAAATACATCAAACAAAAACAAGAATGATGTCTAACCTGACAATGGATCTCTTTGTAGAAGTAGAAATCTGCAATGTAGTGTTGGGAGCTGTGATGGGCTTAACATCAGCGATTTCTTCATCACTTGGAGCAACAGCGAGCTCCATAGCACTTTCCTCCTGTCTAGGAAAACTAGATGTCCTTTTCACTGCTAATCTAGCTTTGTCCCGAGAACCCCATCCATTGGCCATCACACTCATATTTCTCCATTTATCCTACACAGAAAAATAAAATGAATTGGCTAGAACAAATTACAAAACCATGCCTATGTTACTCAAACTCCGGTATGAATGTCGTATATAAATAATTAAAAAATGTATCTAAGATGGGTATGGTTATTTTTTCTAAGTTTTCCGATGTAATTAAATATCACTATATCCATGTGCCAGGTACGAGTGTTCGGACCCTCATACTTCAGGAACAATGTGGAGTCAGCAACATAGTCTGAAGATACCATTCATCAAGAAATGATTTTAAAAAGGATGCTATAAATCGAATCATTTTACACCAGAAGCAAAAGTAACAAACCTTAAGATCTACATTGGAACGCAGATACAAGACACTACTAAATTCCGGGTCTTTCAATATCGTCCTCCATTTTCCGGCACCATGTTTGATGACTCCAGCTTTTAACGCCGCCTCTTCTTCAGGTGTCCATTTCTGCTTAGGAGCACCCATTTACAGGAAAACAAAGGAACAACCTTCAAATTTAACAAGCTGCAAAAACCATTTCCCGCAACATTAGCAGATAAAATCAAATCCGAGCATTGTTCTCTCATAAAATCAATATCGGAACAATTATCAACCATCCTGTGCTATAACTGCCTATATTCAGCTAATTCCTAATGGAGAACAACGCGCTAACAAATCAACAATACATGGTTTCAATAAACGACCATCATAACAAAATTAATACTAATTCAAATAATAAAGCCACAAAGAAAACCCAATTTCACCCGTCGGTTTCTAAAGATAAATAATAGTACCCAGACAAAAAATAATAATCAAAATTAGAGGTGTGGAATAATCGAAACATAAACAAAGAAAATACACATATTAACATAAAAAAATTTCAAATCACCAGATGTTGCATAAATACCTAAGACAAATAGGCGGAAGAGAAAATTAATTACCTTATAATAATTATGCGGGTAAAATGAATCGGAGATCGGGAATTGAAGGCTTGTTGTTCTTCTTAAAAAGAATTAAATTCAATTATTCTGAAATGGCGATGCTATGCTACAGGAGATTTCGCGGAGATTCAATGGGGACGCTGTGATTTTCTGGCGTGGAAATTTGTTAGGGTTTCCATTTTAATTTTGCCCCTTTTTTCCATTTTGTTGTTATTTATCAAATATGACTCTAGGGTTTACTCGTGTCACGTGTGGAAGCACACTGTGATCCCTGAATGAATTTAATATGGACACGTGTCCCATAGGTCCGGAATTTTGACTACACTAACAAAAGAGTAAGGAAGGTTTGGTAATTTCATTTTAGAAATTCAGATATGATTTTTTTTTTTCATAATAATCTATTTGTTTAAGAGTGTCCGAAGGCTTCGAACTTCTGAAATACTATTTCTTAATTTTCTTTATATTCAATTATGCTTTCGAATTAATTAGATTTTTTGATCAATTTTAACCATCAAAGTTTTAATAATTTCTATTTGAGATATTATTATCACGTGATATATTATAGTTCTATCACGTCACATTTATAGATTTTTTAGAGAAAAAAAACATTTTTATAAGTTTTATATGTGTTTTTTTTAAAATAAATAAATAAATAATATATGAAAATGTCAAGCGACGACATTGTACACAGCGCGTTGCACTAACTAATCTAAAAAACTGTTAAATTTAATCGTCAATGTTGATCAAAATGGTGAATTGATAAAATTTTAGAGTATACTGACTTAAATGAATGCAAAAAATTTAAGATTTTTTTAAATGTTTAAGAGTTTATGATATCGTTAAGCCTAATTTATTTTCATAATTTGGAAAATAAGTTGATAGAATTTCGCTTTGTTTATAAGGATAAATCCAAAGAAATTACTCTTTTTTTTCTTTTGAAGAAATAAACATTAATATGTTAAGGTTAACAGTTAAATAAGTACCCAAACTATATGTTTTTATATAGGTGCTTGAACTATATTTTGAGTCGAATAGGTGTCTAATGTTTCATTCTATGACCCATTTAAGATTTTTCCGTTAACAACCGTGAAAAAAAAATCGTCATCCAATCAGAACATGACACATGACATTTTTATATTTTTAATTTTTGAACTTCTTTAAAAGAAATTAAATTTCTTTTAATATCTCAACGTTTTAATTTTTTTCAATCAAACCCTAAAATCACATCTCCCTTTCTAGCATCTCCACAAGTTGGTGGTTCACTGTTCACCGCCCAGGCCTCATGTATCTTATATTCGACACCTATTGTCGTGATCATTGTTTAACTGGGTGTGAAAATAGCTGGACGGTTATTCTTTGAAAATTAGGAGTTTTGCTTTTTAATTCATTTTATCTTGAAAAAATAGTTTTTCATGTTAAATTAATTTTTCATTAATTAGTCACAAAAATTACCTTTTTTATATAATCTTGAAAATATTTTGGAGTCGCTATCACTCACTTTGGTAGACATGATACCATAAAAATAACCAGAGATTCATTCTTTAAAAGTTGGGTTAGAAAGTCAGTTACTTGTGGGGAAGAATTAACACTCACATAAACGCCCTTTATCGGTACCTTTTAATTTTACGTGGCATTTTGGCTTTTTAAGAATAGTAATTCGAATTTAATTTAACCCCTAATGATTAACTGGATCTAAATTCCAAATGGAGATACCATTTTATAAGGAAATATATTTTTGGAATGAATATGAGATTGGAAGCGCCCAGTTACTTTAGGACACCTCAATTCATATTTAAAAAGAATATATCCCAACATAAAAGGTTTTAATGCATGATCAATTATTGTCTTGTTTATTTTAAGTTCTAACTTAAAAATACTCTAATTAATTGAATTGTTTAAAAACTATGAATATTATTAAATTTAGGGTATTTATGAGATAACACTCAATTGCTTGAGCATTATTCATATTAAAATCCTAAATTAAATAATATTCCTAATTTAATTGGTGAATCTAGTTAATTAAATCTTAGTCCTATTTTTAATTTAACTAACTATGTTAATTGTCATATTCTAGGGTCAAATGAGTATCAAGTGTTCTACTTAAAATCTCCATTGGGTAACATCTCATTGCAACGAGACACTATCCAACCTAGAACTTCAAAGCTTCCCTTTTAATACCCATTTATTTTCTACAATTATCTCTCCTATTTTAATTATTTAATCCTAACAAGAACCTAAAGAATAAGGCTCTAACAATTTATATTAAAGGCTAAGTGATTTAATTATCTAGCAAAATATACTATATGCTTCATTTTAAAACATGCATCACTCATAACAATTAAATTAAATGCCGAAAAAGGAACTAAATTAAAAGAAACACAAACTTTAGAGCTCAATTTCATTTAATTAAGGACCAAATTACAAAGAAGCAAACTTTGAAGCCCAAACCAAAAGATCCAGAAAGAAAGGGTCGTGGGTCAGACCCGACCCGCTCTTAGATGCGCAGATCCTTTATTGACTCGATGTTCAAAACGACGTCATACTGACTCACCTATAAATAGCCTTAAACCGAATTAACTCATTCATTTGCTATCCTTCCCCCTCTTTCTACCCTCTCTCATTCTCTCCTCTCAAATTTCCTCTGCATCTAACACTTATTAACCCATAAACATGAGGGAAAATGGATCAAAAACCTCTCTTTTTGCTTAAATGTTCATTGTGTTTTTCATGAAAATGAAGAACACGGATGAACGCCGCCTCCGGCCGCCATGAGCCTCGCCGTTTGATCCTAGACCGACAACCCTTCAGCCACCTTGTTTGTCGACCACTGCGAGAAAGCGCCGGCCGCCGCTCACCGAAATCTTCAAATTTTGAATTTTTTCCTTTTTTTAATCTCAAACTCTAGATCTAACCTGGATCAATAGAGCCACTCATCTCTGACCAATCTAGGCCTAAAACTACCAGAAACCCGGTCCTCTTCAACTCTGGCCACTCTTAAAACCTACTCCGGCCACCACATTTACATTTTCGATCACACTTGCACTTTTTTCTGTTTTTATACTCGAACTAACAATTGTTTTCTTCTCTTTTGCATGGATTAAAAATGAAGAGGGATGTACCTTTGTTACGGCGGTGTGTTCACGTTTTCGATCCTTCTTCGAGTGAACTCCGGTGTCTAATCCACTCCCCGAAGTTACTATAGTTCTAGTGGCATCTCTTGACCTTCTCTGACGATATTTTGATTACTCCAACGACCATTTGATTACTAGGTAATTTATCTCTCTTTCTTTATTTATTATAAACCTGAAATATTACTTTAACACCCCCGACCTGGATGTCACAAATTGGGCCTCAAGCCCAAATCAAAACCATTAAAAATCACAAACGACGTTTAGCCAAACAAGTTATTTCTCAAAAGCATTTAAAGTCAGCAGTTGAAAATATAGATAAATCATTTAAATAGTTACAAAAGAGCTCCATTTTAATTTAGAACATTTAAACATTTGATTTAATTAATACAATTTCAAAATAAGAAGTACAGACTCGACCATGTAAGGTCCTATGAATACATAGCACTCTAAACACAAGTATCCTACTCTTAAGGCCTCTACATGCTGGAATCTCAAACCGATAGTGCTCTTCGAACCCACGATCCAACGATCAACCTACGCACGAAAACAACGATTCTGAACGTTGAGCTTACAAAGCTCAGTGATACACATCTACTCTACTAAACTTTATGCTAATCATAAACATAAGTATGTAAGCTAGCACGAGCAATAAGGAAAGATAAATAAACAGATGACGTTATCACTAGTTGCCTAAACAATGCCCTCAACATGAAAATTATCATACATGGCCCACAAGGCCCAACCATACTCGATATCCCATCGAATCCTTCGAGCAAAACATATAATGTCATAACCACAAACCTGGAATGAGACCCGATGTCACACAACCTCGGGAACATACACCCATGCTTGAAATTTCACATCGAGCATCAACACTCAGAATCTCATATTGAATATCATCAATCAGAATCTCACATCGAGTGGGATGGCTCAAAATCTTGCATCGAGCATCATCACTCAGAATCTCGCATCGATTGGTCTTCATGTGCTACAACACTCTCCCACTGGGTATCCAGATCCCAACAACCAATAGTGACTCAACCACACAAGTGCCCAAACTTGGCACGGCTCCACACACAATCCACCGAGGATCCATATGGTTTTCTATTACAAACAATTCATCGAACATTTAACAATTTATTACTCATTAGGCTTATACATAATTAATCTCATTCATTTGCTCCATTAATCCATGTTATCACATTTATTCACGGTGCATTTTCATTATTTATTTTCATATCGATTTCCATCCTTAACTCACATGTATAGATTATTTAGTGTATCGGTATCGGTACTTGAACATTGGTATCGATACGATACCCTCGAGTATCGGAACTCACACACGTGTCGATGCTAAAACTGCTTACTCGATCTCTAAAGCTTATGGGAGTCATTAAAGTTGGTTTACTAACGCACTTACTCAATTAACATTGCTTACCAACTTTATACTTATTTATTCAAATATAACCATCCTTCATCTATTACGCAGTTTTTATAAAATCACATCAATCTATTCGAATAAGCATACATGGCATTGTAATTATCAATCAATCAACAAATCATCAAATATCACCCAATCTGGGCAGATGACCCTACACGGTCTCTAAAGCCTCTAACAGTCCCATCGTATCCGTAACATCAACATGCATCTCATAATATGTCAAGTCCTAATATATCGGTCCCTACTCATGCTTATCTATCATCAACCTATTTGCAAATACTAACACGCAAGGCAACTACATTTATGATGCCCACGAAGTGTAGCGATGTTTTTTCTCGCTAAAAAAGATGTGGTTTTTTTGTTGTTTTTAAAATATTTTCTTCCGTGGGATTTTTATAAAACACGTGTTTTATTTAAAAATGGAGTCGCCACCAGCCACTCAAGGTGGACCGGACACCGTAGAAAACCAGAGATTTTGAAATATCGGGTTCGGGAGTCGGTTACGGATGGGGAAGGATTAGCACCCCCAAACCGCCCAAAATTGGTACTTTAATAATTACAGCTTTATTAATATTAGACTTTCCGGATTAAAGTGACGAATAAATTAAAATTTGGTTATATGTGCGAGTAAATTTTAAAGGCCCCGTTATTCGAGAGTAAACGCCCAACCACTATCACTACGCCTGATACTGGCCCCGTTTACGCTCGAATAAAAGGGCACCGCATTAACAATTATATATGTCATTTATGCAAACTTAAAAACATGGCAAATATAAATAAATACATTGCGATAAAAATATAAATAAATACTAACATAATAAAATACTAATATAATATAAATAAAATACTAATCTAAAACATACATGCATAACTATTAATTTAACACATAAATAAAAATAAATCTAACATAAATAAAATATTAATATAAAACATAAATTTAAAACATACTAATCTAAAACATAGATAAACATACAAATTAAAAACACAATTTTAAATTAACTACTACTTCATTAAATCATAAAAATTACAACATAAATAAAAATAAAAGAAAATATACCTAACTAGGAGTTCGAATGACGAACCCCGACTGAACCCCACCGAGATCTACCACGACCTCTCAAAAAAATTAACTAGACTGGACCCAAAATAGGACTCTGATCGAACCGGTTAGGACCGAGGGGACTGCCCCTTGGCCCTGGGCTAGCCGAGAGCACTGCTCTCTTATTTGGCTAGCCACCACTGCCGATTCATTCCATTTCCAATTCTAATTGCCCCCACCCCCATGCCTTTATATAGGCAACTGGGTGGTTGAATGGGGTGACGTGGACCACCCAAAAACCACATAAATTTCCTTTTTTTTAATTATATATTTTTTTATTTTTTATTTTATTTTTTTTATTAATTTTATATTAATAATATTACTATTACAACAATACTAAAAATACTAAAACCCAGACAAAAATGAGTGATTACAGTTGCCCCTCTTTCCTTGTTCTTGTGAAACGAGAACAAAGCAAAGATCAAAAGCACTCATTTTTGTCTTATCTGGCTGAACTTCTCTCCTTTTGACGCGTGGCTTCCTTCTTTGGTAGATCTTCTTTCTCTTCGGCCTAGGTCTTTTTTCTTGTCTTGATTGATCTATCTTGTCACTTTAGGAAAGCAAAGCCTTCAAAATGGGGGTTGTTTGTTGGGGAAGCCAAACCGAGTTCCACTTGCTACATTATTGATAATAAGCTAATACCTAAAGAGAGTTCGACCCAGCTGCAACACCGACGAAGAGAGAGGGTCTACAAAATTCGATCTAGCTGCAACACTGACGAGGAGGCAAGACCGATAGGTGAAAGTTCTGATGTCTGATCCAGCTACAACTCTGATGAAGAGGCAAGATCAGAAAACTGACAAATTTTCTCCTTTTTTTCTCTCTTTTTTTTGTTTCTTTTTTCTCTTCTTTTGTTTCTTTTTTCATATTTTTTCTTTTTTCTTTTTTTCTCTCTTTTCTTTTTTTTTTAATTTTTTCTTACAACGTTGATAAAACTTAAAAGTTGGTGAATTTTGACCAAGCTACAACACCGACGAAGAGGCATGGTCTAAAGTTAGTAATGTTGATCCAGCTACAACACCGGCGAAGAGGCAGGATCAAGAGTTAGTGAATTTGGTCTAGCTACAACACCGACGAAGAGGCAAGACCGGAAGTTAGTGAATTAGGTTCAGCTACAACACCGACGAAGAGGCAGAACCGAAAGTTAGATTTGACCAAGCTACAACACCGACAAAGAGGCAAGGTCTGAAGATTTGATCCAGCTATGACACCGACGAAGAAGCATGATCGGATAGTTGTTCTTTTTTGTGATCAAGCTACGACTCTGACGAAGAGACATGATCAGAATTTGGTTGAAAGCTCATTTTTTCATTTTTTCTTCTTTTTTTCCTTTTTTTTCTTTTTTTCTTCTCTTTTTCTTGATTCTTTTTCTTTTTCTTTTTCTTTTTCTTTTTCTTTTTCTTTTTTTCTTTTTTTCTATTTTTCTTTTTCTTTTTTCTTTTTTCTGATTTGTTTTCTAGCTAAAACATTAATAAAGAAAACTTGAAAATCAGTAAAGTTGGATCTATCAACGGATAAACAAAAATATTAACTGGAACCCTACTACACCATCAGCGGATAAGTAGGACAGCAATAACTGGGACCTAGCCACTCCATCAGCGGAGGACTGGATCGGATAATGACGACCTGGAACCGGCTACACCATCAGCGGATAGCAGGATCTGAGGGCGACGGGGGCTTGGACCCGGCCACTCCATTAGCGGAGGACCGGATTGGACAATGACGACCTGGAACCGGCTACACCATCAGCGGAGAGCAAGTTTTGAAGACGACGGGAGCTTGGACCCGGTCACTCCATCAGCGGAGGACTGGATTGAACAATGACGACCTGGAACCGGCTACACCATCAGCGGAGAGCGGGATCTGAGGGCGACGGGAGCTTGGACCCGGCCACTCCATCAGCGGAGAGACTAGACCGGGCGATGAAAGTTTATAAATTTTCTTTTGAATTTTTATTCATTTTTTTCGATTTTTGATTTTTTTTTGACTTTTGATTTTTTTCTAATTTTTTCAACTCTATTTTTTTGATAATTTTCTTTTTTCTTGAACTATACAAAAAAGTAAGACTAGAGAAAAAAATAGGTATGGTTGCACCGTTAGCAGAGAAACAAGACCTGAATAGAAATTCGATCTGCTTGGGGAAAGGTTCGGATCTGTTGCACCATCAACGGATTTGGGGTACACACTGATGAAATCAGAGAAACAAATTGACCCACGAGAACAAGGTTCTCCCGATCCGAGCTGTTGTTGATTATGTGCAGGTTTTAGCTTCGGATTACAAAGCAGCCAGGAGCCCATAAGTAATTATGTTCCTTACAGCCGAGCTAAAAGATGGTTTTGTCCACTCAAGGGTACCATCAAGGTAAATGTTGATGCAGCATTCATGCCAAACTCGGGGGAAACCTCAATTGGAATAGTGGCCTGAAACTCGCATGGACTAGTTCTTGATGCGAGAATCTAAAAGCTACAAGGGGTACACACTGATGAAACTGCTGAAGCTTGCGCCTACTCTTTGGGCCTCAAGATGGTAGTAGAAAATGATTGGCCAAATGCCTTAATTGAAGAAGATTCTATGGCGGTGGTTAACAAGCTGAACGCTACGTCACTTAATAGGTCGATCACAGCAGCATACTTAACCGAAGCGCATGCCATACTGGCCGAACGCAACAACTATAAGGTCACACATATAGGCCGAGAAGCAAATATGGTCGCTCACTCACTTGCACATTGGGGCATAAATTGTATTGAGCCTTTTACTTTCTCGTATGAAGTTCCAGATTGTATTGCTAACTTTGTAATTGATGATGCCATTTATGGCTAATGAAATACAATCCATCTTTCAACAAAAAAACCCCCAATTACCAGGACAATCTGAAACACTCTTTCAAAAAACATTTCAGTAAGTTCTCTCTTTTTGGAACAAAAGAAGGATTCAACTACATCAGTCTCCCTCTTTTTTTGAAAGCCAACTTTATAACAGTAAAGGATTCTACGATTCCATCACCTAGGTTAGATGATAGGGCTGCATGAGGTTTTGTAGGAACCATTAAATGGTCCACAGCTTCGACAAAAGTAACATTTTCTTTTTTAGAGAGAGCACTTTCTCCAAGAGTGATGAGAGAATATTGACAAGAACTTTTAGTCTTAGGTTGACTTTCGAATGCCGGCTCCTTGTAATCTATTTTACTAAAAGAGGAAACTTCTTGGCAAGCAATGTAATGACCCAAATATCGAGTTAGTAAATCGAGTCTTGGACTCGGGCATTGAGCCTAGTGAAAAAGAAAAAAAAAAAGGAAATAAGATGATGAGCTTTATTAAATTATTTTATTTAATATTGGGAGATGGGTTTTGAATTTTAAGAGGTGTTGGGGTTGTTGGAAAAGGGGTAAAAAATTTAAGAAATAGATAGAAAATGTCGGAAAGAGAGAAAGAAAGTAAAATTGGGGGTTTTAGAGAGAGGAAGTGTTCAAGGGCTGTTTCGTCACCGTGAACGCCGGCACCATCAGTTCTGCCTGGATGAGACGAGTCCAACAGTGGTCCCCGAGCCATCATTGTCATTGTCGTTCGTCAGGACGAAGGAAAAGAATGTGCAGTTTAGCTCAAAAACATCATGCTCTGTCATCCTTCATTAGAAACTATCGCCACAGTTGGATTCACCGGTCGAAAACAAGTGGTTCTAGATCTTGCCCTTATCGTGTGACCATCAGAGCAGCCCTCACGCGCCGCTGTGCGTGGGCGTGCTGAAGAGTTATCCAGCTGGCTGGGCCAAGCCAAGCCAACATGTTAAGTCCACCCAAACTGGTTGGACCAAGCCGCCAGTCGAGCCGAGCCACCGTTAATCGAGCTGTTGATCGAGACGTTAAATTTTTTTGAGGAACCTACTCGATGGGTTTCTCGACGTTCTGAGCTCGATGGCGTAGTTCGTTTTGCCATATTTGAACTCGGTAAGTTATTTTTACGCATTTGACCATTCAAATTCATTAAAGTATGTGATTAAGTGATACCTATGGTATTAATTGGTATACGATAATTATTTGGGATCGAATATCAGATCAAGTGGAATATTCATGAAGCTCGGATGAGGATTTTAGCAATATCGGCTTAAGGTTAGTACACCTTGAACTCCTATTGCTTCATGATCATCATAAATGTGATTATTTTGCGTGTTAGTATTCACAAAATAAGTAGACAATGAATAAGCATGAGTAGAGACTGGTATTATAAGATTCAATATTAATGAGATGTGTATGATGATGTGGCGAATATGATGAGATTTATTGAGGCTTTAGAAACTATATAGGGTCATTTGAGATGCTCATATGATTATTCGATGACTGTTTGATTGATTAAGATGATTATGATGTCTTGTATGCTTGCTCGAATAGATTATTATTTTGCGTGTTAGTATTTACAAAATAAGTAGACTGTGAGTAAGCATGAGTAGAGACCGATATTTTGAGATTCAATATTGATGAGATACATGATGATGTGGCGAATATGCTGAGATTTATTGAGGCTTTAGAAATTGTGTAGGGTCGTTTGAGATGCTCGTATGATTATTTGATGATTGTTTGTTTGATTGAGATGATTATGATGTCTTGTATGCTTGCTCGAATAGATTATTGTTTTTTATGGAAATTGTGTAAATGACGAATAATGGTAATATTCGAATAAATGATTATGAAGCTGGAAATTAATATTAATAGGATGAATGCGTTAGTAACAAACCATAATGACTTTCATAAGCTTTAGAGATTGAATAGGCTTGGTAATATCGTAATTCGAGGAAATTGTACGAACTCGTGAATAGGGTATCGATAAAAGCTTTAGCCGTACCGGTACGCGATTATGGGCCATATCGGTATGGGTTGACCCGTATCGGTACTTGTAGAAATTAAAGATTTTTAGTGAGTAGTTTCAGTATCGATACCCGAAGGTATCGTATCGATACTCATGTACAAGTACCAGTACCTGGTATGATAAATAATCTATAAGTGTACGTTAAGGATAGAAATTGATGTGAATATTAATAATTGAATTATGCCTTGATAAATGAGATAACGAGGATTAATGGAAGCAATAAATGATATTCATTATATACTTCTCCATAATGTATTAACAATTCGGTAATGTAAAACAAATGATGTGTTGTCGATTAGCAATAATAGGAGATCATTGGGATCGCGTTGCTTGTATGCCGAGTAGTCATTTGGTTGGTTGAGTCTTCTTGAATGATGGGATCCGAATACTCAATGAGAAAGTGTTGCAACACCATGGTTAGAGATACCGAATGTACGTTCTGAAGTTGTGTGACACCAGGTCCCATTCGAAGATGCTCAACGAGAAATTTCGAGCATGGGTGTTCGTTCTCAAAGCTGTGTAGCACTGGATCTCACCTAAAGAGTACGTTCCTGAAGCTGTGTGGCACCGGGCCTCACTCAGATTGTATGTTCCTGAAGTTGTATGGAACTTGGTCTCACTTCACGTTTATGGTTACAGCTTTGTGTGTTTTAGCTCATATGATTTGGTGAGATTCCGAGTATGGTTGTGCCTTGTGGCCCATGTATGAGATTGTTATGATGAGAACATGTGTTTAGGCGACTAGTGGTAGCACCATGTGTTTGTTTATCTCTTCTTATTGCTTGTACTAGCTTGCATGCTTATGTTTATGATTAGGATGAAGTATAATAAGTAGATGTGTACCACTGAGCTTTGCAAGCTTAGCGCTCGAAATCGTTGTTTTCATGCGTAGGTTGATCGTTGAATCGTGGGATCAAGGAGCACTATCAGTACGAGATTTCAGCATGTGGAGACTTTCAGAGTACGGTACTTGTGTTTAGTGGGCTATGTATTCATAGGACTTTTCATGGTCAAGTTCGTAATTCTTACTTTTGAAGTTGTATTAATTAAGTTGAATGTTTAAATGTTTTAATTAAGGTGGAGCTCATATGTAACGATTTAAATGATTTATCTATATTTTCAACTGTTGACTTTAAATGCTTTTAAAAAAATAACTTGTTTCAGCTAAACCCAATTTAAATTTTTTATAATTTTAGTTTGGGTTTGAGGCTCAAATTGCGACATTTGACTCGGAGTGTTACAAGCAATTAATTGCTCCGCAACTATCCCAGGAATACCGGAGATCGAATCCTCTTTTTGATTTGATTTTTCAACCTCAGAGCATGTTTTCTGTCTGATGCTGCCGTGCCCTGCTTGGCTCGAGGCGGTAGGGGATGTAGACCGATTCTCATCTCCTTCCTTGGGCAAAGCTTCTGTAACAGCCCCACTTCCCTGTAGTCGTTGATTTTGGATGGAAAAATGAGTATTGGCAGTGGCTTTCTTCCAGGTCGAAAAAGTTAACAACCGCTATAACGATTAACCAACTATTTAAACTAAACGGTACGGTTAACTTACCATAAACACTCATACTTAAAAGACTCGAGTTTAAACATATTTGTTTGTAAGGTATATGTTTTATCAAATGATTAAAAAGTACCAACGGATACCACCATACAATATTTAAAAAAACTATTGGAGAAAAGAATATTATACAATATTATGACAGTTGAATTTTTTTTAATTCCGTAAACATTATTAAGAAAATGTCACATATCTCATTTATTCAATTTTATTTTTAAATATCAATGGAAATTTGTGATATTTACTTACTTCGTTCGTAGAATTAAAAAATTCATCACTAATAACTAAACAATTATCTTTAAATTAAATTTTATATTTTCTAACATCATTTTTTAACTTTAAATTAAATTAATGTACTCTAGACTTACCTCAATAATATGTTTGGAAAGCCGGTCCAATCTTCCACTTCAAACTTTAGTGTATAATTGAACAATAATTAACATTGACCAAACCAGACCCTAGAAATTGAAAGCAATCAACTACTGAACTATATATCTTGGACTATCATGTCATTAATCTACTCCATCTCTCATCAACGGTTCTGAAGCATTCTCAAAGTCAAAACACATTCCCAATACTAAAAGTCAACAATTCCCACAACGATATTTACTTTTTATTTATTTTTTCTTATACTTTTTTGATAATCAGGCATGAAATAAAACCAGAAGATATTAATTTTCAAATACAATTCCCCCAAATTCTAAAATCCCTAAACCCCAAAATTTAAATCCCGATTTGGTCGCCGATTGCCACGTCGCCGCCCACCACATCGGTCTCTGGACCTTCACGACCATTTTCCCCCACCCCGTCTCTGGAAATTGAACGACGGAGTGTGAATCAACAAAATTATCGAATGGTTATTTCGAACAATTTGCAACGAACGGCGGTAGGAGGGGCCATGAACAGCGTGTGAGTTGTTTGGTGAGGAGAGGGTGTTTCATTTCGTCGCCAGCAACGCGGCCTCCGCAGGCAGGAATGGTCAGATTTGGGGGTTTAGGGATTTGTGGACTATTTTGGAAATATTTGAAAATTTCAAGATATATTTTTATTTTCTTTTATTAATTTTATTTATTTTTAATATAATTTTGAATTTTTCTGGAGGTGACACGTGTCCTTTAACGAAAAAAATTAACAGAAAACCTTAAATGAGTCACAGAATAAAACTTTAGGTCCCAATTTGGCCCGAAAAATAGTTCAAGCACCTAACTGGAAAAAAGAGCATAGTTACACCTATTTGACAGTTAAAACTTTTATATTTTCGAAAACTTCACTGATAATTTTCCTTATTTAATATTATGTCACAATTACAAAAATTTATTTTTTCCATAGTCATTTTTGTAGTTTTATACATTATTTTGACATGTATTTTGTTATATTTTTGAAAACTTACTTTAAAGACCAGAGTTTATATTCACAATATATTTCTTTATCAAAAGATAAGTTCAGACTTTGAAGATGACATTATTAAAAAATTATTATTTTTTATTTTGGTCACTATATATATTTTTTATTTTGTTCATCGATCTATTATTTCTTTTTAAAAAGAAGAAGTAAGTTAGTAATTTTATCAAAAATAATAGTTTGGTGATAGAAAAACAAGAATAATTTAATGACTAATGGTGTTGTTTACCAAACATATTTGGTGATCGGATTTGTCGGCTTAAAACTTAATGAAAAACCATGTACTATTTCATACTTAATAGTTCAATTCACAATCAAAATTCATAATCCATTGAATGTAAACTAAGATAATACACAATACAAAAAAATGGTCATATCTTTCGTGTTTTACCAATAAGAAGCATTACCAGAACATCACCATTCAAAGAAAAATAACATAAACATACGAAATCTCAAAACATATCTAAAAAAGAGAAATAGAAAAAAGCAGAAACTGAGAGATACAATGGGGAAAAGGAAAAAAGATCATGAAACGGTACGATTTCCAGGGCGATCGGCGGCCTTGAGAGTTTTATCGATAAGGTTTCGCGCTTTCCTGCTGCGGATCTCCACCTTAACGCTGGAGCTTTTGTCCATTTTGACGTACGGCTTGTTGCTGTTCTTCGATTTCTTCAACGCTCTTACTTTAGACTTTATCGTTGCCACTAGGTTTTCCAATTGGTTCGCCATTTTCCGATCAAAAACCTAGAATCTGATCGGTTTGATTTATCTTGCTTCTTACTCTTCTTCGCCTTCAACGTCTCGTTTCAATACGTTTTCTTTTCTTTTTATTTGAGATTTTGATTTCTGGAGCTTTCGCGAGGATTTTGTTTTTATGGAGATTGTTGTTGTTAAATGGGCTTAGTGTTTGAATTTATTTACGAGATTGCCATTTGCAGTGTGTTTCTGACTTTTTTTTATAAGAAATATGGTATAATTCGAACGTAATCCCTTAAGCCATTATTTGATTTTTGTATTTTACGAAAATTTAGTCCAAACGAACAACATTCTTGAATCTAGGGGGAGTAAAACTCCCTCGACTAAAAAGTCATTTTTTATTCGATTTGTCTCAAATTATGATTTTATAAATTTGGCTTCAAAAAATTCAAATAAAATTTAAGTTATAAAATGAGACTTAGACTGCGTTCATCATGAATTATTTAACGTCCGTTTGAGGGGGAAAACTGGGGTTTTCAACGGTAGAGAAACGACCGTTTGGACGTTAATTTCGGCAGAAAAACGCTTGAAACGTGCGTTACTTGAGGCTGTTCAGCTTCGCTTCTCCAGTTGGCGCACCGACGCCCGTTCCGGAAGCATTGCTAAAAGAGCCCTTAGATAACTTAAACTTTTTAGTAATTAGTTGATCGTTTTTCAAGTTCGAGTAGAGTCTATCAACTCTCCTGACATATGTATTTTAGATATGAAGAAACATATATGTATATCTTATATGGTTATAGAGTCATTTAAATTATAATCAATTAGTATCAAAATATTACAAATATTTATAATTAAATTTGAATAAAAAATTCAAACAACCCGATTTTGACTCGATAGTTCTACAATTTTTTCAACAACGAAATAGTAAAAATCATTAGTTGAAAGATATTTGGACTATCGGTTTACAATTTTTCGTACTAATTCGTTGTTGAAAAATTTGTGGAACAATCATAATTATATGGATGTATTCACTTATTTACTAACTTTCGATTTTGATAAAAAAAAAAATTACTAACTCAACTCTCTCATTTCTCATAAAATACAAATATTAAATTATAAAAAAAGTAGAAAAACAATTTATCAGTTTTTTTATAAAGTGCAGGGAGTGAATTTTAATAAATTAAAATAAAACGGCTCACTTTTCAAGTTCCATTAAATACGAGGACGAAATTTAAAATTGTTCTAAATATTATTATACAATTTGTGTGGGACGGTATTTCTTCGTGAAATTGAACCATTAGATTACGAATCATTCCGATTTTTAGTATTATTATATAATTAGAAGAAAAAGGAAACGTAATCGTCGCACGTGCAAGGACGGTTTGAGTAAAATAATGTGCACGCATTACGTGACAAATATATCAAGTATTTTAAAGTGCAAATGCAGTAAACAATGAGTTTATATAAATTCAAAAAATATAATTTAAACCTAACAAGTGCTTTAGTAAAAAAAAACAAATAATGCTCATTTTAAAAATTATTAATTTAAATAATTATATTTATATAGTATATATTTTTTATTAAAAAATTAAAAATATCTATAACGTACAAATAATGTGCTATGACGGTTTGAGTAAAATAATGTGCACGCATTACGTGACAAATATGTAAAGTATTTTTAAGTACAAATGCAGCAAATAATGAATTTATATAAATTTAAAAAATATATAATTTAAACTCAACAAGTATTTCGGTAAAAAAAAAAGTGAATGATGTTCATTTTAGAAAACATGAGTTCAAATCGCTATGTCGATATGGTGTATGTCATATGTCAAAAGATTAAGGATATCTATGAACAGATACTACCTTATAATCATCTTTAGACTATTCAAAAAATATATATATATAATTTAATAAATCAATACAATATACAAATAAAATTATAAATTCAATTAATACATTCATATAATAATGATTAAAATAAGGGATGAGTTTACCACGCTTGACGAGCACCGCTGAGTATCATTAAATTAATTTATAAAGATTAAAAATCTAAAGGACTCAACATATAATTATAAATTATTTAAACATATTATTATAAACAATTTAAAATAAAATATTAATTAAATTATTTTTCATATATATAATATTTTTTATTTTTTTAAAAATAATTGGATTAAATACTAACCTTAGTCAATTTAAAAAATAAAAACCATAAACCATAACACCTAAACACAAAACACTAAACACTAAACCCTATACCCTAAATTCAAATTTGGATTTAGGCTTCAAGCTTTAAGGTTTATGGTTTATGATTTTGGGTTTCGGGTCTATGTTTTAAGGATTAGAGTTTTTAGATTTCGGGTTGGTATTTGATCTAATTATTTTTTAAAAATTAAACAAATTAGATATATATAGAAAATAATTTAATTAATATTTTATTTTAAATAATTTATAACTATATATTTAAATAATTTTTAATTATATGTTTAGTCCTTAAAATTTTTCATATTTATTAATTAATTTAATGGTGTTCATCGTTAGTGGTGTTCAGTGGTACTCGTCGAACGTTGTAAAAATTTCCTAAAATAAATTATTATAAATACAAACAGATAAATTGAAAATCGAAATACATCTGATGTGATACACATACATACATTTATATTGATCATTTCCACAAACAACGATTCCTAAAATTTAGGAAATTATGTAAACAAGACTTTTGAACTTTATTTAGAAATAAAAAATGACTAACTAATTTCATTTTAAAATATTTAATGTATCGAAATGGAATCAAATTCAAAATGTATAATAGCACAAAATCAAGTAATTCAAAAGCTTTCGTCGTAGATTTCTGTTGTTTTTTTTGTTTTTCAAAGTATCTACCAGAGTAAATTTAGTAATTAATTCGTATATTCTGTTAATTTATATAGAGAGTAGACTTTAATTACAAAATTTAAAACTACTTTATATTTATAATGAGAATCAAACCTTCGACAATTAACTTCTGTGGTAAACTTTAATAAATGAATTATTGCACATTTTAATACATGGAAGTGTGTATTGCGAGAAATTATTACATGGTTTCGGACCACCACGTCATCCATAATCCATATTTACTAAAAATAAGCCACATATATTTTTTTTCATGTTACTAATTTATTCATAATCAACTTTTATATAACCACTCACTTCCTATTTACGCGGCTTAAAAAGGTGAAGATTCATCTTTAAAAAAAATGACATGAAAAAATTATATGGTTGATTTTTAATAGAATGAACCATAAATGGCGTGGTAGATTATATAATAATTTTTCGTATATTGGGGTAGTTGGGTACTATTTAAATATTTACCAACTAATGAAAAAACAATTGTTGGCAATTATTGTGGTAAGTGAGAGTCTATATTTTTTGGATTATTGAAGGATTTTTTTTTTTTGGAAAGGGCATCTACTTTAATAAATATTTGAATTACTGAAAATTGTAAAAATCAGAAAACATGTAAATTTATTACAAATATATTTTCTTAAAAAATCTATTATTTATCTCGCCATTTGGTTCAACTTGAAAAGAAAAATAATCCAAGGGCAAAAAAGACAACAAAAAGTGTAAAATGATTTTCTTTTAAAGTCGAGGGTCATAACTATTATTAAACCTTAATTGTAACAAGAGTCCAACTTATTTATTGAATACAGAAAAGTCTTGAAAAAAGAGAAGTCATGGGGGGTGATGGTGTTGATTGGGACCCAACATAAAATGCCATAATGTGAAAGAAACCCTAAGGGAATGGGTTAACATGTGCGATGCAAATGCATCACCGAAAATATTCCGAAACTTGTAAATCTCGTTTGGAAATTTTCAGTTTGTTTACTTTTAATTTTTGTCGTAGACTTCAAAGTATTTTTAGTAAAATAAAAGTTAAATTCGGACTTAAAAAGTCAAGACGAAACGATCGGTGAAATCTAGATTGAATAAACATCATTTACGACCGTTGGCAGTAAAATCTTACAACAACAAATGATGGCCGGCAAACAATTAGATTTAATTTTATATTTTAAATTGTTTTTTATATTAAATAATAATAAATGCCAAAAAATCAAATAATAATAATAAAATAATTGAGAGTACCCAAAACAAGAGCAATCTGAAAGTTTAGTTAGTAAATTAAAAAAATTTAAGGTTGAGTGACCAAAATAGGAGTAAGAATATAGCTGAGTGATGATTTGTATATTTTTACCTTATATGAAAATTGAACCCAACAAGTGATTCTAGTAGAAAAACAAATGATATTTATCATGGGAGACTCTAGTCTAAATCGCTTTGTCTGCAAAATGTGTTCATTGTCGAAAGATTAAAAATATATATTAACAGATACTATATTATAATCAATTATATATTAAAATAGATTTCAACAATATGGACATCCTTTAGTGTTTTGTAAGGTCAAAAATGTCTTATTTTGTTGGTGTTATGAGATGATTTTGCCTTTGTTGGTCTTTAGTGATATACACCTTATAAATAAAATATGGCTTTGTGATTTAAAAATAATGCGAATAATTTTATATGTTAGATAAGATGGTGTTATTTAATTCAACCACGGGAAATAATAGAGTAGAGTTAATAATGGTAGATTTATTTCAGATTTGTATGGCGTGAATAGGGATAATTATTTAACCTGTATTTGATGAGTTTCGACTCTACCTGATTTTATAGGGTCAAGTTTTTTAAAGAAAATTTTGGGTTCGGATCGGGTTTGAGTCTATTTTTAAGGATAAGGCCAGATTTGAGTTTAAGGTGAAAAATACCTTACCCAGCCCAACCTGAGTAATATTTTAGTTTTATCCTAAACATTTGGGTATAATTGCTATAATGTCCCTCTCTTTATATATATATTTTCAATTGTCTCCCTATTTTGTCTAATGAAAATGGAATAATTATTATAATGTTCACTATTTATTTGTATTTATTAAATTAGCTATCTATTTTATCAAATAATAATAATAAATAATAATAATTTTTTTGTTTATGTTGGGTCGGGTCGGGTCGAGTTCGAGTTTTTACTCTAGAATTCGAGTTTGAGTTTCGGTCGAGTTTGGATGGAATGTTAAATTTTTAGGTTGGGTACGGATCGACCAAAACTCGACCCAGCCTGACCCGTGGCCATCCCTAGGAGTAAAAGAAGCAAAATAGTTGAAGAATTAGTCTCTATATAGATTTTTTGTAATATTTAATTATGATTAGTTGATTAATAGATTAGATATCAATAATTATATAAAAATAATGTTAAATAATCATTAGGCAGCACAAAACTCTTGAAATATTAAGATAAAAATATCATATGATCCTTGTATTATATATCTTATCGGCATCGTAGGAAAAGTTAAAGACCTTCCCTTGTAAAGGTCGCAAAGCTCAATTTCTTTTCCCAACCATAGGGAGAAACAACAAAGAAAGAAGATTGAGAAAGCAAGCAACTCACATAAGAAAAGATAAAAAAATAGATGGATACGATTAAAAGATCAAAATAAGATTTTTATTGTATATATAAATAATTGTATTTTTTATTGTATAATTAGCAATATACGACTCATTGATCGACTAATTCTATATATATAATGAATTAAATATTACATGTGTTTTACGTTATGTGAAATCAGATTAATTTTGATAATATAATTCTTTTATTAATATAAAATAGGTGTAATTCAATTGTTAAAAACTTTAATTTAATTATGAAAAAATTATAAACTTTATAAATTGAATCCAAATATGACAAGAAATATTAAAAATATATTATGTCAGAATAACATAAACACAATACAAACATATGAATACAATCAGTGATGGAGCATTGTGAGGGCCCTAAGGGGCTTTGCCCCAACAATTTGAAAATTTCATCTAAGCCCTTTCAATTTTCTGAAAATTTTAATTTGATCTCATTATATTTTTAGAAACACAACAAATATTATTTTTTTTAATATTTTTATTAAATCTTCTAAAAATTATTTTCCCCCATTAAAATCTCGGTCTAATGATAATTTAGGTTTATATAAATTTAAATATTAGATGAAATAGGCATTCAGTCAATTTGGAGTTTAAACACTTAATAAATCTTTATATTTTTGAAGTTTAATAATTTGACTCCTCGCGTATTCGACCATGGGTCCATCCCTAAATACAATTATATAAATTATAACATGAATTGTGTAAAAACCTCAAACATAGAGACCAAGACAAGTGGACCAGAAATAAACCATCAACTTTTAAAAGATCAAAGTATAATTTTGTTTTTGTACTAAATTATAATTTCAAAACTTTTACAAGGACTATATAGAAAGTAAAACCATTTTGGGACAGTGTCACTATCCAATCAAAACACATATATTTACGGAGACTGAGACGGCGGAGAAAGACGTTGCCGTTAAGAAAGAAACGAAAAACTCGTTAAACTTACAACGGAAAACGGGTAACAAAATAGACGGATTGTTAACGAAAAACAAGGGGAAAAAGATACGTCTTTGAAGAGCTTACTCATATGTTATGATAAGTTTTTTTTTTTCAATATTAATTAGTGGTTGAACGTTTAATCTTAATTATAATTATAAAATTAGTTTAAAATGTTAGTGTTTATTCTAATATAAATTAATAAAACGCTAAAGATTAATTATTGAAAAAAATAATACTCCTAATTGATCCTTTGCTCTTGTAATATTAATTACATGAGTATAAAAATATATAAAAAGTATATTTTAATAGGGTTATATTTTTTAATGGTCTAAATGTGATTCAAGATAGTATATGTTCATAGATATTCTTATTCACTTGACAATGCGCATATATCATGTAAATAGATCGATTTGAGCCCATGTCTCTTAGGATGAAAACCAAATTCAAACCCTAGCACCCTAAAACCCTAAATCCTACACTCTAAATTATAACAGAAAACCTTAAATTATAAACCTTACACACTAAAACCATAAAACTATAACTTAAAACCCTAAACCTATAATTAAAAGACCTATATAAACTAAACTTTACACAAACTTGTGTATCCAAATATTTTTTATTTTAATAATCAAAATCGATATGGATATATAAGGGCGCTAGCCGATACTCAATAATAACAGGTGAGATCATGACCCCAAAAAATATTAATAAAAATTCTGTCATTGTGGATGTACAAAAATAGTTTAGGTACAATATATATTTTTAAAAAATAATATAGGTGGAGTGAAAAAAATTATACAAATCTTTAAGTTTCGTGGTCAATTTTCAAATAGTAATTTTCAATTTACATTTATAAATTATATAAAATATTAAAAATAAAATTACTCATATATTATATAAAATATTAGTAATTATTATTTTTCAATCTAGTTGCTATCCTAACCGTATGAGACGCCTATTATCTTCAGGATTCTATACTAAAAAATAGAGATTATAAGAAGAGATAAATAGAGATATATTTAAAAAGAAAACATAATTAATAATTCTAAAATATTTTATTTGCTTATAAATTGGCACTACGATCCAGCTCAAGATTATCTCAGCTGATCTCTTTCGTCATTGTCATCTATTTTTTCCTTGATACAGACTCTTTTGTTTCAATGTCTCCTGCTCAAACCCAAACCTATATCGAAAAACCGGTTCATATACCGGAACCTATCGTAGAACCTCGATTTCAAGAATTCATGTCCAAATCTGTTGCCGACGACAACAAAATGTTCCCGGAACCCAGAGTCCGCAACCTTGTGGTGTTAGCCGTCCACAAGGTTATATCGGATACAGGTTTAGTGTTGATTAGTCCCGGTTCGGGTCAGAAAATCGATAGGCCTAGTTTGCCATACGATTGGTCTTCGTCTTCCCCTGTCATACTTTGTTATTCTCTACCTCAACTTTTGTCAACCGGTCATGATTCCGATCCTAAGTCGCGTGAAGTTGTTTTCGTAATGTTCCAAACTTTTGGCAGTCGTTTTGTCGAGGCCAATGGTGCTTTGCTCAAAGGGAATTCAATTTCAAACTTATACAAATTGTATGTGTGTAAACATAGATTTGAGGAATTGTTGGTATTTCGTTGTTCTGGCACCAGGACTTATTCGAATGATGAATCTTTGAAATCGTTTTTCGACAAAAGAGCTTCGCATTTTTGGAAGATTGTTGAGGATAAACTTGCATTGCCGTTGTTGATTGATCTCTGTTACAGCACCGGTCTGCCTCTTCCTCCTTGTTTGATGAGTCTCCCGCCCGATTTAAAGCTCAAAATTCTCGAGTTATTGCCTAGTACTGATGTCGCTAAGTCGGCATGCGTTTCCTCGGAGATGCGAGACGTGGCTTCCGATGATTATCTATGGAAGAAGAAGGTTGAGGAGGAGTTTGGAGTTGAGTCGAGAGTAAGGGTGACTTGGAAAAAGACATTTTGTTGGTGTTGGGAGAATCGAAAGAAGGGAAAGTGGCCGACTTCCTGTATAGAAGAAGTCGGCCGCAGATCTTTTTCTCGCGTTTACAAGCTATCTTATGGGTCTTACAGGGGAGGAGGTCCTCCTGCTGCAGCTGCAGCCGCAGCCGTGAGTGTTTATACGGCCGCCGTCGATGATGATGATGGGGGGATATGGTTATAATACTCACAACTCGGAATGTTAGAGAATTAAGTATTTTTGGTTAATTATTATGAGTATAAACATGAAGTTATGGACATGTCATTTGCTAGTTTTGATGCATGTTAGTTTCTACGAGTTCGATCTTTTGGTTAATTGTTTTGAAAAAAATTTACTTTGTTTGAATTATTAATATTTATTTATATAATGAGTATTATTGGGTTTTTCTTTTGATAGCGGGAGGAAGTGTTTAAACTTGAATTTTAAATAATTATTAATATTTATTTAAATAATTATCATTGCGTTTGAGTTATTGATATTCATTTATATGTTTTTAAAATTTATTCAACAATGATTATAAAAAATAATTATTAAAATTTATTCGTTTGAGAGCTTAATTATTCTTTTCTCTAAGAACTATTTTACCGTTAAACATTTACATTTTAATGAAAGTCTAATTCAATATTTATCATACATTGTTTACTTAATCTTTTTCATTATTCTAAAAACAGTTCTTTAGATTACTCAACGGTTTTATTTATTTAAAATTTTAATTAGCAATGTAATAATAAAATATTTTATAATGTTTTAAAGTTCAAGATAATAGTAATGTATTTTAAAGAGATGTAAAATTTATATTATAATTAAAACAAAATAACAATGCTTAATATATTAAAACAATTTTATTGTTTTTCATGTATTTTTCTGAATTTTCATTGATAAAAATATTCATTTAACATGTATTAATATAAATAATTATTAGAAGATTGACGTAATATTTCAAATCACGATAAAAATATTCATAATTATATAAAACAGGTATTATTAAATATATGAAATAAATTCTATCAAAAAATATATATGAAATAATAAATGTCAATTGAATTTGTTTTGTGATGGAATTAAAATCTATCAAAATAATACTATTTTTTCAATGATTTTCTTTAAAATTTATTTGAATGAAAATGCATGAATGTTTGGTTCTAATGCATCTATATACACCGCAAAATATTAATTATAATTGATATATAACTATAATACAGTTAATTAAAAATAATAAGTGGAATTTAATAAGAATGTAAACTCTATTTTAATTTTATTATGACTTTATCTGATTAGAAGATAAATTATTTTCCGAATTATGTTTATTTATTGTCATACAAGAGATAATATTATACTAAAGTATTATTTTTATTACGAATAATATAATAATGAACAACAAAAGGATAAATTTATCTTTTTAAAAGTTTTTCGAAACTTGCGTTGTTATGTAAAGAACGTTGAAAAGATGATGATATCGATGCTAATGAGAAAAAATAATATTGATGAGAAGTAATAAATTTTAACTATTTTCATCAATTTTTTTAACGACAGCTAACAATAACTATCATAATAAAAACGAATTAAAAGAATATAGTAACTACATTACGGGTTTTGAAATTCAATGACTATATTATACATTCTAAAAATGCATGGACTACCAGTGTAATTTACTCTAATTTTATTATTAATTAATTTTTTAAAAACAATGTATGTAAATTTATTAATCAGCATAAAATATATTACAAATATAATACATCAAAAAGATAAAAAAATTAATCTATTAAAAATATCATACAAAAATACAAAAATATAAACATTTTTATAGAGAAAAAAAAATTTAAAGCGGCTATGCATAAAAAACTAAGTTTAAGAGAAGAACTTCTAGAAAGTATTTGTTTTAAAACCCTAATAATATCAGAGCCATCTATTACTAATTAAAGGATAAATTACAAAAAATATCAATGAACTATTAAAACGATTAATTAACTCACTAAATTTTATATATTAATTTATTTTAATTATTAAATATTATTTTATTAATATTTTGATATAACTAGTCATATTTTATTATTATTAAAAATAAAAATATATCTTATTATTATTTAATATAAAAATAATTTAAAATAAAAAATCAAAATTAAACCCAAAATATACCACATCTTCAATGTACAAACCCCAAAACTCTAAAAACATCACCACCACTATAGCCTCAATCTTCGCAACCGCCGTCGCTACCCTCTATTGTCGTCGGCTCTACATATTATAAGGAAAACATTTGCAGCAAACTGAACGGCTTTTGGCAATTAAAAATTTAAAACCAAAAACAGACTATAAAAGTAAGCTAAGCAACTAATCAGGAACAGTGTAGCTCATTACTTATCCCTTCAATGGATAAGTAAATGTCTTTTCCGATGATCTGAGAGTCGTACAAGTAGAGTCGATGACTTTGAAGGGCAGTAGTGGTGGTGGTGAACAGTGAAGGTGAAAGGAAGAATTTTGAGATTTGTGGATTGAAGATCGAGTAATTTGAAGTTTTATTTGAAATTTTTATTTTAAATTATTTTTATAATTAATAATAATAAAATATATTAAATTATATTAAAATATTAATAAAATAATATTAAATTATTAAAATAAATTAATATATAAAATTTAATGAGTAAATTAATTATTTTAAAATTTTAGTCAAAATATGTATGAGATTTTAGTAATAATTTATATAATCTCCCAGTTTTCACCGAGTAATTGCATGCGAGTCCAATTCCCAAGTCTTTTTATTCCATTTCTTCTAAAAACCCTAACCCTAACCCTAACCTAATAGTTTATCCAAAAAAACCCCTAACCTAATAGAAGAACTTGTAGAGATGGTGGAAGCCAGCGCCGATCAAGAGATCCCGGTTGAGGAATTGCCTCGAATTCGAAAACCCTTGCCCAATGCCGTTCACCAAAGGTTCGCGGATCCCTATTTAACGTGCCCTAAACAGAACACTCACGACCTCATGGCGTTTGCAGTCCACGAGGTTTTATTGGATATGGGTTTCGTGTTGTTTGATGCCGTTTCGGGTCTGGAAACCGATAGGTTTTATTTGCCATACAAGTGGTATTCCCCTGTCTCATTTTCTTATTCTCTGCCCAAACTTTTGTATGTTGATAATGATTCGGGTCCTAATTTGACTGATTATGTTGTTTTGAAGTTTCAAACTTTAGGCCGTTTTCTCCAGGTTTTTGGGTCTTTGGTTAATGGGGGTTCAGGGTTATATAGATTGTCTTTTGATGAAGATCAGTATTGGATTTTGTTGACAGCACATCGTACTAAGATTTGTTATAAAAATGGGGTTTATAGTCCGAATTTTGAAAGGAGAGTTTCAAATTTTTGGAAGATTGTTAAGGATGAACTTGTATTGCCATTATTGATAGATCTCGCTTATAGCACCGGTTTATCTCTTCCGGCGTGTTTGATGAGTCTTCCGACTACTTTAAAGCTTAGCATTCTGGAGTTATTGCCCGGTATTGATGTCGCAAAGATGGCATGCGTTTGCTCGGATATGAGGAACGCGGCTTTGAACGATGATTTGTGGAAGAAGAAAGTTGGAGAGGAGTTTGGAGATGGGTTAAGAGTAAGGAGGAATCCCAATTGGAAAAAGATGTTTCATAGAGCCTGGAAGAGGAGTAAGAAGAAGCGAAAGCGGGGGCCGGAAGTCGTTCTTCGTATCAATAGGCCATTTTACTTACCAGTTGGTTGATGCAATCACTGCTGCACTTTGATCCCGGTCGATTTGATTTTTTCGGGTTTTAGATTTTGGGTTATGTAAATATTTATGCTGGTAAGTGCCATGACTGATTTACCTACTGTGTTGAATGGTGTCATTGGCCTTTTTACTTTTGTCTAATGAAATGGATGTTTATGCTCTTTTAAGTACTTATTTGTTTACTGAATTGGTTTAGCTTCTCTTAACTGGTTGTTGATCTTTGTTATTTTACAATGAACTTGTAAACTTGTTTGTTTTCTTAATTGGTTTACCAATTTCATAAAACTGTTGAAGTTGTGTTTCGGAAGAGAAGTAAAAGATAGTCGATGGCAGCGTTACGAGCACATGAAGTGGAGTTTCCAATGAACTTGGAAGTTCTCTCGGCCTTGCTTGGAAGGCAAGCTCTGTTTATTTAAAGGATATCGCAGGGACGGCATGCGTCTACGAGGAGATGCGAAACGCGGTTTCAAATGATGAGCAGTTGAAGAGGAGTTTGGAGATGACTTAGGAGTAGGGATGAATCAGAAAGAGATGTTTCATTCGTGTCGGGAGTGTCGGAAGAAGCGAAAGTTGGCCGTTAGACCATCTTATGGGATAGGTCCTCCTGCTGCAGGAGGTGTTTATTATAACCATTGATGATGGTTATAATACTCAAATTTAATATATTGGAGGAATGCAGAATAATGCATAGCTGCTAACCAGTTTAGATGGCGTTTTGGGTATTGGACAAAGATCGAAGAATTTAATTTGACCTATTTTTTAAAATTTAACTCGAATAAAATTATTCGATTCAAATTTCATTTTACTATGCACCATTTGAAAAAAAAATCAAATTGAATTTAAATGATGAAATGTGACCCAACAATTCTTGACGTATAAATCTTTATATTCAATTTATTAGTTTGAGCGAAAATATATTGGAACAATGCTTTTAAAATTATACAGGATAGAGTTCATCAAGTGTCTTAAGAAAAAAGCTAATAATATTTATTCGAGGAGACACGAGTTCAAATCGCTTTGTCTATAAAGTGTATATAAAAAATTCCTGTTAAAAGACTCACCCACCAAAATCAAGTGTGCGACACAGGTCGGTTCGAATTAATCAGTGTAAAGCCCTAATAACAGAAGAGCAACCATAAAATATACAGAATAAAAAAAATACTGAAATTTATTGTTTTAATAAAAATATTTGATTGTTTTAAATTATTTTAACTTGTATGTTTAAAAAATGTTTTTCACTTGCAAAATTAAATGGGACTTGTCTATAAATATTCCGCTTAACCCCAATTGGTTTATTCAATTTCTTTTCAATCCCTAACCCTAATTGAAGAATCGGCACAGATGCCGGAACCCAGCACCGAACAGGAGAGCCCAGTTGAGGAATTGCCTCGAATTAAAAAACCCGTGCCCAATGATCTTTGCCAAAGGTTCTCGGATCCCGGTTTATCTATAGGTTATGCACAGAACACTCACAATCTCTTGGCGTTTGCAGTCAACGAGGTTTTATTGGATTCGGATTTTGTGTTGTTTAATCCCGTTTCAGGTCTGGAAATCGATGGGTTTTATTTGCCACACAACTGGCCTTCGCCTGTCTCGGTTTGTTATTCCCTGCCCAAACTTCTGTCGATTTATAAGGATTCGGGTCCTAGTTTGACTGATTATGTTGTTTTAAAGTTTCAAACTTTAGGTTGTTTTCTCCAGGTTTATGCATCGTTCTAATTCGGATTCGTTGATGGCACATCGATCTTATTCGGATTATGATTTTGGGTCTTATGAATCGGATGCTGAAAAGAGAGTTTTAGAGTTTTGGAGGATTGTAAAGGATGGACTTGTACAGCCATTGTTGACTGATCTCTCTTGTAGCACTGGTTTGCCTCTTCCAGCTTGTTTGATGAGTCTCCCATACGACTTAAAGCTTAAGATTTTTGTGTCATTGAGCGGTACCAACATTGCAATGATGGCGTGCGTTTGCTCGGAGATGCGAATCATGGTTTCCAGCACTGATCGGTTGTAGAAGAAGCGTAAACGGTCGGAAAATTGGTGTAAAAGCTTTCCTCGGGTTTGTCGGTATGCGAGATCACAGAGGCTTACCTCATGTTAATAGTCTATCTCACTTACCAGTTGCTAGGAGATATCCCTTGGGCCTTCATCATGTTAATATGGCATTTCACTCGGTTGCTAGGAGAGATCCTTATTCTGCAGCTGGAGGTGCTCATACTCGAATTCAATATATTGTAGGAATGCAGAATAATGCATAGTTGCTGATCACTGCTTCACTTGACCCCGGTCGAGATTGGTGGTTTAGGTATCATAGAAGGATTCGACACATTATGCGTGTATACACGTATATATTTATACGAAGTTATGAACAAGTCTTTTGCTAGATTTGAAGGCCGATTTTCCAACTTCTTTGTTGAATGATGCCATTGGCCTTCTTTCTTTTGTCTAATGAAATGTTAGTTTATGCTCTGGTAAATATGTTTTTGCTAAATCGGTTATTGAACAATGAACATTTTAAACTTTATTCTTCTTAATCTGTTTAACAATTTCATGAAATTGTTTGTGTTTTGGAATTAGACATGCAAGTACAATTGTTTCAACAGAGAAGTAAGCCTTTGTCTAAGGGGATTTTTTATGGCATTTAATAAGAAATATTTAATTATAATCATATTCAAGAGGATTCTCTTGATTACTCAGCTCATTTAAGAGTATTTTTTCATCACATCAAGTTATTTTAGTATTTATAATTTAATGTTTAAGGAAAATTCTATAGTAAACGTCATGTACGAATAAATACATACTACTAATTGTATGTGTTGATATTGTCACGGGGCTAGACTTTTGCTGGCCGAACCGTACGGGCCTTAGTCGCTTTCTCGGTTGAAACGTCGGCTAAGTCACCCTAGACTATAAGTAAAGAACTTAGAAAAGCGCGGAAACGTAAGAACCAAAGTGATGGCAAGTAAAAGAAAGAGAGAAAAGCTTAGAGTGAATGCTGACTTGTATTCAATCTGAAGTAAAGTGTGTAAAATGAGGTGAGGCTCCTTTTATAGCTGCAGCCCCTTACAATCAACGGTTGAGATTACATTACATCGACGATCAAGATCTGAGCCTATCTCATCTATATCTCTGTTTGAATTTTAAACAAGAGATAATGTAGGAATTAATTACAAATAAAAATACTGATAATTACAATGGCGTATCAGATTTCACCATGGTAATTACTATGCCTTGTTCAATTTACCTTGGTAAAAGGCCAGCTTTCCTGGGTCATTTGACAGGCCCAAAATGCTGCAAAGATAGTCTCGGGCTGCCATGTTTGCACTTGTCTCGATCGCGGGCTTGCGGTCCGTGACATTCTCCCTCACTGGTTCTAGCGACGCCCTCGTCGCGGGGCTAGAAATGGACTGGTCACTTGGATCTCGTAATCGCCACAAGGCTTCGCCAGGTTCCCATCTATAAATCGTGCACCAATGTCCTCCCACAATGACTGCTCGCATTGGCTCGTACCGTCTTGTAACATTTCGCTCGCCATCGTCGCCTACATCTCGATCGTAAGAGCCCCATCTTACAAGTTGTGATTCACCTCGGCTTGGACCCTCTTGATCATTGATCAAAGGCTTGGTCGCCACAACATTGAACACCCGATGATCTCGCAGGACTTTGAAAGGCATCTTGTGCCCCCACCAAGTCTTTGAACTTCCTGATGGGTTAGGTTTTCCGCACCCTATACCCAACAAAGCGGTAAATCAAACCGAAAACCACTCATAGTATGGTTGAGATATACCTTCCTCGAAATACTTTCAGCGTCTTTCACTCTAAAGTGCATCAACCCATCTTTCTCCGCGATGTTTGATGCCACACGATTGGCCCTTCCTCTCTCTCACGAAGTCCAATGCCACATTCACCTTGTTCAAATGTGATTCTTCAACGGGCTTCTTGTCCCCAAGTGGCTTGGGCAACTCCTGCCCCTCCAAGGTAGTGTCCCCAATAGTAGCCTCCTAAGCAATGTCTCATTCACTTGGAGCATCCTCGGCAAAGTTGAAATGGCGGTGGCGTATTGGTTCCTTTCCCTTTATCTCGACAAATGGGCACAATGCATTATTGTTTGGAATTCAAAATGCAGACAACATTGGCACAAGGTAGAATGAGAGCATCTACATTGTCAAGGAAGCTTAGTCCCAAAACAAAATCAAAGTCATCTAGGTTGATTACCTTGAAACTTTCCTTGCCCTTCCATTCACCAATCTACAGCTTAACTTTTCGTGCCTCTCCAACAATTGGAACTTCCTTGGTATTCGCAGTCTTGATCTTACTGGTCGACTCTTCAACTTTAAGACCAAGTTTCTCAGCAGCCTTCTTTGACATGAATAGATCGATTGCCCCGATGTCCACTAGACCACTCATCGATCGTCCCACAACAGCGATGTCGACAAACATCAATCCCTTCTGCTTCTGGCCTTTTCTTGCCTTGGCAGGATTCAATATCATTGAACCAAGTTTCGCAGCCTCACTTGGACAAACATCAATCCCTTTCGCGCTACGGCCTATTCTCGGGCTTGTCCTCCCCGGACGACTTGACTTGATTCGGTCTCTGTGGCTCATTGCGTTGGTGGCACAATAGTTGTGCCTTTAAAGACCTTGGCTTGACTGCCTTAACACTGGCAATCGCACCGATTCTCATAGGCTCCTCTTCTGGTTCGTCATCCTCTTCAGTGACGGCATAGAGTACCTCTTTCTGTGGGCATTCACTCGAATAATGCCCATGTTTTTGGCAATTGTAGCACTTGACAAACTGCTTGTCTCTCCCATCCCCATGCTTCTGATTCGATGGCTTGTCAGTGCTCCTCGAATCTTTATTAGGCCGGGACGACTTCTCCCCATCTTCACCATTACCGTCGTGTTTCAGTTTTGGCTTGGAGTAGTCAAGCTTCTTGCGCCCAATCTCAATGACGGACTCAGCAGCTGTCAAGGCAACAGAGAGTTTGGTCACTCCCCGTCGCTGCAACTCCATCTTTGCCCATGGTTCCAGCCCATCCATAAAGGTGAAGAATTCGTCATCTTTATTCAAACTCGGGACTTGCAAACTAAGCTCGACAAACATTCGGACATGGTCTCTTAGTGACCATGCATCCTCATGCTTGAGACGCCTTAGCTTTGATCGGGCCTCATCTTCAGCATATTGTAGATAGAACTGCGCCTTGAACTCATCTTGGAACTCTTTCCAAGTCTCGATGGCAGCATCACCACGCTTCACATCTTTGCACCTACGTCGCCACCACGTTTGTGCCAAATCAATTAAGTAAATACTTGCAAATTTTACCTTCTTAGCATCTTCCACGATGCCCACGACTTTGAAGTATTGCTTCATTCCCCAAAAGAAATTCTCCACTTCTTGGGCGGACCTCGTCCCCTTGAACTTTTCTGGTTTGGGGATATCTTCCGAGGTTCTAGGCCCTGCAACAGTCACACTGTTCGTAATCGCAGCTTTCAGCACAAGCAACTCAGTCTTAAGTAGCTCCACTTCCTTCTTCAGTTCATCTTTCTCGGACTCGGAACTCTTTGCCTTGAGCTCCTCAACCTCATCCCTTAGAGCAACCACCATGGCCTCTAAGGCATCGCCACGCTTAGACATCTTCACATCCATCCCATTAAGAACCTCCTGAACATCATCCTAAATTCCCTCCAAGGACTCGAGCTTTTCGAAATCCAACGAACTCAACTTCTCAGTGTCCATTGACTCCAACGGTTCTAACGTCGCCTTGGCCTCCGCATGGATTCTTCAAGCTTGGTAACCCTTCCCTGGATCGATGTGATCATGTCTTTCGATGAACCGCTCTTGGATTTGTTAGCTGTGGCCTCTGCACCCTTCTTCACTACAGTGTCCTCTCCATCACCTGCCATCTCGAATCAGCAACTTCTCAGCAAAATCTCGCTCTGATACCACTTGTCACGGGGCTAGACTTTTTCTTTGGCCGCCAACTGGGCACGGCCTTAGTCGCTTTCTCGGTTGAAACGTCGGTTAAGTCACCCTAGACTCTAAGTAAAGAACTTAGAAAAACGCGGAAACGTAAGAACCAAAGTGATGGCAAGTAAAAGAAAGAGAGAAAAGCTTAGAGTGAATCTTGACTTGTATTCAATCAAGTGAAGTGTGTAAAATGAAGTGGGTGAGCCTCCTTTTATAGCATCCACCCTTTACAATCAACGGTTGAGATTACATTACATCGACGATCAAGATCCGAGCCTATCTTATCTATATCTCTATTTGAATTTTAAACAAGAGATAATGTAGGAATTAATTACAAATAAAAATACTGATAATTACAATGGCGTATCAGATTTCACCATGGTAATTACTATGCCTTGTTCAATTTACCTTGGTAAAAGGCCAGCTTTCCTGGGTCATTTGACAGGCCCAAAATGCTGCAAAGATAGTCTCGGGCTGCCATGTTTGCACTTGTCTCGATCGCGGGCTTGCGGTCCGTGACATTCTCCTCCTCATTTGGTTCTAGCGACGCCGCCCGTCGCGGGGCTAGAAATGGACTGGTCACTTGGATCTCGTAATCGCCACAAGGCTTCGCCAGGTTCCCATCTATAAATCGTGCACCAATGTCCTCCCACAATGACTGCTCGCATTGGCTCGTACCGTCTTGTAACATTTCGCTCGCCATCGTCGCCTACATCTCGATCGTAAGAGCCCCATCTTACAAGTTGTGATTCACCTCGGCTTGGACCCTCTTGATCATTGATCAAAGGCTTGGTCGCCACAACATTGAACACCCGATGATCTCGCAGGACTTTGAAAGGCATCTTGTGCCCCCACCAAGTCTTTGAACTTCCTGATGGGTTAGGTTTTCCGCACCCTATACCCAACAAAGGCGGTAAATCAAACTGAAAACCACTCATAGTATGGTTGAGATATACCTTCCTCGAAATACTTTCAGCGTCTTTCACTCTAAAGTGCATCAACCCATCTTTCTCCGCGATGTTTGATGCCACACGCATTGGCCCTTCCTCTCTCACGAAGTCCAATGCCACATTCACCTTGTTCAAATGTGATTCTTCAACGGGCTTCTTGTCCCCAAGTGGCTTGGGCAACTCCTGCCCCTCCAAGGTAGTGTCCCCAATAGTAGCCTCCTAAGCAATGTCTCATTCACTTGGAGCATCCTCGGCAAGCTGAATGGCAGTCAGCGTATTGGTTCCTTTCCCTTTATCTCGACAAATGGGCACAATGCATTATTGTTTGGAATTCAAAATGCAGACAACATTGGCACAAGGTAGAATGAGAGCATCTACATTGTCAAGGAAGCTTAGTCCCAAAACAAAATCAAAGTCATCTAGGTTGATTACCTTGAAACTTTCCTTGCCCTTCCATTCACCAATCTACAGCTTAACTTTTCGTGCCTCTCCAACAATTGGAACTTCCTTGGTATTCGCAGTCTTGATCTTACTGGTCGACTCTTCAACTTTAAGACCAAGTTTCTCAGCAGCCTTCTTTGACATGAATAGATCGATTGCCCCGATGTCCACTAGACCACTCATCGATCGTCCCACAACAGCGATGTCGACAAACATCAATCCCTTCTGCTTCTGGCCTTTTCTTGCCTTGGCAGGATTCAATATCATTGAACCAAGTTTCGCAGCCTCACTTGGACAAACATCAATCCCTTCTGCTTCTGGCCTATTCTCGGGCTTGTCCTCCCCCTGGACGACTTGACTTGATTCAGTCTCTGTGGCTCATTGCGTTGGTGGCACAATAGTTGTGCCTTTAAAGACCTTGGCTTGACTGCCTTAACACTGGCAATCGCACCGATTCTCATAGGCTCCTCTTCTGGTTCGTCATCCTCTTCAGTGACGGCATAGAGTACCTCTTTCTGTGGGCATTCACTCGAATAATGCCCATGTTTTTGGCAATTGTAGCACTTGACAAACTGCTTGTCTCTCCCATCCCCATGCTTCTGATTCGATGGCTTGTCAGTGCTCCTCGAATCTTTATTAGGCCGGGACGACTTCTCCCCATCTTCACCATTACCGTCGTGTTTCAGTTTTGGCTTGGAGTAGTCAAGCTTCTTGCGCCTAATCTCAATGACGGACTCAAGCGGTGTCAAGGCAACAGAGAGTTTGGTCACCCCGTCGCTGCAACTCCATCTTTGCCCATGGTTCCAGCCCATCCATAAAGGTGAAGAATTCGTCATCTTTATTCAAACTCGGGACTTGCAAACTAAGCTCGACAAACATTCGGACATGGTCTCTTAGTGACCATGCATCCTCATGCTTGAGACGCCTTAGCTTTGATCGGGCCTCATCTTCAGCATATTGTAGATAGAACTGCGCCTTGAACTCATCTTGGAACTCTTTCCAAGTCTCGATGGCAGCATCACCACGCTTCACATCTTTGCACCTACGTCGCCACCACGTTTGTGCCAAATCAATTAAGTAAATACTTGCAAATTTTACCTTCTTAGCATCTTCCACGATGCCCACGACTTTGAAGTATTGCTTCATTCCCCAAAAGAAATTCTCCACTTCTTGGGCGGACCTCGTCCCCTTGAACTTTTCTGGTTTGGGGATATCTTCCGAGGTTCTAGGCCCCCGCACAAATACACTGTCAGAATCGCAGCCTTTCAAAGACAAGCAACTCAGTCTTAAGTAGCTCCACTTCCTTCTTCGGTTCATCTTTCTCGGACTCGGAACTCTTTGCCTTGAGCTCCTCAACCTCATCCCTTAGAGCAACCACCATGGCCTCTAAGGCATCGCCACGCTTAGACATCTTCACATCCATCCCATTAAGAACCTCCTGAACATCATCCTAAATTCCCTCCAAGGACTCGAGCTTTTCGAAATCCAACGAACTCAACTTCTCAGTGTCCATTGACTCCAACGGTTCTAACGTCGCCTTGGCCTCCGCATGGATTCTTCAAGCTTGGTAACCCTTCCCTGGATCGATGTGATCATGTCTTTCGATGAACCGCTCTTGGATTTGTTAGCTGTGGCCTCTGCACCCTTCTTCACTACAGTGTCCTCTCCATCACCTGCCATCTCGAATCAGCAACTTCTCAGCAAAATCTCGCTCTGATACCACTTGTCACGGGGCTAGACTTTTGCTGGCCGAACCGTACGGGCCTTAGTCGCTTTCTCGGTTGAAACGTCGGTTAAGTCACCCTAGACTCTAAGTAAAGAACTTAGAAAAACGCGGAAACGTAAGAACCAAAGTGATGGCAAGTAAAAGAAAGAGAGAAAAGCTTAGAGTGAATGCTGACTTGTATTCAATCTGAAGTGAAGTGTGTAAAATGAAGTGGGGTGAGCCTCCTTTTATAGCTGCAGCCCCTTACAATCAACAGTTGAGATTACATTACATCGACGGTCAAGATCTGAGCCTATCTTATCTATATCTCTATTTGAATTTTAAACAAGAGATAATGTAGGAATTAATTACAAATAAAAATACTGATAATTACAATGGCTTATCAGATTTTACCATGGTAATTATTATGCCTTGTCCAATTCACCTTGGTAAAAGGTCAACTTTCCTGGGTCATCTGGCAGGCCCAAAATGCTGCAAAGATAGTCTCGGGCTGCCATGTTTGCACTTGTCTCGGTCGCGGGCTTGCGGTCCGTGACAATATGCACTATTAATTATTTTAATGATTTTTAAAATTATAAGACTTAAAACGTGATTATTCTTTTTTGAGAATAAAACATATTTCAGCGGCAAAAAAGTTTTAATATATTTTATTCTCAAAAAGGAATAATCACGTTTTAGGTCACCATAATTTTAAAAGTTATTAAAATAGTTAATGATATATATCAGCACCTAATTAATGGTACATATCAGCTCATGACATTTACTCTAAACTCATTTAGAGTTTAAAATTATTGATATATTGTCATTTACTTGAAAATAACTCAATGCATGGGAAAAATGATATTCTTAAATGGGGCTTAAATGTTTCTTATTAATATTTATTCGAGGATAGACAAACTCTAAACTCATTTCAATATAATTTTCTCTTCTATTTATTTGATGATATTAAATTTCTTATTACTGACTGTAACTCTAAATAATTTCTTAATAAAGTTTACATATTTCTGTTTAACAATTTAAAAGTTAGAGGCGGAATTTGAGGTAAGGATTTGGGGGATTAATTTAATTTTTTTAATTTAGAGGCTTAAACTAAAAATTTTAAATTTTTTGAGGGTTTAGTTAATTTTTTATGATTTTGAGAAATTAAATAAGAACTTTTAAAATTAATAAAAAGAGATTTGATTAAAAGTATTTAAAATTTTAAATTTTAATATAATTTTTTAAAAAATTGAGGAGTCAAATTAATTTTTCTTTTGAAATTTAAAAAAGTTAAAATCTAATTTTCTAAAATTTTAGGGCGTCATGGTCCCGTCCTTCCGCCCCGGCAAAAAGTACTTTGTAAAATTGAAAAAGTGAAAAGGATAAGCGTTTAAAATTTAATAGATAAATTGACCTTTAATTCAAGTCTATCTAAATGAAAATTTACTTTTTCACTTTTCAGTATAAATCAAATCTTCGGCTCAGATTTGAGCCCATATAAATATAAAATACTTTTTCATATTTATATTATGAGAAAATGAAGTCCAAATACATTTTCATACATTTGTTATTGAAATCAAATTTTTATTTTAAATTATCAACTTATTTTTTTTAAAATATAGAATAATAAAAAAATTAAACATGGATATGAACAAAGATAGACCCAAAGGGAGTTGGAAGGACAGTTGTCCTTTAAAATTTTAAAATTTATATATGATTTAAATTTTTAATAATTTTTATGTATTTTTTAAAAAAAAATTATTTTCGTCCTCTAAATTTTATAAATTTGCCATTTAAAATTGTATAGGTTCACCTCCAACATAAATCCTACGTCCGTCTCTAAATATGCATATATAATGTTACTGTTATTCTCTAGGTATGTTTGGATGATAAAATATAATTATATTTTAATTATTTATGTTATGTTTAGTACTATAAATTGTAATTATATAATCATATAAATTTAATTTTAAAATAATATTAATTATAAAATTGAAGGATAATTACAAGCGTAATTACATTCACTCTCACCCAATCTTAAGAATTGAATAATGCAATTGAGAGACCCTGACATTCAATTTAGTGAGATTTACAAATCATGATCTTCCCCAAACAAACCACAAATATGTATAATAAAATACGGCCCAAACATAGGAGAAAATACTATGTCCACCAAGATCTTATATAAAAAACATAAAACCCCAACCTTTCACTAACTTTCAATTTCTTTAAAAACTCAGTAATCATCGTCGAAATCCAATTAAACGCTTTATTTAGTAATGTAGAAGAGGTGATGGATATAACTAATATTGTAAATATGTTTTTGCTAATAGTTTTGATTACATCATTTTATAAAAAAAGATCTAATCATACTAAACCGTTAATCTTCCTTGATCAAGGATGTGTACCATGATGATAGCTACGTGAACATAAAACTACCATAAAAGAAGCACATAAAAATTGTTCTAAAAAATAAAGAAAATCGTCGCAAAGCAGACGAAACAAGATGTGCGAACAAAATAAAAAATTATCAACAATCGACAACTAACACAATATCGATGTTGTCGTCAACAGTGTAAAAAAATAGAACAAAAAACTACAAGAGAGAATAAAATTAAATTAGGGTAAAGAACACAAATGATCACTAAATTATCTCTAAAAATACAAAATGGTCACTAAATTTTCAAAAATTACATAGTGATCATTAAACTTTAATTTTTATTACAAATTGGTCACTGGGCCGTTAACTTGGAGACATGACAATTATAAAAATTTATATAATAATATATTTAATCATCGATATTTATATATTCAATCAATTTAGACATCAATAATGAGAGTTAAATTAAGAATAAATTGATTAAATGTGTCAATATGAATGATTAAATGTTATATTATTCAAATTTCTGTAACTGTCAAGTCACCCAATTAACGACAATTAACGACCTGGTGATTATTTTGTAAAAAACTAAAATTTAATTATTATGTAATATTTAAAAATTTGATGATCATTTTATATTTTTGGAGATACATTAGTGAACATTTGTGTATTTTACCCATTAAATTATTAAAATTAGCCGTTAGCAAGTAATTATGCCCTATATAGATAGAACGTTCGAGAAACGTTAGAATCATGAAAAAATGTTAGAGATTTTATTTCCAACGGGCGGCAAAATTCAAAAACTTGAAATACCTCGGAAAACACAACTAGCCATAGTTAGCAAAACCCAATAAGATCCCGCCACGCCATCATTGCTACCCTAGTTTAACCACAGCACCACCCTCAAAATATCAGTAATTGTCTCATACGCTTCCCCTATAAATACCCGCATATACTCCTTTAACATCAATATCAACATTTCAAATTCTCGAAGGTGTCTTAATAAACGCCTTCGCTTCAAATCCCGGCCTCCTTTCACCGTCGCTTTGTTTTTGAAAGTATTTTTCAGCGAAAAAAAATGAGAGAGTGCATTTCAATCCACATCGGTCAAGCCGGTATCCAGGTCGGAAATTCTTGCTGGGAGCTTTACTGCCTCGAGCATGGAATCCAGGTACCGCCGTTGTTTCCTTTTGAATTTTAAGCTTCGTTTCCTTTTCATTATGATTCCGATCTAGTGCTGTGAGTTATTTGCTTGATTTTCCAGTAGATCTGAGATTTCAAGTTTTCGTTTTCACGTTTAGCTTTGTTTTATCGCGAATCTAGTGCTGTGAGTGTTTTTGATCTGGATTTTACCGTTTCGAGAATTAGGTTATTCGTAGAACGATCTGAAATTTTTATTTGTTGAGAATGTAAATCGTTACTGCTTAGATCTGAAAATAACAAGCGGATTATGTGTCTGTTAACAGCCTGATGGCCAGATGCCAAGCGACAAGACCGTCGGAGGAGGTGATGATGCTTTCAACACCTTTTTCAGTGAAACCGGTGCCGGAAAGCACGTCCCTCGTGCAGTCTTTGTGGATCTTGAGCCCACTGTTATTGACGAAGTGAGGACTGGAACTTACCGCCAGCTCTTCCACCCTGAACAACTCATCAGCGGCAAGGAAGATGCCGCCAACAACTTTGCCCGCGGCCACTACACCAGTAAATTCCTTTAACCTTATTCCTTCAATTTATTTATTTGTTTTACAGTAACTAATAATTTGTGTTTTACTTGTTTCAGTTGGCAAGGAAATTGTTGACCTGTGCTTGGACCGTATCAGAAAGCTTGCCGATAACTGCACTGGTCTACAAGGGTTCCTTGTTTTCAACGCCGTTGGCGGTGGCACTGGTTCTGGTCTCGGTTCTCTCCTATTGGAGCGTTTATCTGTTGATTACGGCAAGAAGTCGAAGCTGGGTTTCACTGTTTATCCATCTCCCCAGGTCTCCACTTCTGTTGTTGAGCCTTACAACAGTGTTCTCTCAACTCACTCCCTTTTGGAACACACCGATGTCTCTGTTCTTCTCGACAACGAGGCCATCTACGACATTTGCAGGCGATCTCTCGACATCGAGCGACCCACTTACACCAATCTTAACCGTCTTGTCTCTCAGGTATCATAAAATTCTGACTCTTTCGTGTGTTTATGTTGTCTTTGACTCTGTTATTGGCTAGAGTTGACATTTTCACGTGTGATTTCAGGTGATTTCCTCTTTGACTGCTTCTCTCCGGTTCGACGGTGCCTTAAACGTTGATGTAACTGAGTTCCAGACCAATTTGGTCCCCTACCCCAGAATCCATTTCATGCTTTCCTCTTATGCCCCGGTCATCTCTGCTGAAAAGGCTTACCATGAGCAGCTATCTGTTGCTGAAATCACCAACAGTGCATTCGAGCCATCTTCTATGATGGCTAAGTGTGACCCTCGCCACGGCAAGTACATGGCTTGTTGTTTGATGTACCGTGGTGATGTTGTGCCCAAGGATGTCAATGCAGCCGTGGCCACCATCAAGACCAAGCGCACCATTCAATTCGTTGATTGGTGTCCCACCGGATTCAAGTGTGGTATCAACTACCAGCCTCCGACCGTCGTTCCTGGTGGCGATCTTGCTAAGGTTCAGAGAGCCGTTTGCATGATTTCGAACTCGACTAGTGTTGCCGAGGTGTTCTCCCGCATCGACCACAAGTTTGATCTCATGTATGCTAAGCGTGCTTTTGTTCATTGGTATGTGGGTGAGGGTATGGAGGAAGGTGAATTCTCGGAGGCTCGTGAGGACCTTGCTGCTTTGGAGAAGGATTATGAAGAAGTTGGTGCTGAGTCGGCTGAGGGCGATGAGGACGACAACGAGGAGTACTGAACCAAATGTGTTTTGAATGAGGGCTTGCATTTTGCGACCCAATGATTTGTTTTCTTTTAATCATGTTTGTTTGCTGTTGTGTTTTGTTAACTTCGATTCTTCGAAGCTTTGTTAGACTGCTAATTCTATTGTACTCCCTTAAAGCGAAAATATTGAGTGCAATTGATTTGAATTTGGCCAAATTTTCTAGCATTTCTTTTACATGAATTTGTCAGTTTTAATGGGAAGATATAATAAATATATCATTTTTAATAGGGTACTACTTCAATGATTACCATACTTTGATCAAGATGCGATTTGACCACATTATTTTTTTAAGCAATTAAACTATTAAACTATTTAAATAATATCAATATGACCATCAGCAGTTAAAAATCAGCGATAGAGTGATGTGGCAGTTAAAAAAATAAGGGTATAATTACAAATTTAGTTCTTGTACATATTCTTTCAATTTAGTTAAAGTATATTAATTATTTAATTAGTTGTGACATGTGTCATGATCTGATTGGAGGAAAAATTAATTAAATAAAAATAATTAAAAGTCCTCTAAATATAAAAATAATTAAAACAAACTCTTAATAATTAATTTATTTTATTAATTTAAAAGTAAGACTAAATTTATCATACAAGGACTAAATGTGTACCCCTATTTTTTTAACTGCCACATTACCTTGTCATTAATTTTTAACGGCTGGTGGTCACATTGATACTATTTATTAAATAGTTTGGTAGTTTTAATTGCTTCGAAAAAAGTAACGTGATCAAATCACAACTTTATGAAAAGTATGGTGGTCATTGAAGTTGTTTACCCTTTTTAATATAGTAATTTAATCCTTTAACTAAAATTTTGTAACAAATAGATATTGTGTGATTGAAATTAAAACATGGCCCGAGTTAATAATACAAAAATTATTTATTAAAAATAATTCAATAATTTTAGTTTTTTTATATTTAAAAATTGATGTTGTATCGGCGGTATACAAATATTTTGTTTGTACAAGCGCCTCAACTTAAGGGTTAGAGATTCAATTTAGGGGTTTAAATTTATGTGCTTAGAATTTAGAGATTATGATTTGAATTTAGAGTTTAAAGTTTGAATTTAGGGGTTAGGTAAAAACCTAAATCACGGCCGTATTACCCTAAAACAATAACCTTAAACCCTAGTACTAAACTCTAAATTCTAAATCACTAAACCTAAATCCCTAAATTAAATCTTTAACCCCTGAAATTAGAGCGTAAAGTTTTCTATTTTAATTTTAATGATATTGTAGAGTCAACATATTTTGCCAGTTGACCAAGCTGCTCATATTTTGACTAAGAATACTCCCTTATTTTTCTTAGAGTCCCACATTTCCCTTCTCTCTAAGTAAAATTAAAATTAATTTAGAATTTATCAAAAAAATATTTTAATGACATTGTGTAGCTACGTTTTTTCTTTCTTTTTTAAATATATATATATAAGCGTGGTATTCTTTTAGAAAATTCGTCGATACGAATTATCTTATAAAGTACTTTTGAAATCTTAGTTTAAAGGGATTTCTTTTGAAAATTCTTATTCCTTTAAAGAACGATTGAAAACTTGGAGTTGCCACCGGCCACTTGGATAAGGTAGGCCGAACACCACAAAACCAGAGATTCGATTTGAAAGGAGGGTTCGAGAGTTGGTTACGTGTGGGGAAGGATTAGCACCCCCATCACGCCCGGAAATCAGTACCAAAATATTTGCTGCTTTTAATCGAAGGAAATTATCGAAATTTGAAAGGAATTTTATTTGGTAACCTTAATTGAAAATTAACCTTAATTGAACGGGCTTTATCAAATTGGTGGGTTCAAATTAATTGGACATTTAATTAATAAGGTTGACGATGCATCGGACCATAGACTAAACCGACATCATATAAGCCTGACTGTCGTGTTAGGTTATGGTTCGAATCCCGCACGTCACCTTTATGCACGGTGCAAACAATTAAAATATGATGTAATGATTTGGATAAGTTTTAATTTTACCTTGAGTCGGTAATGATTAATTCAAATATTTGGTCAACATCCTTTAAGCTCGGACTGCTACGACACAAATATCAGAGTTTATGAATACCTCCCTTTTTATGATTTAAATTAATTAATTCAAAATAAATTGGTCACATGAATGACAATTAAAAAATGAATGTCACAAAAAGGCTTGAAAATTAAACACACAAAGGCTCACTAAAAGTCCTAACCTAAAAAGCCTAGATTATGAAAATTTAATTAGTGATCTAATTATTAATTAAGTGAATCTAATATTAACCCTAAATTAATTAAACCTGATAAGCTAGAAAGCCCTAATAAATTATGGATTATCTTGATGATAATTAATTCGATCAATTTTAAACTAGCATCCCAATGAGCCAAAGATACTATGTAAAGTGAATCAAGTTAATTAATCATAACTTTAAATTAAATGTCTATAAGGGTAATTAAGGAGTATTTAACTAATTTAATGAATTTAACATTTATCCCAATAAGCCAATAATAAACTTAAATTAATTAAACTAGTTCAAACCTTAATCTAACTATGGTTTCAAAAGCTAACCTTAAATTTAATTTAATTAATTTAAAACTTATGCCCGCACAATTTAAATTAATTAAATTAAATTAACTAAAGTATCCTAGGAAGGTCTAATCTAATTAAGGCTCTAAGAAATTAAAACCCAAAATTAATTTGATTAGTTTAGTGATCGTGTCCCTATAAGACGAGCACACGATCCAAATTAGCCAAATTAATTTGCCTAATCTAATTTAAAGCTTTAATTAACAAAAAAAAACCCATCTAAACTAAGCCCAAACTATCCTAATTAACCAAACTAAACCCAAAAGGAAAAAAGCCCAAAACATATATATATATATATATATATTATAAGAATATATTATATAGATTTAAAAACCTAATTATATATGTTTAAAGAAAATATATATCATACAAGTTATAGAAATACTTTTTAACCTACATATATTTAAAAACTATGTATATTATATATTATACTTTTTAGAAGGGAAACTATATACTATATGCATTAAAACACACATATCATAAACATTACATAGAAACTAAATACTTAAAAAAAAATAAAGTCAATGACTCTTCCATAATAAAGGTTACCAATAAAATCATTCACATTTTCATTGAACTAAAAAAAATAGATTATACATGAATAGAATAAGGAAAGAGAATACCAAACACCCAAATCTTATACTCGATCCATCAAAATTCACACGCTGTTGTCGGGGTTGAGGAACTCGATTCAAGGGTTTTCCTTGTGGTTCGAATGGGTGTAAGTAAGGGGTAAAAATGGTTCGAATGGGTGCTTGGTTGTTTTAAGAAAAATGGAAAAAAGGCAGGGGGCTTGCCGAATGATATGAGGAAAAAAATGGGGTAGTGGTTCTTTTTTATAGGGTTCATGGAATTTATATTTATATAGTGATGAAGGGTATTTTTGATTTATTCCCTTAAAAAAAGAACCAATAAAAATTAAGGCATTGATTACCAAGTAGTTTTTTGAACCAATAAAAATAAGACATTGATTCATCCAATGAAAACCAAGCCTTGGTAAGTAAAGAGTTTTATATATAATTTTTTACTATATATAATAGACCATGAAATTTTAAACTCGGGATATAAAGTAAGATTTTTAAGTATTTAAAAAAGATAATGTAGATTTATTTTGTTTCGAACATTTAATTTAAACCCAAATAAAATTTAATGTCTACACATTGTAACTCGATTATTACAAAATTCCATTTGAATAAATGACTAAATTATTGTCGTTTTTTTTAAAAAATTACATGTTTGTTACTAAACATTTAATTAAATAACTTATAATTAAGTGACCTATTTATCACAACATTTTAATCAGTGATTAAATTGTTATTTTTATAAAAAAATTACATGTTTTTTTTTTGCATATAATCATGTTTATGGTGTATTTTACCTTTAAGGGTACATTTTGTAATTACATCCATCTGATAAACTGTTCTATTTCTAACTATTACAGAATGCACAAAACCATTTTCTAAAAATACAAGGACTAAAAAATACGCTTGGTTCTCCTTCAATTTACATAAGGGGCAGTTTGAGATATCCTTTCATCTTCCAAAAGCGTATACGGATCTATGTATTGCGGTGGTGCAACGGAGGTCTTACTTGCGTCGTGAATGAAAGACGGTCCGAAATACTGCCCAAGCAAAAAAAAATTATCAGCACCTTTAACGAACACGTCAATACAATAACGCATCTTCAATCATCATGTGAAAGACTCAGATATACTAACGAAAAATCCACAGCCAGGGTGATAAGAACTATGGCAGACAGTGAAGAACTATGGTAATAGTTCGAGCTGATAAAAACAGTACAAACACAAAGGACAGAAGCAATTTTCCCAAATAATTTCTCTATGCAATAACATAGGTCGGTCTAACGAACATCGAAATAGTACATGTAACAATGTTTGACGGGTCTAACTCTGAATTTCATCCCTCTACATGTGAAAACTCGGAAATTTGTTCGTAAAACTGATTAGTTAGTCTAGTTGGGTAACACCGTTGGAAGTTGTCGTTAAATCGCTTACCTGGTAATCAGCAATTGAATAATTTACATGCAAAGAATTGCTAAAAAAAACAGCATTTCAACAATTTATGTGCAATGAATTAGCAAAAGTAAAAAATAGTTCAAGTTTATGTTTTCAGTACCAACAATTGGACCAATTTCTCAGTTTTCATAAAGTATGAGGACCAAATTCTGACAAATTAGAGGAACTAATGGTTCAGTTTTGGTAAAGGAGAGGGATGAAATTCACAATTAGACAATGTCAGACGCTATATGAATATCTCTCTCCTTTAAAAAAAGGATTGGATTTCGGTTCAAGTTCAGTGCAACGACACAGCCCATGATGAGAAAGAGCTTTGTTCCAAGTGTACATCCTAAAGTTAAAATCCGAGTGTGGAAGGCGGGAAGCTTACAAGGTAGAGTGCGGAAAAGAATGCAATGGTTGCGACAATGAAAGGCCCAAAGCTGAGGAAGAAAGTTCCTCCAAGTGTTAGCAACAATTTAGCCCGCGGAATTAGCCCCTGAACAATGAACATGTAAGTTCAATACTCATTCTTACATGTGCTTGAATTCACAAATTAAATGCACACAAACATACACATTGCTTGAAAATGAATACACATCAAATGTTAACACTTGGATACAGGAACCACGGAACAGTTAGTTTTATATGAACAAATTAACATGAAATGAGAAACATCGTGTCGATAATAGAACGGCTCAACTAAAACAGAATGCAACAAAATCAAGTTCATTGCAGCATTCCGAAGGAAGATAGACAACACCAAAATGTATGATCACTCCCGGGGTAAAGTTATTTCTCATTTTCCCTTAAAATTCAAGCTAAACAAGTCCAAGTTAATACCCTAAATCTAGCTTGTCCGGATTATGAACTTACCATTACAATTCATATTACACATAATTCTATAAAGTACAATTATCCACGACTCGATAATGCAATGATAAGTTTTCATAAGCAAGATGAACAATATTAGTGCACACGAAAGAAAAGACGATTAATTCCAAGAACGATTGTGCTTAAGTTTTGCAGTTAACATAAGCAAGATTGTTATCATATCAGATCAAGACAAGTCACAACATGCAAAAATGAACTTCCCGTATTCTTTTAAAATTCACACAGGAAACAACTCTGAGGCAACACCCTAATTCAAGCTCGTTCGCTACCATCAGAATTCATAATGCACAACTATGTATAACTAGTTAATGCCATGATAAGTTTTCATAAGCAAGATGAACAAAACCTTTTACGAAAGATTGTGCTTAAGTTTTGCAGTCAACATAAGCAAGGAACAACATGCAACAATGTAATTTTGAGATCAACATAAGCAAAATCATAGAGTAAAATCTACCAACCTCAAGGCCTTCACTATTCAATTCCATCGAACGCTCCCTTTGATTAGCTAAGCTTTTCTCGAATTCAGTCGACACGGCATTCCTTTTCGAGACACTTCCTCCTTCTTCCCCTACTTTCATCCCCTCATCCAATCTGGGTTTTTTGGTATCCTCCAGCAATGAATTTGGTGTCATCCCCCTCCTCTTCAGCTCCTTCATAAACAGTGACTCAGGAGCTTCTTCACCTATTCAAAGAAAAAAAAACCCAATTTATAAACCCTCATAGAAATTTAAAAAACACAAATTAACCAAAACTTCAAGCAAACAAACAACCCAAGTTGAAAACTATACATAAATGATTCATCTTTTCAATGTTTTTTGACTTGTTTTTGGAGGACTTAATTTGGGTTAGTTTCATAAACTTTGAAATCAAAGAAACATAAAAAGGATGCGACTAAAATGAGTAAAAGAAAGCTAAAAAGTTCAGAAATTGAAAGAACATACCTTTGTTTTTGTTGTCACCTTCTTGAGTGGCACAACAAATTCTAGATCTTTGGCGCTGCCAGGACCTGAAGCTTCTACATCTATTAAAGTTGAGAACTTTCTTCCCGGAATCAGATTTTCCAGGAAAATTTGACTGGGAAATTGAAATGGAAGAAAACACAGGGTTCGATAACTGTAGAGAAGCCATTTTATTTTATCTTTTCTCCTTAATTTCTCCGCATTAACATTTTAAACGACTAATTATAAATAAAAACATAATTTTCAAAAGCAAAATACAAATTTTTGATGATTTCTTTCACTTAACAACTTCTCTGGGTTGAGTAAAAGAATGGGAAAGATTTTATTTTTTTGGATTTCTTTTGGAAATTATTGAGAGGAAGCAAATCAAGTTACAACTTTTGCAAGTTGGGAGAAGAGGGGAGATGTAGTGGTGGTCGTTTAGTGGCGTAATCGACATGGAGTAAATTAGAGCGGACAAGCTTTTGGTTGCTAACCTACGCGGCAGAGAGGTGTGCGGTGGCGGTTGGGCTTCGTAGCTATCGTCATTTGTGGTTCATCTGACGTTGGATCAGTGACGTGCATTCTATTAGTTCGGTGGGTCAGAATTTATTTTGGTTGTACTCTCGATTTTCTAGAGATTTATTACCATAAATTTGAATTGATTTGTATTATATATATGATTTTAATAGGTGATTTTTTTTATGTATCTTATATTTTAAATTCGAAATATATTTAAACAACATTAATTGATCAAAATTTTATATAAAAAATTTGATAGTTTAATTAAATTACTTAAAATAAAACATTTATATATAATTAATTAATCGACGAAATATTGAATAAAACGATTTGATATTTTTTTCTAAGATTATTCGATTATTCTCGCCGTGTATATATTTAGAAAATTTCACAGATATGGTGTACAAAAAAGCAGATTAAATTGAATAAAAATATAAATAAAATAATATCGTCACCTAACAAATCAAATTAAATTTCGATTAGTTTGATTTTAACCAGAAGAATCGGAACAAAAGGATGGTTTGGTCCGTATGGCATATAGAATTTTAGTTCTCAAATGAGTAAATGTTTCAGAGAATGTCGAATAAGATAGACGACAGTTGTCTCTTTAATTGTCTGTTTTTTGGTTGGAGCCATTGAGCAACAATGTACGTGTCAAAGTGTTGTGCAAACAGTGGTCCTATATGGCTTGATAGAGGCGAATATGTCCAATTTTGATGTCAATGCTTCCAAATATGGTATGGTATGGATTCTCCCACCAATACTTGTAATTGTCGACTTTTTTTCTTATTGAATTTAAATTTTATATTGAATATCGAATTTATTAGGCTCGAATGTTGTCAACCGAATTGACAAGAGGGGAGTGAGTTGAATTTTTGAAGTGGTGGATGAAAAACTAAAAAACAAAAATATTGACACAATAATTTATAGTGGTTCGACTTCTTAAACCAAGTCTATTTTTAGTACCTTAGCTATCCACACTAAATTTTTTTCATATCCATTAAATTTTCTTTCTTTTGAGGACAAAGAGTAACCTTACAATCCCTTAAAGTTTATACCCAAAAACCTTAAGATCATTATCTCTAAAAAAAAATTTCAAATAAAACAAACTGAAAAATCTCACTTAGGTAAATTGTTTGCACTCTAAAATACTCACCAAAAAACTTAAACACTTGAGCAATTATAACTATTTAGCTCAATAAGTATTCTCAACACGAAATATGACAATTTAAGCTCTAAAAGAATTTCTCTATACAATTGAATGTTGGTAGATGTTTTTACTTCCATGAATGCTTGAAAACTTCTTTTAAATCTTTTAATGAGTTTGTGACCTTTACTAGCTGTTGGGGTTGACTTGGAGCCGTTGAAAACTTAAATTCTTGCATTAAGTGCTCTTCTGGTGCAGAGGGTATCGATACTCGTGATAGGGTATCGATATTTGCTTTTAAATAAAAAGAGTCGTTAAACACAAGAACACATGGGGTATTAGTATCTGTTGTCAAGGTATTGGGACTCATCCTTGCGTATCGATACTAAGGGTCAGTACCAGTATGAAAAGTTTTCACTTGAATTTCCTTTAAACATAAGTATCGGGACCAAAGATAGAGTACCGGTGCCTAATTCCTGGTTTTGATTTTTAAGACCTTTTGAAAATATTTGTTCAACTCAAAAATATTCCAAACATATTTTTCAAACTATTTAAATTTTAAATTATTTTTTTAATATTTAAATTAAGTCCAAAAATAATTTTCAATTTGTTATATTAAAATTTTTATTTCAACAGAATTATTTATCATTTCATCTATAAAAAATAAATTAGTTTCTCTTCGGGAACCATCATTTTATCATTCATGCTTAAACATGTTCACCAGTTGATCTTGTGATGTAATCGAACAATAGAAGTTGATTGTGGGAGTACATGTGAAACGAAAAATTAAAAGAAAATTTTATTTTTCTGTCGACACCGTTATAGTTAAAGTGATAACAATACGTTACATCAAAGATCATAATTTAATTTTAAAATTACACAAATTTAACTTTTTTTTGTCAAATTTATACGATTAAATAATAAAAACAAAAACAGGGTTCATTCATATTATTCAACTTATCAATCCCTTTAGTGGAAGCAATCTAAATTGAAGGAAAAACATTGAGTATACATTACAAAATGTAACATATTTCAACAAGTATCAATGGCTCGAATTTATTTATGATCGGTTGGAACAAAATTCGTCAATCACTTTTTCGTCTCTTTATATGTTCTACCAATGATTTTATATCACATGTAAAACCATCATTAATACAAGTGACATAAAATTATTAATGGAACGTATAAAAGAACACATAAAAGAGACAAACAAACCGACTCATTCAGACTACCAAACACAACTAGCAGCTCCTGTTTCCAGAATCAGAATCCCATTTGTTCTTACAAAGTCAATGGCTCTTGAGATGTTAGTCTTCAACAACATCCGAACATGTCAACAAGGGGAATAAGTACATGGGAGGGTCCTAATTTGTTGTGGGTTTGACTTATATTATTATATGTAATAGAGACAGTGAATGCGATCTTATTTTTGAAACGAACAATATTTTAATATAATCGACGATTCTTATATAAATTGAACTAATTCTATATTCAGATTAAATCAAAACTTTAAGAATAAAAAATTGTGTATATAAAATAGAATATATCCATAGTACAAGAGCATAAAAGAGCTCAAGTCAATATGGGTCACTATCTTTACTACCAAGGCTGGATCTTATTTGCACATGAAAAGGCTATAGATTATAGATATTGCTATTATACGAACTCAAATAAGAATGGTCAAAAGTCGAGCTACCATCCTTTGTGGTTCATCTGACGTTGAACCGGTGACGTACATTTTATTATTTTCGTAAATCATCATTGAAGTTTACTCTTAAATTTATTTTGGTTATTAAAATTTTAAAACGTTAATTTTGCTCACCAGAATTTAGGCATTGAATGTTTTGTCAGCCACCCATTAATTTTTTAACGATGTTTATTTACCGGCAAATAAAAGAATTTTTTCAAAATTTGAACGTTGAACTTAATCGGCACAAGCGAAAGGCATTTGATGTTTTATTCTCGTTGTGTTCGTTCGAGGGTATCCTATATGAGGTCCGTAAGTGAGTACTCTTTTCCTCCATTTAAGATAGAGAGGTCTTTAACGAGGCTCTCTTTCGGATCAGTTTTTAATTATAATAAAATTTAAAGTTTTGTCGAGCAAAAAAAATGTTACTGATAAACGAACTCCATTCGACGATAAAAAAAGAGATATACGAGAGAAAAATCAAAAGATTTTCGGTCGATTCGTCTACTTCAAAGTACTTTACAACAAAATAGAGTTCGAATAAATCGAATCGGTAACTCTTTTTCTTATTAAAATTTATTTATAAAATAGAAATACTTAAAATTAAATATTTATATATATAAAAATAAATAAATTGAGTTATTTCACATTTGGATATTTAGTTTCAAATTTAAATTATACTCTATTAATTAAACATATTGTTGCTATGATTTTTGACTAGTTTGGAAAATGTTTACGAAGTATTGTTCGTCAAAAAGTCGGTGTAAACTCTTGACAAGTCTGGTATTAGGTTCCCAAAATGTATGTGCTTGTTTTAGTTTCGAAATTTTGATTCCACGCGAAATGTAGAAGGTGTCTTTTACCCTCTCGTATACAATTAATTTACGGGTTATTTAAAATTTTCTAAATTTAGAAGACAACAATGAATTATATATTTGTTAAAAAAATAAAATATATATTTTTAAGGAGTTAATACACAGTTTTACTATTGTCTCAATTTTTTTTAATTTTTTTGTTTTGGATCCCATCAGTTTAAACTCTCCTATTTCCACTTTAATTATTGTAGATTTTGTCTATGAAGTAGTTGATTAAATATTTAATTTCGAACAATGAAACTTTTATAAATCTCGACATGTTGAATAAGTAATCTTCATAAAGAATCATTTGAATTTTCGAACACGTTTTCTTGAGAACAAAATCTTCTATCGTCAAAGCACTCTATAAAAATATTTCCAAGAGTTTCCAGGTCTCGGGTGCGGCATATTTAGGATGTGATTAAAAGACGGTAAATTTTAAAATTTGTTTTCAATATGTTTATATTTAGAAAATCCTGTCGATATGGCGTAATTATGCATAGAAACAGCTTTTTTTAATAGTCTAAAAGTGATTACAAGGTAGTTTTTGTTCATATATATTCTTAACACTTTAACAATGCACATACACCTCGTAGACAAAACAATTTGAACCCGTGTATTTTAGGGTAAACATCATCCGCTTTTCCACTAGGACACTTGTTGGGTTCAGAAATAGCTTATTAAATTGAATAAAAAATTAAATAAAATAATCCCGTCACCTAATTAACAAACTAATGAATCGAACTAAATTTCAGTTCGATCGATTAACTCGGTCTTAGTTAAACAAGCAACACCCTACTGCCTGCCTCTAGATCTTGTTTCCAAATGGGTTTGTGCTTATGATGGATTCTACCTCATTTTCTCAATTTTTTTTTTTGAAATCTCATAATAGAATATGGTTTGGTCCGTAGGGCATATCAATTTTAATATTCAAATGAGTAAATGTTTGAGAGAATGTCGAATAAGATAGACAACAATTGTCTCTTTAAATGTCTGTTTTTGGTTGGAGCCATTGAGTAACAATGTATGTGTCAAAGTGTTGTGCAAGTAGTGGTCCTATATGGCTTGATAGAGGCGAATATGTCCAATTTTGATGTCAATGCTTCCAAATGTGATATGGTATGGTATGGATTCTACCACCAATACTTGTAATTGTTGACTTTTTTCTATTGAATTTAAATTTAATTTTAATTCGATATTGAATATCGAATTATTTATCACTTCTTATATAAAGAATAAGTTTGCATCTTATTGCTCTCTGAAACCATAACTTATAAGTGAAACAAAAACTTAAAATAAAGTTTTATTTCTTTGTCGACATTGTTGTAGTTGAAGTGATACTGTAATCACTCATTTTTACTTAAATATATTAATATTGCATGTATATTTATTATATGAATGTTACTAATATAAGGTGTGTGTATGTATAAGCTATGTATACGTATTAGGGGCGTATGTATGTCACGTATGTATCTAGGGTATAAGCGTATGTAGATGTCATGTTAATTATACGTATGATTATACGTACGTTCACTAGAATAATATATTAATTAATGATCGTATAATATAAGTATATATTTTCGTATGTATTGCTGTTATAAGTATACTATTATTATTATTGGGCTAGTAAAATGAAAAATTAAATATATATTAAATCCAAATAAATAAAATCCAAGTCCAATTACAAGGCCCGTTTGGCCCAAATCAATCCTATCTATTACAATGCGGGAATCGTGGGGCGTTGGATCAAGATCGATCCAACGCCACGATGCAATGGAAGTCAAAAATATTCGCCAGCGCGTGCTCCACACGTATGGACCGTTCGAGTGCCGCGCGGCGTGTAGATCACGCGCAGACGCTTTAATGTCCCACGCGCGTAAGATCCACGCGTTCGACTCGACTCGATTGCGGAGCTCCACGTGGCGAAATCGAAGCCGTTTCATCGATCGAGGCTTCATCCAGCCGATCGTCCTTCAAGCCATCTCGACCGTTAGATCGATCGATCTAACGGCCGAAAATGCGCGTCGCCACCGGGCAGAGTGTCCACACCGCCACCGCGCCCGATATTGACCCCCGCGTTCAGATTATGCCAAAGACAACAAGCAAAATGTCGATCTGGAAAAGAAGATACAAGTTGCAACCAAAATACGAGAGGCGTAATATATATGAAACGGGTTTGTTGTAACGGGATTAGCTAGCCACAATTTTTAGGAGCGAGCAAAAAAAGAGAGGGTAGTAACACAAAAAACGAAAGCTTGTAAAAACCGAAACTTGTAACAGTCAAGATAATCAAAAAGCGATCCAGTGGTAATTTTTTTTGTCTCTTTTTCTTACATGTTTTTTTTAGATGCATATCTGAAACACAAACACAAAAAAAAAAAAAAGAAACAAGTAAAGTCTTACGGCTTTGTCTGTGGTCTTCCCTTCCTCTGTGACAAGCCTTTTCGGCTTCTACAAGCCGATCGGTGAACAAAGGGAGGGAAGACCCCTTGTGGTTTCGTTTTGGTCTAAAGAAAATATATTTTTGGATTCGTATTTCTTAGATCTAGGGTAAATAAAAGGGGATCCTCTGAATCCAACCACGGATTCATGTTGAGGACGACAAGAGGAAGGTTTTGGTGTATTTTGGGAGCCTACTGCGCGGCCGGTTAGCGGGCGACGGCGCAGAGAATAATGGCGGCCGGCCGGCGGCAGAGAATACGGCGGCCGGCCGCCGGATTCTGGGTTTCTCAAGAACACTTGAGAGAAAACGAAGAACAAGGATCTTCTGGAAAAACTGAAAATGAAAGAAATGAAGGGGAAAATGGGTTTCGGTCTAAAAACGGGCTTTTTATAGTTATTATTATTTTTGAAATGGGTAAATTACACACTTAATCCCACCGCGTTTTCAATATTTTCACTTTTGTCTCGCCGCATGGTATAATCACACCCCCAGTCCCCCTGGTTTTTCAAAAGATTACAATTTTGTCCCTAAATTACACCGAATCAGTTTCTGAATGGTAAAATTACGCCCTTAACCATCCCGCGTTTTTGAATATTTCATTTTGAGTCTGCCCCTTGGTATAATTACAATCCTGGTCCTTATAGGTTTTGTTTATTTCGCAATTTCGTCCCCAAATTACATATTATTGTTCTTTAATTTCTGCCACTGACTTTCATTTTCCTTTCATTTCAGTCATTGTTTTCTTTGTAAATATTATTGTTCGTATTATAATCGTATATGTTGATATTATTGTATTTTATGTCTCTCGTATATGACTCGTTTTATGTTTTTATGCATATATATGTTAAATATAATATTTCGTTTTCATCTGGCTATTCATATCAAACATATTATGTTCTAATCGGTTCGTATACGGCATGTTCTGTATTTTGTATGTGTGTGAGCTTTCTTATTTTCTAGGGCTACATGTTAGTATATTTACCCTTTTTTATGATATGTTGACCCGTATATGTTGAAATATGTTTTATTACCAGTATGCATGTCTTTTTGAAATATTTGTTCGTATATATATATATTTATTCCTGCCTTATTATTTTGACATATGATAGTTGTTTTTATCTACTGTTTGGAGTAATATGTATATATATACATGCTTTAGTCTAAAATATCATTCATGATAAACTAATGTTCCGGTATGTTAATATTTATTATATTTAAATGATTTGTCATGTTTTATGTTTTTGCCATTAAGATTGCATATCGAGATATAAATTGTTAATGCGGTGTCCTTTTATCCGAGCGTAAATGGGGCCAGTATCAAGCGTAGTGATAGTGGTTGGACGTTTATTCTCGGATAACGAGACCCTTAAAATATATTCGCAATTATGACCAAAATTTAAAATAATCGTCACTTTAATCCGGAAAATCCAATATTAATAAAGCGGTAATTATTAAAGTACCAATTTTTTGGGCGGTGTGGGGGTGCTAATCCTTCCCCATCCGTAACCGACTCCCGAACCCTGTCTTTTGAATCTCTGGTTTTGTGGTGTCCGGCCTACCTAAGTGGCCGGTGGCGACTCCATTTTTATAAGGTTTTTTGTAAACCCCACGGAATAAATATTTTTAAATATCACAAACACTTTTGAAAGAAAATATTTCAAAAAAATATTATCGTTTTTATTTAGCGAGACCTTCGCACGGGATGGCGACTCATTTGGGACATTTTTGTTTTTCAAAAACAAATGAGAGTCAAGCTTTTAAAATAATTACCGCTTTACTAATATTGGAAATTCCGGATTAAAGTAACTATTAAATTAACATTCGGTCATAATTGCACGTTTATTTTAACGCATTTAAAATATGGCATATAAACCCGTCTTTTTAAGTGGGGGGAAAACGCTAATGCTTTCGTGGAGATATCGTTCTCCCGTATGGGCCTAGCAAGTACCTTCGGGGCTCGAGTACCTTATGCTTTCGTAAGGATATTGTTCCTTAAATCACGGGCATAAGCGAACGGGTCCCCGAATTGAATCCGGTTGAAAGTAGCCTATAATGGGTGATGATCGGGGCCTTGCTACCCTTAGTAGGGGGACAGCAAGGACAATTCGGGTACCTCCTAGCACCAACACTGCATGTAGAGAACATAGAAACCCACCCTGTTAGAGCCATGCGGATAACCTTAGGTTTTAGACGGGATAAATAGGACTGTTTTGTGTGTTTATTTATTTTTGTCATTTTATTTACTTTATCCGGTACTGACTTGTGTTCTTTTGCTTTGTTTTTACATACCATTGCATTCGCATTACACAGTGGGGCATTGATTTCGAGTGATTTCTCCCATAATAGAAGATTGTTCATGATGGACCAAAGGTTCCTTGACTGAAGGAGGGGGTCCAATTCCAAAACTTCATCCCGAGACTAGACAGGAGACAGCCGAAGAAGAACCATTCAAGGACACCGGAATGCATTTGATGGCAGTGTCAATCCTAGTGATAAACAAATACAAGAACTAAAGAAGCGGATGTCCGAGATGATGGACCATATGAATATCATGATGAAAGGCAAAGCATGTCGAACTCGAGAAAAGATTCGGTCGGGGGGAGCAGAATGTGGAACAAAATGGTCGAGAATGTCAAAATAGGCAACATCGTTAAATATGACAAATCGAATCCCTTTGTGATCAATCTCAAGAAGCAGACAAATAGCATATCTGGGGAAGATACCCAGGGAACAGAGGCAAAACCAGGGGAAGTTCGAGAATCTAATGACATCAAAAGACATTATCCTATACCCATGAGATACACCGAATTACTTCCGTTGCTTGTCGAAAGGAACCTTATCATACCAATGAAGTGCGTGCCAAGAAAAACCTCCTTATCCGAAAAATTACAACAGTCGTGTCCGGTGCAGCTACCACATAGGCGATTCGAGTCATCACACTGAAAATTGTAGGGCCCTGAAGGACAGAGTTCGAGATCTTATCAGAATGGGAATCTTGGATTTCGACGACGAACAACCCCGATTCTTCAGCCAGCCAACCGTTGCCCGAGGGGCAAAGTCGAAGAAGGAACAATACCCAGCCCAAGGTTCAGATAACACAGAAATAGGTCGCTCAAGCGGGATAAAGTTAGGAGTCAAGAATAAAAGCGTCTTAGAATATGAACTTGCACACAAGCGCGACCAGCTCGAGCATGAGAGGCACAATCTTAGCATGAAATCAAAGAATGTGCAAGACGAGTATCAGAAGCTGCACTTTGAATTTAAGAGTTTCGGTCTGGGTGACACTACGGAAGAGTGGGTCAATGGTATGATTCAGCTAAAGAACGGTTGAGTATTTGGAAGCGTAAATGCAAGAATAGTAAGAATAAAGTCGATCATTATCAAAGAAGTCGGAAGAAGCTCGAGGCCAACGCGACTTTCTCCAAAATGAGTTGGAAAGCGATCGGCCATGGAAGATATCCCAAATCAAGTCCGCACCAGAAATGAATGAATCACAAGCTTTCCAAATAGAGAACACAGCACTCAAAGAACAGATGGTGAGGCTCGAGACTGCTTTACGCACCTGTGAGATCCGTGCTAGGGCAATGATCGTTAAGCTACAAAAGGCCGAGCAAACAATACGGGAGAAAGACCAAGACATGAAGATGGTTATGACTCAAGCCCGACAAGTAGCCCAACAGGTAGCAGATTTAGCCGATGCAGCAGCACCAATAAGCCAGAATATGGATCCAGCATTGGACCAAGAAGGAAAACTGACGGGACTATTGAATGAGGTCAAGACATTAGGTGCCAGGGCTCACCAATATCTGTAAAACCCTAATACGGATGTAATGAAACCTCTTGGTCTGAATGAAAGATGTTCTATAAGGACAAATCACTTGTGGAATCAATGCTTTATTGCATTCATGCATTGCATTTGCATCGCATCTTTTGCATTGTTTTATCATCGCATGACACTTCATCATTTAATACATGAGGTTCGATGGCAGAACTAATCGAAAAATGGAACGAATTGAAGATTCGAGGCTTGATCAGTTAGAAGGAAAAATCGAGAAAGAGCTTAAGAAGAAAGAGAAGATAAATGCTTTCAATACAAGGGAACTCGCCTAGTCCCCGATCCGGTCATTCCTCCATTTCAAGGTTCCCGTATTTGCGTGAGTATGACGGAACCCAGTCTGCTGAAGATTCACTTAACCATGTTTTGTAGAAAAATGGAAGGATACATGAAGAACGAAGAATTATTAATCCACTATTTTCATGATAGCTTGACGGGAGCAAAGAAGTGTGGTATAACCGTTTGAACAGAAACCAAGTTAGGTCATGGGGTGACCTCGCTAATGCCTTCTTGGATCAATACAAATATGCTTTAGATTTAGCACACGTCGACGTTTCTTGAGAATGAGAAAATGAGACCAAGTGAAAGCTTCAAGGAATATGCATTAAGGTGGCGATGTCTGGCGACCCAAGTCCAGCCCCCCTATAGCGGAAGAAGAGTTGACTCCCTATTTCATGCAACGCTTCCTCTCCCTTCTTCGATATGATGTTGGAAAAATCGAGAAACAAATTCAAGATTTCATGACGATTGGAGAAAGAATAGAATACGCAATCAAAGAAGGAAAATTGGGGTCTAAGTCCGAGGACCGAATCAAGATAAGATAGATAAGGATGGAGACGTAAATGAATGTCATCTCCGTGGTTCGCGTGGTCGTAAAAGAAGGAGACAGACCGACAAATCGGGTCATCAAGGAAAATCCCTCTGACGAGCGCAAATTTGGAAGTGTTTGGAACATCTATCTCGGACATTTGGCCTCATCCGTAGAGGGTCACTATCTTGTTCCTAGGCCGATGAAGAGTGCACTGATCCGTATGCCCATAGCTTTGACTCGAGTGGCACATGCGAATTCTATATGGGGCACGGGGCATCCCACCAGTAAAAATGTAGACCTTTCTTTGGAGGAAATCAAGAAGCTGGTCAATGATGGAACCACGACACAAGAATCGATCAAGCGGTGGAAGACCAAGGATGAGAAACAAATCTACATAGTAATCTTGAAGAAGCCAGAGAGGTCTCTACATTAAAATACCTTCCCAAGTAGTACAAGGGATCAACTCTATGTGGCCCCATGTGGTAAAGATCTTTTATGATGGGGCATGTTTGTTGGTTTTTGTTTTCAATAAAGGACGATTTCGCTTAACATATAATGTTTTTGAAAGCACATAGATATTTTATCATCGTTATAGGACATCGGATATCAATTACAAGAGGTGACATTAGATAGATATCGTGATAACGATGATGTGTGATCTTCCCCACCAGACTCTGGTCAGCAAAGCGAGATTATTACTCTTTCGATGATATTCAAGGACGAAAAAGCTCTAAATGTCAACCATGTAGAGTTGCTTGAAATTGAAACTCTAGGCATAATCTTCTAGGTAGTAAAGAAGAAACAAAACAAAAAAGAAGAGAAAAAGAGAAGAAAGGAAGAAGAAATGAAAATGAGAAAATAATAATAAAAAGTACTCCTATGTTCGAAACCTGGTAATAGGCTTGTTCGGATAAGAGTATGGAAATTTTGAGGCACTTCGCTGAAGCGATAGGGTGGAGATATATCATCCAAAAAAAAAAAAAACCTTAGCTTCATGAGTGATGGTAATATTTTCAAATCGTGACTATGCCGAGTAACTTGGGGCAGTGTTGTTTGCTCCATCGTTGTCCTCAAGACAAAGGACTGTGACGAATTGATTTCCTCAAAAAATGATGAAAAGAACGAAAAAACAAAACAAAAATGAAAAATGATAGGCGATATCATAGGAAAAATTAAGACTCGCACCACCCAGAACTTTATTCCTAGAGTAATATTTCTGCGCTCGAGTGGTTATACAAGCCTACCCTTTTTGAGGGCGGAGTAAATAATGAGAATTGAGAAAAAGTAGTACTCTGCAGCTACGCAGCGGTAATCATGAGGATGAACCGAGTCACAGGGAAGACCTCACATCTTTGAATTATCAAAGTGGTTGAATCTAAGCCACTCTTGCACATGATATCCAGAGCTCCTATCTTTGTGTTTTCAAAATCTTGTATGTTAATCTAAATGATACCCTTTAGTGGAACACTAATCAGCAAATTGACAAGTCAAAGCAACAAAAGTTTTCATGCATGACTTGGGGTAAGATCCGAACACAAGGAGGCGAGATACTATTGAAGCCCCTAACGTAAATGACCTCACAATGCATAACAGAGGTATAAGTGTCGATGACTCAAGAACAAGAAGCGAATTCAGCCACAATGCCTTATTTGGTTCAAGAAAATGAAGGACAAAAACAGACAAGAATGAGCTTACAAAGTGAAGGGACGGTTAAAAGTAAACAGTGAGTCTCCAAAGAATTAAAGCACAGAGATCGATGAATGGTGTCCGTCAAGAGGCAACAAGAAGATTGAGGTTAAGAAGCATTTTGCTCACCCCGATGACGAAATTAACAAATACTCGAGAATGTTGGGTCAAAAGAACTGGAAGATAGCCGAGCACGATCAAATGGGGCAATACAGAACAGAAAGAATAGTAAGAATCTCTGCACACGCATGATATAGCGTTTGTTGGAGAAGCAGGCAGAAACCCCGAAGAAGAAAGACAGGTGCTCGTGCAAACGAACAAGAGCAGATGCCCATTGAGCAAAATTTGAGAAATGAAGGTCAAAATTGAGCATACCACGAAGGAAAAGAAATAAGAGAAATCGGAAGAATAACTTTTCGGGACATAAAGAAAAGAAAAGAGGAGAAAGAAATCATTATATTACATGCATCATATAGATAGGGGCATGTCAATTTTGCTTGTTCCTAAATAGGTATTTGAAGAATTATTGAAGAATTTACCAAAGTCCATTAAACAACAGCCATGTCGGCGTTAGATCCAAATATTAAATCCTTCGGGTCATCGGTAAGTCCTTCGGGCACGATGTTAAATCGTTCGGGTCATCAGTAAGTCTTTCGAGCATGGTGTTAAATCCTTCGGGTCATCGAGAAGTCCCGGGCATGATGTGGCAGCATATCAGCGTGAGTCCTCATAAAAACAGCCATGTCGGCGTTAGATCCAAATATTAAATCCTTCGGGTCATCGGTAAGTCCTTCGGGCACGATGTTAAATCCTTCGGGTCATCAGTAAGTCTTTCGAGCATGGTGTTAAATCCTTCGGGTCATCGGTAAGTCCGCCGGGCATGATGTGGCAAGATATATCGCGTGAGTCCTCATAAAACAACCATGTCGGCGTTAGATCCAAATATTAAATCGCCGGGTCATCGGTAAGTCCCGGGCACGATGTTAAATCGCCGGGTCATCGGTAAGTCTTTCGAGCATGGTGTTAAATCCTTCGGGTCATCGGTAAGTCGCCGGGCATGATGTGGCGGCATATCGGCGTGAGTCCTCATAAAACGACCATGTCGGCGTTAGATCCAAATATTAAATCCTTCGGGTCATCGGTAAGTCCTTCGGGCACGATGTTAAATCCTTCGGTCATCGGTAAGTCTTTCGAGCATGGTGTTAAATCCTCGGGTCATCGAGTAAGTCCGCCGGGCATGATGTGGCAAAGATATCGGCGTGAGTCCTCAAAAAACAGCCATGTCGGCGTTAGATCCAAATATTAAATCCTTCGGTCATCGGTAAGTCCGCCGGGCACGATGTTAAATCCTTCAGTCATCGGTAAGTCTTTCGAGCATGGTGTTAAATCGCCGGGTCATCGGTAAGTCCGCCGGGCATGATATGGCAAAGACATCGGCGTGAGTCCTCATAAAAAAAACCATGTCGGCGTCAAATCCAAATATTAAATCCGCCGGGTCATCGGTAAGTCCCGGGCACGATGTTAAATCCTTCGGGTCATCGAGAAGTCTTTCGAGCATGGTGTTAAATCCCGGGTCATCGTAAGTCCTTCGGGCATGATGCGGCAAAGATATCGGCGTGAGTCCTCATAAAAAATGACCATGTCGCGCGGATCCAAATATTAAATCTTTCGGTTTTCGATAAGTCCTTCGGGCACGATGTTAAATCCTTCAGTCATCGAGAAGTCTTTCGAGCATGGTGTTAAATCCTTCTGGTCATCAGTAAGTCCTTTGGGCATGATGTGGCAGTCTTAGTAGCGTAGGTCCAAAAAAGGCAACAGCCTCGCAAAAAAAAAAAAAAAACAAAAAAAAAAAAAAAAAAAAAAATGAATGATGAAAATGATGAAAAAAGGAACCTGCATTTTCAAGCCCCAGTGAAAGGTTCCATAGAGAGAGAACCCTAAATCTAAAATCTCAAAAAGAACTCCCAGTCGGAAAAATCCATCAGTGGCGCAAAAAGTTTTAGAAGAAACCAGCGTTGAAAGCAAAGAGTTCTATATAGGAAGGACTCCAAGCTTCATTGTCTCAAAGTGAAAGGAAGGACTCATAATTCGGGATATCAGGGCGAAGGGTTCAATGTCGAAAGAGCCTGTAGCTCCAAGATCGGAAGGTGACGAAGTTCTATATAGGAAGAACTTACGAGCCTGAAGATTCAGCCAAGGAAGAGCGGAGATGTCCAAAAAAATTCGTTTTTCTGAGGCTACAAACAGGGAAGTCTGATAAAATGAGTGCTTATGAATCTTTGCTTTGTTTCCCATTTCATGAGAACAAGCAAAGAGGGCAAATCAGTAATCACTCATTTTTACTTAAATATATTAATATTGTATGTATATTTATTATATGAATGTTACTAATATAAGGTGTGTGTATGTATAAGCTATGTATACGTATTAGAGGCGTATGTATGTCACGTATGTATCTAGGGTATAAGCGTATGTAGATGTCATGTTAATTATACGTATGATTATACGTACGTTCACTAGAATAGTATATTAATTAATGATCGTATAATATAAGTATATATTTTCGTATGTATTCTTTGTTATAAGTATACTATTATTATTATTGGGCTAGTAAAATGAAAAATTAAATATATATTAAATCCAAATAAATAAAATCCAAGTCCAATTACAAGGCCCGTTAGGCCCAAATCAATCCTATCTATTACAATGTGCAGGAATAGCGTGGGCCGTTGGATCAAGATCGATCCAACGCCACGATGCAATGGAAGTCAAAAATATCTGCCAGGCGCGTGCTCCACATGTATGGACCGTTCGAGTGCCACGCGCGCGTGTAGATCACGCGCAGACGCTTTAATGTCCCACGCGCGCGTAAGATCCACGCGTTCTGACTCCTCGACTGCGGAGCTCCACGTGGCGAAATCGCCGCCGTTTCATCGATCGAGGCTTCATCCAGCCGATCGTCCTTCAAGCCATCTCGACCGTTAGATCGATCCGATCTAACGGCCGAAAATGTGTCCCGCCACCGGCAGAGTGTGTCACACACCGCCACCGCGCCGATATTCAGTCCCGCGTTGATTATGCCAAAGACAACAAGCAAAATGTCGATCCGGAAAAGAAGATACAAGTTGCAACCAAAATACAGAGGCGAGAATATATATGAAACGGGCTGTTGTAACGGGATTAGCTAGCCAAAGCAATTTTAGGAGCGAGCAAAAAGGAGAGAGGGTAGTAACACAAAAAAACGAAAAGCTTGTAAAAACCAGAAACTTGTAACCAGTCAAGATAATCAAAAAGCGATCCGGTGGTGGTAATTTTTTCTCTTTTTCTTACATGTTTTCAGATGATATGCATATACGAAACACAAACAAAAAAAAAAAAAAGAAACAAGTAAAGTCTTACCGCTTTGTCTCGTGGGTCTTCCCTTCCTCCGTGACAAGCCTTTCGGCTTCTACAAGCCAGATCCGGTGAACAAAGGGAGGGAAGACCCCTTGTGGTTTCGTTTTGGTCTAAAGAAAATATATTTTTGGATTCCGTATTTCTTAGATCTAGGGTAAATAAAAGGGGATCCTCCGAATCCAACCACGGATTCATGTTGAGGACGACAAGAGGAAGGTTTTGGTGTATTTTGAGAGCCTACCGGCGCCGGTTAGCGGCGGCCGCGGCCGGAGAGAATACGGCGCCGGCGTACGCCGATTTCGGGTTTCTCAAGAACACTTGAGAGAAAACGAAGAACAAGGATCTTCGGAAAACCGAAAATGAAAGAAATGAAGGGGAAAATGGGTTTTGGTCTAAAAACGGGCTTTTTATAGTTATTATTATTTTTGAAATGGGTAAATTACACACTTAATCCCACGCGTTTTCAATATTTTCACTTTTGTCTCGCCGCATGGTATAATCACACCCCATCCCCCGGTTTTTCAAAAGATTACAATTTTGTCCCTAAATTACACGAATCGGTTTCGAATGGTAAAATTACGCCTTAACCATCCCGCGTTTTTGAATATTTCATTTTGAGTCTGCCCCTTGGTATAATTACAATCCTGGTCCTTATAGGTTTTGTTTATTTCGCAATTTCGTCCCCAAATTACATATTATTGTTCTTTAATTTCTGCCACTGACTTTCATTTTCCTTTCATTTCAGTCCTTGTTTTCTTTGTAAATATTATTGTTCGTATTATAATCGTATATGTTGATATTATTGTATTTTATGTCTCTCGTATATGACTCGTTTTATGTTTTTATGCATATATATGTTAAATATAATATTTCGTTTTCATCTCGCTATTCATATCAAACATATTATGTTCTAATCGGTTCGTATATGGGCATTCTCGTATTTTGTATGTGTGTGAGCTTTCTTATTTTCTAGGGCTACATGTTAGTATATTTACCCTTTTTTATGATATGTTGACCCGTATATGTTGAAATATGTTTTATTACCAGTATGCATGTCTTTTTGAAATATTTGTTCGTATATATATATATTTATTCCTGCCTTATTATTTTGACATATGATAGTTGTTTTTATCTCTTTGTTTGGAGTAATATGTATATATATACATGCTTTAGTCTAAAATATCATTCATGATAAACTAATGTTCCGGTATGTTAATATTTATTATATTTAAATGATTTGTCATGTTTTATGTTTTTGTCATTAAGATTGCATATCGAGATATAAATTGTTAATGCGGTGTCCTTTTATCCGAGCGTAAATGGGGCCAGTATCAAGCGTAGTGATAGTGGTTGGACGTTTATTCTCGGATAACGGGACCCTTAAAATATATTCGCAATTATGACCAAAATTTAAAATAATCGTCACTTTAATCCGGAAAATCCAATATTAATAAAGCGGTAATTATTAAAGTACCAATTTTTTGGGCGGTGTGGGGGTGCTAATCCTTCCCCATCCGTAACCGACTCTCGAACCCTGTCTTTTGAATCTCTGGTTTTGTGGTGTCCGGCCTACCTAAGTGGCCGGTGGCGACTCCATTTTTATAAGGTTTTTTGTAAACCCCACGGAATAAATATTTTTAAATATCACAAACACTTTTGAAAGAAAATATTTCAAAAAAATATTATCGTTTTTATTTAGCGAGACCTTCGCTACAGATACAAATACTCTTTAAATATAAATTCTCGTAAATTTAATATTTCTACGAATTTATACGATTAAATAATAAAAAACAAAAATACAAAATGTAACATATTTCAATAAGTATCAATTGTGAGTTTTTCTTTTAAGCAACCAACCGATGAGCGTAAGAACTAAGAAAGATAAAGTAACTTTGGAACCTAATCAAAAGATCGATGCCTTTGTTGAAACAAGTGACTTCACTCAGATTGATTGAGAAACATGCAATGGAATTTGTATAGCAAAGCTCGAATTTATTTATGATCAGTTGGAATAAAATTCGTCAGTTTAGACTCGTAATATAAAATTATTGATAGAACATATAAAGAGATACAGAAAAGTGACAAACGAACTTTATTCGACCGGTTCAGACTACCAAACACAACTAGCAGCTCATGCTTCCAGAATCAGAATCCCCTTTGTTCTTACAAGGTCAATGGCTCTTGAGATGTTAGTCTTCAATAACATCCGACCATGTCAACAAGGAGGGGGAATAAGTATATGGGAGGGTCCCAATTTGTTGCGGGTTTGACTTGTATCATTATATGTAACAGAGATGGTGAACACGATCTTTACTTTTGAAACGAACAATATTTTCTCGTGAATATAATCAATGATTCTTATATAAATTGAAGTAATTTTATGTCTAGATTAAATCAAGACTTTCAGAATAAAGAATTGTGTATATAAAATAGAATATATTCATAGCACAAGAGCATAAAATAGCCAAGTCAATATGGGTCATTATCTTTACTACCGAGGCTAGATCTTATTTGTACATGAAAAGGCTATAGATATTGTTATTTTACAAACTCACGTAAGAATGGTTAAAAGTCAAGTAAGTACATTTAATTGGTTGGCCAAATTGTTCATATTTGTTTTCTCATATTTTTTTAGGCTAAGAGTTCTACACTTATTACGAGCACTCATTTTTCTTCCTAAAATTTTATTTTTCTTCCCCTCTAAATAAGATTAGAGTTAAATTTAAGATTTGTCAAAAAAAATAATCAAAAGTCAAAGGACGAAATAATTCTAATCATATTTATTTATTTTCCTTCTACTTGTCTAACAATTAAACCATATTCATTGGCTCTCTTCCTATGAAAAATTAGTTTGTCGGCTTCAAATTCATAAAACCTAAGGCTATCAATGGTAACAAATAGTTCGACAAAATTGGACATTTCAATTAACACTTTCATAGTGATTCACGGTTTATCTCATACAACTATTCAAAGTTCATAAAAAATATCTCTATGGTCCACAATATCTTCGTACAATGTAATTGATTTCTCTTAGCTTTATAACTCTTTTTAATATATATATATGATGGACCAAGGGGTGTTAAGACAATCATATCTCTGAAAATTTTAAATTTTCATATATTTTAGATTTTTTATGGTATATCGAAAATCTAATATCGCACCTTTAAATTTTAACTTTTTATATAATTTTACTCAGTATAAAAGTTTATATCCCTAATATAAAATTATGATTCGTCTATATATATACACCCATATGTAAATTACTTATATGATTTGGCAACCCTTTTGTGAAAAATGTAAAAGGTTTAAGGCACATGTGAAAACCAAACAAAAGTGGTGCCGCACCATTGATGAATGGAACATCATGATTCGTTAAAAAAACGTGTGGCGACCATAAAATCACTTATTTTAGGCACATGTATAATGAATGATTCCAACCACCAGATAATTATATTTTTGTATTTATATTCATTTTATATTTATAATTGTTCTTTTAATGCATAAAGTTAAAAAAATAGTATCAGATTAGATATTCATTTTGGTTTTTATTCTATTTTTTGAGCAATTCAACTTTCAACGTTTTATTTTAGGTCAAAATGACTTGAAACGACGTAACAAACTTATATGACAGTGCACGCTGACATGAAAGTATTATATAGACAAATATGTTGACTTGAAAAAATGTTACATCAGTCAAAAGATAATTTTATAAAATTATATAAAATATAAAATAATTTTTCTGCTAACTTATTATTATGTCAAGTCATTTTAAACTGTTTACCGTCAGTTTTCTAACAATTTTTATATGCAGATGAGTCATTTTAACCTAAAATAAAACGTTGGGGGTTGAATTGTTTAAAAAAATAAAAATCAAAGTTACTATTTAATTAAACGTTGACATATATTTTTTTTTAATTTTATGCCTTCTTTTAAATAATACATCAGGTAAATTTTAAAAAGGCAATGCACATTTTATTGAACCCGGCAATTATTTATTTATGTATCTAAAGTGATTTGTAAGATAATTAGTCTGAATTAATTTCCTAAAATAATATTTCAGAATGGATGGGTTTGGATAAGAATAAGATCCTCCTCATTAAGACATAAAATATTTGATATTCGATGCTATCTGGCTGTTTCCCATCATCCTTTCATTTAATCATAATTAGGTCTTAACGATAGTATTGTTCTAAACATGATTATTTTACAGATTCTAAATGTAATTGGATTCATATTGTTCTAAACATCGTTTGGGACAATTTCGCTGTGTCACTAGATTTTTACCTCCTCCTCCTCCTCCTCCTCCTCCTCCTCCTCCTTCTTCTTCTTCTTCTTCTTATTATTATTATAGTTAAAGCCAAAAAATAAAATGCAAAAAATAATAAAAAAGAGTCTATTTGAATTAAATAAAGTGTCCACTAATAATAAGCCCATTTATTTTAATATATGATACAATAAAAATCCACCCTAAAATATAATAAGGGAACCTATTTTATTTTAGAGGCCCAAACTAACCATTTGTTGTTTTTTTTTAGGTTTATTCAAGACCGTTGGATCCAGGGTTGAAATAATTAAGGGTATGGATCGAATGACAAAAAAATGGGGAAGAGGGGTAGATCCCGCGCCGCCAAGCTCCAGCGCGTGTGCTGCACGCGCGCGGGATCATCTCCCCCAATTCCCAATTCGAAACGGTGGCTGGGCGACTGCCAGTCTATCCCCCGCTGTCCTTGGGCCACGGCGGCCGATGAAGTTGGTGCCAGTCGACTCGTCTCGGCTGGCCGAGTCCATTGCCGCCGACCCCGTCACTTGCCATCGCCGGTAGCTTGTCAATTTGGGGAAAAGGGTTTGAACCCTAATTTAATTTAAGGGCAAAATTCCCCAAATTTGAGCTAAAATCGGATGAAATCCCGCTGGTTTTCAATGATTTAGAACGTTTCTTATCTGGAGGGATGATTTTTAGCGATGAAAATGAGGATTTTGTCCCTAATTTGCATTGAATCCCAATCCCCTAAAACCCTATAAATAGCCCATTTTGCTTTATTGAAAATACACTGGAAATTCATCCAAAAATCACCCAAAAAACTCTTTGAAAATTGTGGAATATTGCTGGAGATAGTTCGAGTTTGGAAACACAAGATTTTTTTAGCATTACTCTGAAAGTTTTTAGAAATACAAGGATTATGAGGTGTTCCATGGCCGAGTTTAGAACTTGAGGCATGAATTTTAAAAGGGGGAATTAACTTGGAAAAAATTCAAGTTAGATTGCAAAGACTCCTATGCAAGCAACTTGAAATGCCCTGCAAGATCAAGAATTCGGGAAATCACAAGAAACACCATGAATGTTTAGCGAGGCATATGAAGGCTTGAAGCTTATAAGGACGTTTGAAGAGGTCTTTCACTCAATATTGATGTATCAACTCCAATGACAGGGTAAAATTCAATCTTAAATCAGGAGTACAAGATAATTGGATTGAATGAGAAAATATGTCGAGATCAAAAGTTTTCTACGAAGCAAAGAGGGACTAAGAATGAAAATGGCAAAGTTGAGACTGTAGAGATGATTATCTATGATTACTTTGACAACCATTATGAGATACAGTTGTGATGAGCTGAGGATTTTCCATGCATTAAGCATCCCGTACATACTCCAATCGGTTGTTGCTCTCAATGTCCTTTTAATGCAATACGAGGGCCCTTAACGTCTAGCAAAAGATTAAGATCAGGGCGGAAGCCACATGAAAGGATGAATGCATTGTTTAAGCTTTTATAAGAAATGGTTGGTGGAATTTTAACAACAAGAAATTGATGGAGCCAACTAGAATTGGAAAATGGGATGTTGCTCGCATGTGATCCTAATAACATTGTGCAAAGTCTGATTCGGAGAGAAAAAAAGGAACTCACGAGGAGATGGGCCAAAATAGACACCAATTATTCTTTACCAGAGTTGAGAAAATGTTTGGGATAATACAATCCAGGTTCATAGCTTCTTCGGTGGTGCCACCATATAGGAAGTAAATAAAATACTTTAGTTTGAAAAATTGTCATACATTCATGTTTTAGGCATCCCCAGGGACATGATCATCATAAATTGCATTGTGTACTATAGTGTTCACAGGTATATGAAGGTTTCAACAGAATAACCTGCCTATCCATTCAGGCATATGGAGAATGGAACCCCACTCATCTATTCGGGCATCAGGAGAATAGAACCTGCTTATCCGTTTTGGCATTTGGGGAATGGAATTTGCTCATCTATTCGGGCATAAGGAGAATAGAACTCGCCCATCTATTCGGTCATAAGGAGAATAGAACTTGCCTATCTATTCGGGCATTTGGAGAATAGAACTCACTCATCTATTCGAGCGCTTGGAGAATAGAACCTGCCTATCCGTTCGGGCATTTAGGGAATGGAATTTTCCCATCTATTCGGGCATAAGGAGAATAGAACTCGCTCATATATTCGGGCGCTTGGAGAATAAAACCAGCCTATCCGTTCGGGCATCAGGAGAATGGAACCAATGAGCAAATCGGTAAAAACCAGTGCCTTTTGGTCTTTGCTCTATCTTTGTTTCAAAGATGAGCAAAGAGGGGCAACTGTTGTCACTAGATTTTTACCTTATTATTATTATTATTATTATTATTATTATTATTATTATAGTTAAAGCCAAAAAATGAAATGCAATATATATATAATAAAAAGAGTCCATTTGAATTAAATAAAGTGTCCACTAATAATAAGCCCATTTATTTTAATATATGATACAATAAAAACCCACCCCAAAATATAATAAGGGAACCTATTTTATTTTAGAGGCCCAAACTAATCCATTTGTTGCTATTTTTTCCAGGTTTATTCGAGACCGTTAGATTTAGGGTTGAAATAATCAAGGGTATGGATCGAATGGCAAAAAAATAGGGAAGAGGGGTGGATCCCGCACCGCCACACGCGCGGGATCATTTCCCCTAATTCCCAGTTCGAAACGGTGGTTGGGCGGCTGCCGGTCTATCCCCCGCCGCCCCTAGGCCACGGCGGTCGATGAAGTTGGTGTCGGTCGACTCGTCTCGGCCAGCCGAGTCCGTTGCCGCGGACCCTGTCCCTTGTCGTCGCCGGTAGCTCGTTAATTTGGGGGGAAATGGTTCAAACCCTAATTTAATTTAGGGGCAAAATTCCCCTAATTCGAGCCAAAATCGGATGAAATATCGCTGGTTTTCAATTATTCAAAACGTTTCTTATATGGAGTGATGATTTTTAGGGATGAAAAATGAGGATTTTATCCCCAATTTGCATTGAATCCCAATCCCCTAAAACCTTATTAATAGCCCCATTTTGCTTTGTTGAAAATACACTGAAAATTCATCCGAAAATCACCCAAAAAATGCTCTGAAAATTGTGGAAAATTGCTGGAGATAGTTCGAGTTTGGAGTAGCTTCGATTTGAATTCTTGAAGAAGAGTCAAGCTTTTCTGGTGGCATTTGGGATCAGTTTGAGCTTGAAATCTCTCCATTAACGGTATAATTTTCTTTTCTTTGTACTCTTTTAATTCGATTTTTCTGGTTAATTTCTTGTTTGTTTGTTTTGTTCATATTTTTAGGCTGCAATTTGATGTTGGAGATTGAATTTTGTACTTGGTAATTTTTTCCTTCCCATTGTTTTGTTGATCTTTTGTTTTTTTAAAAAAATGATAATAATCCTAAAAAACATAATATAGAATTTAAAATTTTGTTTGATCCATTTCGTTCTAAAAATAAAAGTGTTGTTGAAAAAATAAGTTTTTTTTTAAAAAATTAAAGCAAGAATTGTTTCTTTAAAACGTAAAATATATAAGATTTAATTTTCGGAAAAAATAAAAAGCTTCCAAAAAGATTCCAGAAAAGAGTTTTGTAAATCGTAAATAAATATACCTTTTAATAAAATTCTTGATGGAAAGTTCCGGCAAATAAAGGTTTTAAGAAACGTTTTTTAGAAAAAAAATAAAAACAATAAAAAGGCTTGAAAAGTTTTTTCAAAAGTAAAAACATAAAGATTTTGGAAATAGAAGGATTTAAAAAAAAAAATCTTAAAAAATCAAGGAATCAAAATAAAAGGTCTTAAAAAAAACTCAAAAATAGAATAAAAAAGGTTCGTTAAAAATGTAAAAGAAAAAAACTTTTCAAATATTAAAAACAATTAAAGTTCTAAAAATCTAAAAAATATTTCAATTAAAAGATTAAAAAATATCCTCAAAGCACGAAAATAAAAAGGCTTTTTTTAGTGATAGAAATTAAATTAATTCAAATTTAAAGTTTTGAATTTTCTTATTTTGATAGCCTTTAGTGATAGGTTGAACTTTAGGATTATGATCTTTGAGCTTAAATTAGAAACTTATTTGCTTAAAAACTTTCTTCACCTTTTGAAATAAAACACACTTTAAATATCCTAACTTTGACAAATAAAATGAATTTAGATATTCCATAGGATTTAAACACCAAACTTTAAAAAATGTAACTCACCTAATCTTTTCTTTAGTTTGTTAAAAAGTGAAAATTAAATCAATGTGGTGTCTTACTAAACGGAAATGACAGGTTAGAGCCATGAGTGTTGGCGGTGATTGGAGTTCATTTTCCGGGCGGCCGTTAAAATAGACTTATATTCGTAAAATGGACGAATAAATTAAACCTTGTGAACTTGCAAATTCCAATTTCGAAAACACTTTTTGAAATCAATGAGGTACCAATTTTTTAGCGTTGTGGGGTGCTAACCCTTCCCCACATGTAACTGACCTCGAACCTGTTTTCTGGTTTTCATAGACCAAAAATGTTATTTTAATAAATAAACCGTTTTATTAAAATAACCATGTTTTCAAAGTGACCCAATCATACTTTTTAAAAGATTGGTGGTGACTCCGTGATTTAAAGTTTGCCAAAACGTCGGACTCGAAAGGGTTGTGACATTCGCACCTCGAACATGAACCTTAAAACATATATGTATATTACCAAAAAGAATAATTATATAATGATTTTTCATAAAATTCACAAATCTTAACGTGCAATATGTATGACTACTGTATTGTAAATCCATTTAAAAAGACTATTGGGTTCCAATAAGTGGTTTCAGTAGAAAAGCATATGATATTTATTCAAGGAGATTCGGGTTTAATTGTTTTGTATATAAGACGTGTCTTGTGAAAAAGTTAAAAATATATATTAACAGATACTATATTGTATTCACTTTTAAGCTATTAAAAAAAAACTACCGGAAATATTCTTGATTTTTTTTTTTTACTTTGAGCGTAAAAAAATCATTTTCTCTCTATTTTTTTAATAATTTAGAAAAGGTGCTTTAGAATGTTGAATGAGGGTTAATTTGAATTTCATTTA